>CM053168.1:1566758-1983011 GCA_012977825.3 Pteromalus puparum | reverse complement strand
TTTTTTTTTTTTTTTTTTTGATTTGTTGGACGAACGTCGAATTTTTAACTTAATAATGATCTCGTTGATGATTTGTACGGTACGTAAGGCCGTCCATCTTTTAAGATCCTCGAGGAAGAGGCACCGGGGTCAAAGTCTACAAGAAAGCTACTTCAAAGTTTAAACGAAATACACATAATAAATGCGCGTGTTCGGATTGAAGAATTCAGCAATTGAAAAGGCTTTTTCGCGGCTTAGTGAGTTCCATATTTACAGATTCTCAAACAAACGCGATGATACTTAATATTGTCGAGAAACAGAGAGCCGCACGCGACCAAAAAAAGCAAGATTCGTCCGTAATCAAAATTAGAGCTGTATAATATTTGTCCCTCTCCCCCTATATATCTCTCTCGTTAATCGTAGCCCAAACTCTTTATTTGTTTTCTCGTTCCCATCAGGTGGAGATCTCTGCTATATCGACGTAGAAAAGCTCTCTTTCGCTGTCTCCGTTTCTTCGCGTGAATGCCGGTCGAGAGAGAAGCTCTGCCGTTCGAGTCTGGCGCGCTATTGTTTCTTCGAAACAAAGGCAAAAAAAGATTTAACTTTTCCTGATTCCTTTTTAGAGACGGCAATGTGGCTGATGCAATACCAGCAGCTCAACCACAGAGGTGGGAAGTGGACGAGGATACTGATGACATCGTCGATGTTAAACCATTTTTGTCATCCGATTCTTCTGAAAACGAGAAATCAGCCCCGCCTGCTTCTACATCACAAAAAATAAAAACAGGTAAAAAATTTATTTTCCTATACCACCTCTTTGATACTCACGACTATATATACTAATTTCAATTTTTCCTTATAGCATCACGGTCAACTCAAACAGCAGAAGGCGATCCCTTGGAGAAGATTGAACAAAAAATCGTAGAAGAAATCCATACGTGCACTCGTGCAGTGCCTGTAGAAAGAGAAGATCAAATACAAGAGCAACAAGCTCAAGCCCAAGGTCCTGCCAACGCTAACCCACCCCAACTGTCCAGAGCGGTGGAAGCAGAAAACAAGCACATTTTACGCTTGTCAAGATCGACCACCCGGATACCGCTTTCAATGGGCAGTCCATCTTTTGGCGAGGCTCTCCCGGCTGCTCCTACGCCACCAAGTACTACCGCTGGCTTAAGCAGCACTGGCGTCGACGAGGAGGCTCAGAGCGCCTCCACTGTCAAGAAAAAAGAATTACTCGTCAAAATTCCGAGAATAGATGAGCAGCAATCATCCTCGTCGGCCGATGAAATCGACTAGCCCAACACCTCGTAGGCATCCTCTGAACCAATAAAGTCTCATTATTCCTCCACATCGCTCGCGTCAAGCACTGAGCTTTTCAAACTGAATAAGTCGTAGCTTTTTTGCTGATTTGTATCTTTTTTTTTTAGGATTTTTTTTTAAATTTTTTTGCGAGCGGCGTGATGAGCCGAAAGAGAGGTAGAGATGTACTATAATCTAGTTAAAAATAAAATTAATTTTTTTATATAATCACATTTATCTACAAAAATAGCTTTTAATTTTTTATCAGAACCCGACTTTAATCTGTAAAGGGGCCACGACAACGTTTTGAAAAACCATAGACTCTCCTGTTGGGAGACAGGGGAAAAGGGTGCCATGGGTCCTTCTGAATATTTAGGCGTTTCCATGGCACTATTAGAGTAGTAATAATTAGGTAACCTTGGGCGACGGGGTGGGTGAAGTCTAGCAAAACAAATGCCAGTATGCATAGCGTGCCTGCGCAGCTGCAACACAGTTTCATATACTCTTCGGTATCTTCTTGAAGCTTCAGAGAGATACAAGATTGTCGACGTAAATCTTCAGCCATGAGCAAGGAACGAGGTAAAGTCACTTACCTCGTTTATCACCGTAGGAGTTTTTATACTCGGAATCGCAGAAACTGCTGCACGAAGTTGATGTTTCGTGCAATCGAGAAGGGTTTCGAACCTATAATAAAACTGCTGATCAAGCAGGGCGGGCTGCGGATCAACGCTCGCTTAGCTGCATCAGGTGAAACTTTTCTTCATTTCGCCACCCGCATCTTGCAACACCAGTACTGTAAATACTGCATGGCTGTCATCCGGCGCTTGGTTCGAGCCGGTTGCCGTATAAACTCCGCTAACTCAAAAGGTGAGACGGCCTTGCACACGGCCCTTCGGTATCATAAACTCGATCTAGCTGCTGAAATGATAAAACTAGGCGCCAACGTTTGCGCCAAGAACAACGAGGGCGAAACTCCGCTGCTGCTTACCGTTGCCAACAACTGTAACGCGTACAAAGGCGAGACGATCTACCGTGAGGAGCTGCGTGGTCTTGTGAAAATGCTGCTGGACGCTGGCGCTGACGTCAACGCCAGGGACAGGAATGACCGCTTGCCGATTCACTACGCCATCAGCACGGGCGATCTCGAGCTCGTGAAAACTTTCATCGAGGCTGGAGCCGACCTGAACAATTGGCATCGGGATGGATTTGCGGTATTGCACAACGCGGTTTTGACCGGCAACGAGGCGATGGTCGATTTGCTGCTGAGTCGCGGGGCCAAAGTCGACATTGAGCATGCACTTTACGGTGACACGCCTCTGCACTGGGCTATATATTATAAGGCTATAGGCAAGATACAGGAAGGAATCATTAGGAGGCTTATGGAGTTTGGGAGTGACATGTATCACGAAAATGTGCGAGCCAAGACGCCCCTTCATTACGTCCTTTTGTTTGGCGACGTTGACCTGCTGACTCTCTTCGTCGACGAGTACAAAGCGGATCTCGACAACATGCGCGGTAATAACGCTCTGGCGTTCGCGGCCCTAAACCAGGACGAACGCGTGATGGACCTGGTACTGCAAAGGGGCGCCGGACTCGAGGTCGACCAAAGGTGCAAAGTCACATGCCAAACACCGCTGCACCGAGCGAGCGCGCAGTCCTACCTGGGAAACGTTCGCCAACTGATCTCCAGGGGTGCCGATGTCAATGCCAAGGATAAGGAAGGCCGAACGCCATTACAGCACTGCATATTACATCCGTACGACTCGAGTGAAATGCAATTGCGAGTCAATTTCACAGAGGAAAAAAAACGGCTGATCAGGCTGCTGCTAGATTCTGGATCCGACGTGAATTATTTTTTCTATTCGCCCGAATCGTACGAGCAGACGGCTATCGAAATCGCGGTCGCGCTCAAGGACATCGAGGCTTGGAAGCTGCTCATCGAGTACGCGGCCGAGTTCGAGGCAAGAACGAACCAACCACTTTTCGACGAGCGCAACATGGGGGTGATCGAGAGAAATCCGGAGCTCGAGAGCTACTATCAGGAGTGCCGAGCCGAACTGGCCACCATGAGGATGACGAAGATCGAGGGCAGCTTCGTCTCGTACTTGTCCGTGCTGACGCAGCGGCTGGACGTGGTGGCTGGTTACGCGAGAAACGAAGAGCTTGTAAAAAACTTACAATTATTCACCATCCAGGCCGGCGTCTATCCAATTTACGCGTGCCAGCTGAAGGAGAAATTCGACGAGGCTATCGCCAGGCGGAAAACGATCGAGCAAGTGACTACAGTACTCAGCGAGATGCTTCATCAGTTCGTTGATCTCGCCGACTCGATTTTAGAGAATATTTTTAAGCACTTGAATGAACATGACATTAAAGTGCTCATCGGTAGCACTTGAGCGCAACAACAAATGCCAAGTTTTACAAAATTATTTCAAATATAATAAATTATAAGATAGAATTTAGGATAAGTCATACAATTGCTTTTATTATATAGGTCGTAAATTTATAGAAATTGCAAAACGTGAAAGTTTAGAATATTTGCGACGACGAAGGGGTGTGTTTCTTTTAATTTTAATGTTTATCATTGCGTACGCGTAATGCTAGAGCGAGATCAATTCATCAAAACGAAGCAGTTCTGGACTGGCCTTTTCGTCACCGCCTATAAAAACGGTTCCTCTCTACCTCATAACAATATGCGCTTCGATTCTAGATATACTGGTGTGGCACCAATGCTAAACCTGCCTTGTTTTGGCCTGCTACTTCGACCGCTCATCGTGCTGTAACTGCTCCAAGTTTTTTATTCTATTCAAATAAATACAACTAATCTAATATATGATAATTACGTAAATTATTTATTTAATCTTCCACCCCGAAATCCACATTGTTGTCTTCTTCGATTATGTTTTTTTTTTTAAACGATAGTTATTCTTCAACATTTTAAATAGAGCGATCGCGCCACTTATCCTTCTCTAAAAAAACGCAGCCTCCCAATGCACTCTATAGCGCGAGATACGGAGGCTCCGCTAGTAGAGAAGGGGATGAAATGGCGTGACCTAAAAAACTTCCCCTTTGCTATCGAGTTCGTCATTCTGTACACGAACAAGGGGATTGCCAGTGCGTATACCTTGTAGGGAATAAAAAACAAAAATACCCCCAGGAAGCTCCTCCTATCTAGCCAACAGGTTGGGTTTTATTGTATATCTAAAGGGCTCTGCGCGCGCATAAAACAAGAGGCTGAACACTCGAGGGGCGGAGCGACTCGACTCTTTTTAGTTTCAGGGGGATGCAAAAGTTCGAAGCATGAGCAGCCGAAGCAGTAAGCCAAAACAAGCTGCAGTTTTAGTACTGATGGCTACTATATCTAGACTGCGTATTGATCGGTTGCTGGACAGAAGGAATCGACTATACCGGCAGGGAACTATATTACTGAGTCCTGTACTTGTATAATAGAGGTCGCCCTTCAATATATTCGTGAAAGATTTGATTACACTTAAAAATCTCGTAACCATAAATTTTGTGTCATTGTACACGTATATAACGCAAAAAAAATGAACAATATATATCGCCCGAAATGCAAAAACCGAACAATTCCATACCGTTGCGAATAACTCCGAATAGAAAGGAAAATTAAACGTATAAACGTCGAAGTGCAATAAAATAATAGCCGAGCTAAGCTAGCCAAATAGCCGAAGCGAAATCGGCGGGGCTTCCAGAAAATAGGCTCAATCGCGGAAGCACCTCAGCCTTCCGGCGAAATAAAGAAGCTTATTCCCCGCACCCCCGTCTACACACGCGCCACCTCACGCATGTATCTACGTGCGTATATGTACATGCGGATAGAAAAGAAGGAGAGAGAGATCTCTCGAGTGCGCGACGCAGTTCGAACGGAGACAGAGCAGCAGATTTCTGATTTGGCGGCTGTGCGCGCGTGAAGGGGAGCTAACGACATAATGCGGTGTGCGAGCTCCGCGAGCGTTAGTTTGAATTGCGCGCGCGCGCGAGGTTCCTGGTCAACCGAACCGGCGCAGAACCCTCGCGAGTCATGCTATTATTGCTACTGACTTCTTAGCCCCCCACTCCAGCGAGTTCAAAGCTACGTTAAAAGCAGTGTGACACTGCGAATACGGCCACTCGTTCTCAGTAGTTTCGAAGTTGCGGACAATCGCGGAAGCGTATCACGTAACTATCATCAGTGTCAACCCCCGTATCTCCAAGTCATGAAAAACAACACCGACAAGGCCATAATAGCTGGTATAATAAGAGAAACAGTGTTTGATGATGTGAACCAAGTGCAAGCGATGACGGGTATGGATCGTCAAGAGATCATCAGAGCCACCGGGCCAGTGTAAGTTATACCCACATAAGACTTTTTTCCTCCAATTTTGGTCAATTGTTCATGCCGCGTTGAATAATCTTTAACTTCGCGAAAAAGGAGGCTTCCTTAAGGCCTGAAAAACGTGACAGCCCCTTCTCGAATCCAATAGTTTAGAAAATTTGAAATACGAGCATTGAAGAGTGAAGAATGTATTTCGCGAAATAAAGCACTACCACACGCGATTCAAACAAACTTTCAGTTCGTCGCTTAGTGTAGGACACAATCAAGGTCGCGCGCGCGCGGCGAAAAAAAAAAACATCATAATATACAGCACTGCTGCTGTCTGTTCAAAACAGTCTGTTCAGACATGGAATAAATGCGCGAAGCGTGGCGAGAAAGATAGCCTGCCACTACATTTTCACTTCCGCGCCCTTATATTTTCCCTTCCGCGAGATGTAATACGTGTCTATGTACTATTATTTCTTCTTTCGTTTCTTCGCGTGAATGCCGGCCGGGAGAGAAGCTCCGTCGTTCGAGTCTGGCGCACTAGTTTCTTCGGAGTCTGACGTTTTTTATTTACCATTTTCAGAACTCCTTGGCATATCAACGATGGTCATCATGAAGTACCACAACCTACTCCTTTGCGTCATAATGAAGAGAATACCGAGACGAAGCAAACTGTTCAACCGAATCTCTCATCGAGACATTCAGAATCCGAGGATGAAAGTTTGGAATGCCTTGAACGTCCGCGTAAAAAGAAGCAGAAATTAAAGAAACCAAAAGATGCAAACTATATGAAAGACACGGAGTCTTCTAAAAACAAAGCAAGAGACACAAAAGGTACACAAATTTACTTCATATTAGCATCTACATAATAATACTTATACGCATCGAATAATAATTTACCTATGTTTATTTAGGCAAACTTCAACCGACAAAACCTGTTTTCTTTAAACGAGGCCGATCACGCTCTAAATCTCGAGGCCGGTCACCGACAAAGGCAGAAGCTGGCTACAAGCGAGCAACAATAGCTTCAACAGCTAGATCGCGAGACAGGCAAGCAGGTACAAACATTTATTTTATAATATGTGTATAGTAATACAATATATACAATGCATCCAATAATAATGCATATGTATTCTCATTTAGGCGCAGGAAACGAATGCATTGATCCTCTAATCCAGATACCGCACGTACAAGTTGAAGGACACAATATTGGATGCCGCAACCAGATTTTCCAACAGCAGTTTGAACTTATGCCTCCAGAATTGACTATTCAGAAGAAGGAGCTTCATGCGCGATCGAGAAGTCCATCAAGTCTCACTCGAAGTAGAAACTACGCTAGTTCAAAAACGCAGCACGAGGAGATCCCACAGGCGGATCAGCACGCCTCCACCTCCGCGACACCGACACTGTTAGCCTCCACTTCATCCAAGCTGCCGCCGCCGCTGTCCGACTCGGCGACCGACGAGGAGATCCCACAGGAGGATCAGCACGCTTCCACCTCCGCGATACCGAAAATTATAATATCTCGATCATCGCCGTCGTCGTCGCCGCCCGCCTCGGAGCGACTCTGACGAGTGACAATTGCTTTCTAAACTGAACATAATTCGCACAGCGATTGCTCATTTTTTTTTATTATTCTTAATTGTTTTATAGCACTGTATGTCAATGATTAAAGTGCCAAAGTTTTTCAAGCCTTGTTTTTCCTCTAAATCGCCCTCACCAAGCACTCAGCTTTCTGGGCTGAAAATTACAGCTGTCTATTATAATTATTATTTTAAAATTCATACGACTTTTTTTTGTGAGTGGCGCACGCGGCAAGGCGAAAGGAAGACTAAACTTTTTCTCTAATGATTTTCTAGAACAAAGTTCTGCGTTAAAGCTTAAGATTAAAAAATATTTATTCTGAAACAGGTTATAAGCTGTAGCGTTGACGACAGAAAAAATGTATAAATGAGTAAATCAAATTTTTCGCTAGTTAAGATGAATTAATAAAGTATGTAAAATACAAATATATTTTTTAATTATATAAAAGAACTGTTTTGTTATTTTTACCCGACCTCCCTCCCCCTCCCGCCCCTTTATTGTGTAGACTCTTCCCTGTTGGGGGAAAGGGGAAAAGCTGGAGTCTTTTCTATACATATTTAGTCGTTTCCATAACAATACGAATGTTACGTAACCTTGGGCGACGGAGGGAGCGTCTCCCATAACAAACACGAGATATTCCGAGGCAGCATTTTTATGCTTTAGTGCAGTATAACTGCAGTCATCTTTCTCTCATACTCTTCGGTATCTTCTCGAAGTTTTTATTTAGAGTGATACGAGATTGTCGACTAATATCTTCAGCTAATACCATGGCCAAGGGACGCGGTAAAGTCACTAACCTCGTTCATCGCCGAAGTCGTTTTAGTACTCGGAGTCGCAAGATTCGCAGGAATAACCTCACGTGGCTTATGTTTCGTGCACTCCAGGAGGGCAACGAACCCATGATAAAACTGCTGGCCAATAAGAAGGGCAGGCTGCGGATCAACGCTCGCTTAGGTGCATCAGGTGAAACTTTTCTTCATGTCGCCGCCGCTCGCGTCTGTCAACCCGATCGCCGTGAACGCTGCATGGCCATCATTCGTTGCTTGATTCGAGCCGGCTGCCGCATAAACTCCGCTAACTCAAAAGGTGAGACGGCTTTGCACACGGCCGTTCGGCATCGGAAATTACATCTGGCTGCTGAATTGATAAAACGCGGCGCCAACGTTCGCACCAAGAACAACGAGGGCGAAACTCCGCTGCTGCTCGCCGTGATGGCCTACAACGTGAACCTCGACGTGGACTCTGCCCCCGCGACTGCAACTAGCTCTTACGAGGCTGAAACATTAATCCACCGCGACGAGATGCACGGACTCGTGAAGATGCTGCTGGACGCTGGCGCGGACGTCAACGCCAGGGACAGCATCGACCGCTCGCCGGTCCGCTGCGCCGTCAGCACGGGCGATCTCGAGCTCGTGAAAACTTTCATCGAGGCTGGAGCCGACCTGAACAATCAGCATCGGCGTAGTTTCGCGGTATTGCACAACGCGGTTTTGACCGGCAACGAGGCGATGCTCCATTTGCTGCTGAGTCACGGAGCCAAAGTCGACATTGAGCATGCAATTTACGGTGACACGCCTCTGCACTGGGCTATATATTATAAGGCTATAGGCAAGATACAGGAAGGAATCATTAGGAGGCTTATGGAGTTTGGGAGTGACATGAATCACGAAAATACGCAAGCCAGGACGCCCCTCCATTACGTCCTTGTGCTTGGCGACGTCGACCTGCTGACTCTCTTCGTCGACGAGTACAAAGTGAACCTCAACGAATTTCAATCGGACAGGGGCAACGCTCTGGCGTTCGCTGCCCAAAACCAGGACGAACGAGTGATGGACCTGGTGCTGCAGAGGGGCGCCGAACTCGAGGTCGACCACAGGTGTAAAGTCATGGGCCTAACACCGCTGCACCAAGCGAGCGCGCTGTCCTTGCTCCGGAACGTTCGCCGGCTGATCTCCAGGGGTGCCGATGTCAATGCCAAGGATAGGTATGGCCGAGTGCCACTACAATACTGCATAGTACATCCGCACTACTCGAGGTATCAACTACGAGAGATGCGAGTCAATTTCACCGAGGAAAGAAGACGGGTGACGAGACTGCTGCTAGAGTGTGGAAGCAACGTGAATGATGTTTTCTATGCGCAGCCGGGTGCATCGTACGTCACGCAGACGATTATCGGAATCGCGGTTGCGTTCAAGGACAGCGAGGCCTGGAAGCTGCTCATCGAGTACGCGGCCGAGTTCGAGGCAAGAACGAACCAACCACTTTTCGACGAGCGCAACATGGGGGTGATCGAGAGAAATCCGGAGCTCGAGAGCTACTATCAGGAGTGCCGAGCCGAACTGGCCACCATGAGGATGACGAAGATCGAGGGCAGCTTCGTCTCGTACTTGTCCGTGCTGACGCAGCGGCTGGACGTGGTGGCTGGTTACGCGAGAAACGAAGAGCTTGTAAAAAACTTACAATTATTCACCATCCAGGCCGGCGTCTATCCAATTTACGCGTGCCAGCTGAAGGAGAAATTCGACGAGGCTATCGCCAGACGGACAACGATCGAGCAAGTGACTACAGTACTCAGCGAGACGCTTCAGTTCGTTAATCTCGCCGACTCGATTTTAGAGAATATTTTTAAGCACTTGAATGAACATGACATTAAAGTGCTCATCGGTAGCACTTGAGCGCAACAACGAATGCCAAGTTTTACAAAATTATTTCAAATATAATAAATTATAAGATAGAATTTAGGATAAGTCATACAATTGCTTTTATATAGGTCGTAAATTTATAGAAATTCCAAAACGTGAAAGTTTAGAATATTTGCGACGACGAAGGGGTGTATTTCTTTTAATTTTAATGTTTATCATTGCGTACGCGTAATGCTAGAGCGAGATCAATTCATCAAAACGAAGCAGTTCTGGACTGGCCTTTTCGTCACCGCCTATAAAAACGGTTCCTCTCTACCTCATAACAATATGCGCTTCGATTCTAGATATACTGGTGTGGCACCAATGCTAAACCTGCCTTGTTTTGGCCTGCTACTTCGACCGCTCATCATGCTGTAACTGCTCCAAGTTTTTTATTGTATTCAAATAAATACAACTAATCTAATATACGATAATTACGTAAATTATTTATTTAATCTTTCACCCCGAAATCCAAATTGTTGTCTTCTTCGATTATGTTTTTTTTTTCTTTTTAAACGATAGTTATTCTTCAACATTTTAAATAGAGCGATCGCGCCACTTATCCTTCTCTAAAAAAACGCAGCCTCCCAATGCACTCTATAGCGCGAGATACGGAGGCTCCGCTAGTAGAGAAGGGGATGAAATGGCGTGTCCTAAAAAACTTCCCCAAAACGCAGCCTCCCAATGCATTCTATAGCGCGAGATACGGAGGCTCCGCTAGTAGAGAAGGGGATGAAATGGCGTGTCCTAAAAAACTTCCCCTTTGCTATCGAGTTCGTCATTCTGTACACGAACAAGGGACTTGCCAGTGCGTATACCTTGTAGGGAATAAAAAACAAAAACACCCCCAGGAAGCTCCTCCTATCTAGCCAACAGGTTGGGTTTTATTGTATATCTAAAGGGCTCTGCGCGCGCATAAAACAAGAGGCTGAACACTCGAGGGGCGGAGCGACTCGACTCTTTTTAGTTTCAGGGGGATGCAAAAGTTCGAAGCATGAGCAGCCGAAGCAGTAAGCCAAAACAAGCTGCAGTTTTAGTACTGATGGCTACTATATCTAGACTGCGTATTGATCGGTTGCTGGACAGAAGGAATCGACTATACCGGCAGGGAACTATATTACTGAGTCCTGTACTTGTATAATAGAGGTCGCCCTTCAATATATATTCGTGAAAGATTTGATTACACTTAAAAATCTCGTAACCATAAATTTTGTATCATTGTACACGTATATAACGCAAAAAAAAATAAACAATATATATCGCCCGAAATGCGAATAACTCCGATATACAGCGAACAGAAACTCATGAAAATAGAAAGGAAAATTAAACGTATAAACGTCGAAGTGCAATAAAATAATAGCCGAGCTAAGCTAGCCAAATAGCCGAAGCGAAATCGGCGGGGCTTCCAGAAAATAGGCTCAATCGCGGAAGCACCTCAGCCTTCCGGCGAAATAAAGAAGCTTATTCCCCGCACCCCCGTCTACACACGCGCGTATATGTATGTACACGGATAGAAAAGAAGGAGAGAGAGAGATCTCTCGAGTGCGCGACGCAGTTCGAGCGGAGACAGAGCAGCAGATTTCTGATTTGGCGGCTGTGCGCGCGTGAAGGGGTGGGCTCGATCGTATGCAGGGGAGCTAACGGCATAATGCGAGGGTGTATAAAGCGTGCGAGCTCTGCGCGCGCGCGCTCACCCCAACTCGATGGGGTGGCTGCCGCTGCTGCAGGATTTTTACCGAAAAGTCCTAAAAATATATATATATATATATATATATATATGGATGGATGGACGTGCGGGCGACCCCTACTATATATATATATATATATAGCTGCTCTCACTACGCTGCGCACACACGCATTCGATTGGACGTCCATCTCATTTTTCGCTCAAACAGAAATCGAAATTTCGCTCCGTATTTTTCTCTGTTCGCTCTCTCGACTCTGTGATGCGCATGTGTTATATACGTGAGGGGGAGGCCCGTATACGCATCAGGGCTCGTTTTAACGATCCGGCCGGTTTTTGTTGATGAATCGAGCGAGAGAAAGAGCGCGTTCGGACGGGATCAATTATTTATTTCGTTAATGGGCTTTTTTGAAAGCTGGCCACTCGATTAGCCATACTATATCTCCTGAAATATATATATATGGTTGTTCGGTGGGAGGACTGCGCATGTTATATTCTCAAAAAAAAAAGGTGGATAACGAGCTTCTAGATCGACGCTATATATATTGATAATCATAATAGTAATCTAAAATAGTGACGGAAGCGACGAGTGCAAACGAAATAACCGAAACAATCGGGACTCATCGAGAGTATAAGAGACACGTTTGATCGAGCACTGTTTGCTCACGTGTCAACTGCAGGCTTTCATCGAGCGTATAGGAAATAGTCAAATGTAACGTATCAGCCTATACGATCGATTAATATACGCACGTGAATTTATGACGCCGAAATTATGATTAATCTGCTGTTATAATCTCTGCGAAAAAGCGCACTCGCAGTTATATAGCATATGAGCGGCCGAAGCAGCAGAGCCAAACGGCAATGTAGTTGTAAGATAATAGTGTTCTTACATTGCTAAGCTTAAAATTTTTATTAAAAAAGGTCAAAATTCTTGCGACAATATAACAAAATACACCCCCCGTATTAATCATATATTTTCTCAATTTTCGCAGACACTACGCGGTAAAACAATCAGAGGATAGTTTAGAGTATATAGGATAGGTACACAGACGCAGATGTCGCGCTCCGAATTTTCTCCTCCAAAAATGCGTATAACATCTATATACATTACTCGGTCGTTCTCTGCGCGTGTACGTCATTAAACCATCGCAACCGTAAGTTTACCTGTACCCACACCGCGGCCCAGCGTCCCTTTCTCCGAATAATTCCACCTTTGGTTATTATGTCGGGCGCACACGGTATTACGAGAACACCGTTTTACAACAGGATTGGGATTAGTCTGGCTGGACAGACGGCGCGCGTGCGTAAAGGGTTGTAAAACTGGCGCGACACTTTTTAGTCCATTTCCACCGCCCAGGCGGCGCGACAAGCCTGCTGAAGTACCCATATTACACCGGCCGACACAATTGCCCCTCATAAAACGGCTCGGTATGATGCGGCTAAGAAGGTCACAGGTATACGCACAGAGCTTGCTTAGAGGAAAACTCTCGTAAAAAGCCGCGCGCTAATCTCTTGCGCTTCCGTCTATACTATATACTTATATAGCGCAGAAAAAGCAAACGCTCAACGCGACCGATTGTCTCGGCGCGCGTGCGGTTTCGTCCGTCGTAAAAACGCTCCTTTGTCGTATATACATCTTTCTCTCCTTTCGATATTCAACTCTTTTCGAGAGGGGCTGCTGCTGCTGCTACTGCTTCTTCTTTTCGTTTCGAAAGATGAGAGCGAGAGATTTGCTTAATCTCGAGGGATAGTATACTGCGCATATAGATGCTAATCCGGGCTGAAAGGTGTGGGCAAAAAATGGGGAAACAAACGGTATAGGTAGTTAACCAAGCGAGACGGAGACGATATACCGGGGATTCGGGATTATAAAAGATTTCCCACTTTTTCCAGACGGGACCTGGGTTTTTCCAAGCGGCCTTTACGATTTCAATTGCTTTATTGTCTTCGGCGCGCGCCGCAGGTGTCTGTCTTTACAACTATCGTATACCCATATACTTGGGATCATTAGGCTGTGTCTACGCAATTACCGTATACACTAACGTTCATGTACGCACTGGTATACTTGTATATATATAACGAATACGGCCTATCCTGGACGCAGCCTTAGGGAAGAGATATTCGCTGGAAACTCCCCTCCAATATAGAGTATAGAGTGAAAAAAAAAACTGAAGGCATGCACGAAAAAAACGCGGAACCTGCGAGACACGCGACCCCCGATGCTTTATACGTATATACCCGCAGCAACCTGCTTACAGGGGGAGTTTTTTTTTTCTTCGATCAGAAAAAAAGCGAAAAAAGCTGTTTATATACAGAACCAATGGGCGCGAACGATATGGCTGCCGCCGCGAAAAAAAAACTCCCCTCGGCGATAGGTGTATCCATCAGTATTATTGTACAGCGCACACAAGGGGTTGTAACTCGAGAGCGAACGAGGAAGTAAAAAAACGCTGCTGATGCCGTGAAATTCCCCCCCATTCCTCGACAGGTTCATTTCTATTATGATCTGATGTTATGGCGCTTGCCGACCCCCAGTATAATGCGATACGGCCTTTTTTAGCCTCAAGTGGCTTTTAAAAGGGGTGAGGAGTCAATTATGGCTTATTCAATACCACACGATGGAACAACTCTTTTCACCTCGTAATGGGGTGCTGACGTATCACTGAGATTTTACCTCGAGATTGCTGTGAAAGTTAATTGTTTCAAATTTGTTTTAAATTGTGCCGCGTTATCGACTTTTATGTTTTTTTCCGATTACGCTTTTGAAGTCGAAAGAGATTAATGACACAAACGCGCGCATTCGAATCCCATCAAAAGTAAATATCTCACAAAACTGTCACATGCTTTCACCCGCCATCGCATCATACACGGTTTCCAAAAATGAGCGTAAAAAGCGCATTCGAGAACCCTCCTCGAAAAAAAAAAACGAAATCAAAAAGTACTCGAAAGCGCAGGCGTATTCATCGCTAAACCGAGGCTCGTCGAATAATCGAAATCTTGCGGATCACGCATTCGATCATCAGCAGCGATGAAAGTATCATCGCACTCGTGTTGGCCAGCTTGACGATGACGCGGCATGTAGATCGATCACCTGACGACGTGCCGCAGCCTCTCGATAGATTTTTTTTTTTTTTTTCGTCACAGTTTTCCCCTATACACAAAATATAATAATATATAATATGCGCGTGTGTTCGTCGCGTGCATTTTTCCGGAGAGACACAGTGGCGGCTCATTGTTATGCGCACACGCGCGTGCGGAGGGTATTAAAATACTATATTCACAAGGGAATGTACGCAAGAGAGAGAAACGAAAATTATGGGCGCAGACGGTGCGGGTAGACGATTTATTGTTTTTTTTCCGTGATCTTTATTGTCATTTAGATATGGACGCCCTACTTCGATGCGTATAAGTATATGGACGAAAATTCTCGGAGTGATTAATGGCAAGAGTTTGAACGTTGTACAAAGTTTTTGCGATAAAAATCGCGTGGATTTTACCAAACTTTACGGATTAGTATACAGCGAAGATGACTTTCGGTTGACGTATGTCATTTTACGCTCGACGACGCGTTAATCGCTGTGAAACTCTAAAAAAGACATGGTAATCTAATTGGCCAATCGTTTTGAGTCTAGACACAGTGATGTGCCATCAGTGCCTTAGTTTTGGCCTACTGCTTTAGCCGCTTATGCTATAACTGCGCGAAGCGCAATCTGGACGCAGTCCACATCTGCCATAAAAAAGCATCGGCATCAGCTCCATAAATAATGTATACGCATTTGCAGACCGTATAGGAAAGCAAAGCGCATCTCTAATGGGTCGCCCATAGCACACAGAGGCTGCTATTGTCGAGGGCTTTTTTTCCCCATTTGAGGCCCTCGTGCATACGCGACGGAGCCGGTGTGGCAAGAAGAGAGAGAGAGAGAGGAGGACGATGATCTGCGAGAAAATGCAGTTCTTTCAATTGTGGAAAAAAAGGGAGAGTATATGGGACGCCCCGTTTCCGGCCTCGAACCTTCACTTTTCAGCCAAAAAATAGAAGAGAGCCTCCGCTGCGCGCTGTGTCTCTTATTTTTTCTTTTTTTTTGCGAGGCGTCGTCGGACGAGTCTCTTTTTTCTTCTTGTTAGAGACGCCGCGTATCCGACAAATTCGTCGTAATAGTTTTTTTAATGGCGGTCGTTTTGTATAAGTATAGCTTCTTGGAAGGTTTGCGGGCTTTAGAAAAAATAGTGTCGTGGCTCTTTGATCGATTGATACTTTTTTTTTTTTTGAAAATAGTTGTGTTCAATCGCTTGCAGATTTTTACGCACAAGTTTCTTTAATTCTTCGCAAAAGTATATAATAATTAAACGACAATTAGGATCCCGTATACAGAAACACACATCTCATTTTTTCCCTCCAACGAAAAAAAAAACCCCAAACACACACAAGGGAGAAAAAAAAACTCGTGAAGCACTTGTTGCAAGTCAATTACATCTCAATAACCGGCGCGAAAAAAAAACGCGTGTAAAAAAGTCTCGTCATAACACCGATCCGATGAAAAAACTTCGGAATCATCCTCTTCACGCATTATACACCCGGTGCACTCTGTTCCGCGCCTATAATATCCACGTCCCCTCGACTTGCAACGGCTAAACGGCCGAACGTCAAACCACGAGGTATATATACCTACCCCCCTTGGAAAAAAAGCGTATAAAAAAAAAAAAGAACGAGAGAACGAGAGATTCCGACGGTCCAGTAGCCCCATGCATACGCTCATCCCCCTTATATATATATAGTTACGCACGCGACAAAGAAGCAGCGCGTGCGTGTGCAGGAAAACGGAAATCAGCGGTCGTATCGGGTGTCCGAGAGCTGCGTAGAAAAAAAAACTGGCGAGATGAAAAAAAAAAATAGTATATAGAGAAGAGAGAGAGAGAGAGCTGATGGCCAGCCGCCGAGAGAGCAAAGGTGGAGAGGGAGCCAAAACGCTCGACGTTTGAAAAGTGGCCAGAATTAACGCGCGTGCGAGGGGTGAGCTGCTGTATATGGGGTGCCTATAGCTCCGCCCCTCGAACAAGCCCGAGGAGAAAGCAAAAAAAAAAAAGGAACGTATATAAACGGGAAAGTGCGCGCACGAGGCCAAAATCCGATTACGAGGAAAAGCGCGGTGGACTACTTTATACATCCCGACAGATAGGAGCTTACAACTTTTTTTCCGGCTGCTTTTTAATCCTTGGGTACGAAAGGTGCTAAGCCTCTGGATCGGCTGGTAAACATGCGTCCCGATTGAGTTCTCGTCTTTTACACGCTTTTTTAAGGCTGAATTATCGAATGTTGTGACGATAGCCACGGAGAGCTTTATCTTGTTTCATGGTTAGTTTGACGAGAGAAAGAGGGAGAGAAAGGAGGGCGTATATGGTGTGCGTGTCTAAGGACGGGAAAACAAGACAGTTGGTAGCGGGACAGAGAAATTTTAATTGGGTATTAGGAGATCGAATTCGACCCTACGCCCGTATGTTCGAAAAAAAAAAGGATCTGGTATAGGTAGCTTTAGGGTTATTAGTACGAGATATATACTCCGGAGCTATTTTAAGGGCTGATTAATTACTTTTTGGGAGGATGAGTATAATTATACGTTTTTTGGACTCTCTTGCGGCTGTACTCGTTTTTTCAATAAAGCGAAAGATTATACGTATGTCGAAAACTTTCCTCGTAATTCTAAATACTTTATTTGAACAGCAATGTCAGTTTAATAATTTTTTTGAAAATCGAAGGCTATTTTACACGCAATAATTTTCCAATCACAACAACGCCGACTATTTTTGTAAATTGTTTTGTATTTATCACAAGAGGACATTAAGTGGCGAGTATCACGTGGTGTTTGCAATGATAAAGAGCAATCAACCGTTGATACCAGATGCGTATTCCACATCAGAATACGTAAAACACACTAGCAGTTAGCGTCGAGCTTAGTGTGTACCCAAAGCTTGCGCAGCGACTGTTTCAAATATTATAATTTTATATCTTTACGAAAATGAAACTCTGCTACGGGCTCCTTTTTGCAACACTGATGTCTCTGGTACTTTGTGGCAGCTGTGTCGAAGGCCAGTCCAATACATTCGATTTTTCCGTTCACGTCATCGACACTGGCAAAGGACGTGGAGCTGGCGAAGTGCCGGTGAAATTGTACAAATTGAAGAGCGGCGATGACTGGGTACTTGCATCTCAAGGGTATGTTGTCTGATATTACTCGATAAAAGAATTTTAAAGAATATGGTTTTTTCTTTTTTTTTTTTTGATAGAAAAACGGGAGCCAATGGTCGATTGACTGATTTCACATCTGCTAACGTACAATTTACAACAGGAACATACAAGTTTTCGTTCGGTGTCAAGGATTACTATAACGCAGCTGGTCAGGAGACGTTGTTTCCAGTTGTAGATATTATTTTTAATATCGCGGATACGAACCAGCACTATCACATTCCATTACTGCTCAATGCGTATGGCTACAGCACCTATCGTGGCTCATAAATATTTTATACTAGTGTGATGTGTATTTTGAAATCCTCACAAATAAAATGAACTGACAAAGATTTTATAAAATAACGTCTTTATCTTAGGAATAATTCGAACGCGCATAAGGATACATAATACACTTTCCTCATATATATATCGTACGTGTAATGTTTACTCTGATAAGCAAAACGATAATAGCACATTAAAATCCGATTATAAAAGTCGAAGCAATTTTTATCGTGAGTTAGTACAAAAAAACAGATTCAACTGTCGAGCACATTTCTATACATGTAATGGTTGGATCACGAATTTTACAAAAAATTATGTTCAATTCAAGTGTTCTTATCACTCTCATTACTTTGCAAATTAATTTTGCCTTCGGTGATAATCCTGATGCGGTCTACAAATACAATATCTCCGTTGTCGTAAGGGACTTGACGACGTCCCAGAGAATTCCGAATGTACCGGTTACGCTTTTTAGACTAAAAAACGACGACTGGATCATCGTTAGCCGAGGGTAATGCATTTGACGAAACATAAATTTATAAATCGATAACTAAAATTATGCTCATTAAATTATCGTGTGCTTCTAGAAAAACTGTAGCCACCGGAGGACTCTACTTATCCTCGACCAAATACAAATATACAACTGGAACTTACAAGCTGCGATACGACGTTAGGAATCACTACAACGTTACTTTTTATCCTCTTATAGATATTACTTTTGACGTCAGCAGTGTTCTTATAGATTATCCCTTACCCGTGCTTCTAGACAAGTACGGTTACAGCACCTATAAAGGAGTGTCGAATTAAATATATAGATTCACACGACTCGTAAATATTTTATTTTGATGCGATGTGCATTTTGTGAAATTTCTATAAATAAAATTAATTGACAGAAAACGTTGTGGCTTTTTTTTTTTAGAAACACTTGAGCGCGTATAAGTTCTGCAGTGTTTACTTTGATAAGATACAGCAGATACATGACAGGAACCATTACAACGTGACTTTTTATTTAATCCTTTCGTGGACATCACCTTCGACGTCAATACTCTCCTTAGGCGTGTCGCCTTCCCTGTGCTTTTGGACAAGTATACAGTTACAGTACCTATATATCAAGGAGTGTTCGATTGATGTGCACATAACTCAACATTGTATTATTGCGAATAAAATCGATATTCCACACGAAGAAGCTTTATTGTCGCGTCCACTCATTTAGCAACGACAAAAAGAAGCTTATCCTCGCATTACTCGTATCGAAAAACAGGGGTAAAAGTAACAGCTCGTCCATTCTTCATTGCAGCATGTCACGCGCGCACTCGCGTTTATTTTTCTAAACTTTTGGAAATTGGATCGCGCTGTCGAATCATAAATACTTTCGAACAAAACGACCCTTTCCTTTGTCGAACGGGTCTCTCTCTCTCTTGGCGTAACGACGTCCGAAAATCGGTGAAAAACGATTAATCGTCGAGCACAGCGCTTTATATTGAAAAAGGGGGCAAGCGGTAAAATCTCCCACCGAGTCCCACAACAGTCAGGCCGCACTGCTGAGTAAACGAGTACGTATATATATATATATATATATGCGTAGCGAGGAATTATGTGCACGGAGAGCGAGCGACTTTTCCCGAAAAATCTCTTTTCCCTTTAATGCGTGCAACGCAGCAACGACATTGAACGAGTGCGCACATCAAGGCCGTGTGAGCGTGTGCAGCACACGCGCTGCCTATTGTTATTGTGTCTTGATATGTATATGTTATACGCTTTACACTCGATTTTAGAGCTTGACGCGTGTACACCCTAGATTTATTATCCTTAAGCGCTTATCTGCACGCGCTTGGATTTCGCTATAGGAGATCGATTTTTCGATTCTATATATACTGCTACTCTTCCGAGTAAATAAAAAAAAATAGCTCTGTTCGCACAGCGACGTATATGTGCACAGCCGTTTGTGCAAACTGCTGTTTACGCAGCGAGCAGATCGAATCGACTGCAGTTGAGTCTCCCGCGCAGCCGTCCTCTTGAGAGAGCGAAAAAGTATATATAAGGCAGTTCTCGGGCGAAAAATCCGAAATAGAAAATAGATCAAAGCGAGAAAGAGCCGTAACTCGTACATCGCTGCAGGGATGGGGTCGAGATCCAAACTGGACAATGGTCAGCAGCAGCAGCAGCGGCGGCGTATGTGTCGACCTATAAATCTTGGCATTGTCCAGTTCCAGTGTTTAGTTGCCCGCATATTAACCTGGGGCGCACGACTCATTGTTCAGCCGACGTGTAACCCCCTGGCTTTTCCTTATTTATCAGGTTACGAAAAACTGCTACTCGTAACCAATCTCCCTCCTCCGCTTGCTTATACGTATATACGGCTGAGAAAAAAAAAAGAGTGTATAGCGAGCGCACGGAAAATCGCCCGTTACGCGCAAACGGCCCATTTGCTCAGAGCTTTTTCAAAGGAGAGAGAGAGAAAGAGAGCTGTATATAGGGTATGGTTAATGCGGCTCCAGATGCTTTTTCCGGCTGTGGTAGACTTCCGTATATGTGTGAGAGCGAATTGGCAAAACATTAGTTCGCGCCGTAGCGAGTCGAGTGTGTGTTGTGACCATTGGCCAGTGGTTGTATACGTCGTAAAGGGGAGATTCCGTAACGTTTTTTCTCTTTCTCGGAAGACTGAGCCGTTTTCACGCGATCGTCCCCTTTCGCTTTTCTATACGCGCGGTATTATGGTTGTTGTTCGGCACGACAATGCTGTCAACGCCTCTCTGATCTTGAGGAGAGAGAGAGAGAGACTCGATTTTATTTCAATCTGCGTTACGTGCACTGTATGTGGAGAGCGACTCAGCACACACGAAGCTATATCGAAAAATAATTATAAAATGAAGAGGTGTACAAAGTAAGCGGGAAAATTAATGATCGGCGCAGGATTCACTTGGCGATACGTAAACATGCGAGTCATTACCGCGGTGTTAGTCTCTCGGCTATGGCGATCTACTCTCGTATTATGTTGTAGCATAGCGTTCACGTCTATGCATTTGAATGTACGAAGTTATATCGAGAGGTCGATCTGAGAGAACTTAGCTTCCAATTATAAAAATTTTGTCCCTCTGATTGTAATAATAGTTTAAAGCTAAAAGCTTTTTCGGCTTGTTAGAAATTAACAAGCTGAAAAATTTAGCTTTAAAATTTTAACCTCGCGCATTATGTGGGCCCAATCACGCGCGATAATCCAGTGTACACTGGACAATGCGAAACATAAAATTCGAGAAGTCTCTCATTGTATCGCTGCGGTAGAGTTTCCCTATTCGCAACTGCAGCGTAAAGTTTGAGTAAAGCGCGCCACGCCCGACGACGACGACTCTCGGTGATTTAACGAGTGTGTATGGAGGAGCCGTGCGTCTTACTCCGGAAAGCCGTTGACAAGTGCGAAACTCGACAGCTCGGGGTGTGGCTCTTTTTTTTTCTCTGGTATATAGAGCTAGGAGAGGAAAATTGCTCGGGACGTGGTTGGAAAATCACAGTGTATGTAGAGAGAGGGAGAGAGAGAGAGAGAGAGAGAGAGAGAGAGAGAGAGAGAGAGAGAGAGAGATGTTTTCTCTATTTTGCGTAAATATTAAAAAAAAAAAAATCGTAATCGAGACGAGCGATCCCTTGTATAAGCATACGCTATACAAATTGATACGTAACCGGGCATCTTCTGGGTGTAAGATTTTGGCGCGTGCGAGGGTACCCTCTTAAATCAAGATTAATCACGTGCAACGCAGGTAAGAAATTTACATCCTGTGCGAGCCTCCAATACAGTGGCGACGGCCCGCACGCGTCTCTCTCTCTCTCTCTCTCTCTCTCTCTCTCTCTCTCATTCTCCCCTTGTCCGCGTGTTCGGCCTTTCTCGGTAGCTATATACACTCGCATACATTTATGTACCTATACCGACGTGAGCCGCTATATACTATATATAGGTGTATAGTCAGCCCCATACATATTCTCCCCTTAATTATTGACAGCGATTTTAAATATCGCCACGTGCCGAAGACCTTTGTTATCCCTTGCGAAGATTATCCGCTTGCCTGTATATCATCCGTTTGACATCTTTTTTTATCGCCTATTTTTATTTTTTTTTACACAAAAAAGTCGCGCGCGTTGATTCGAGCGAAAAAAAAAATCGTTTGCCACGCGCTGTGTCATATATTACGTGTCCCCAAAATCGGCCACCCTCGGACACGTGAGCGTAAAAAGCCGCATACCGGCGCAAAGAAGAAGGAAAAGAAGAAAGACGAACAAGATCGGAGAAGACGCGGAACGTGCGTATATAGATATACGTCGACTGTTATACAGGGGAGACGTATACTGAATATAGAGAGCCATTCGATCGCTCGCGTGCGCGCGCGTGCACAAAGAGGGAGACAGAGAGAAAAATATCAATTTCGAAAACCCGGAAAGTCCGGTGCGAGGTCAGACGCGACAGTTTCTTCCTGAATCTCTCGTCGACGAAAAAGGGAGGAAATCTGGCCTTCTTTTCATTGGCTATAGCTTCGAATCATTTGTCTCTTTCGAGAGCTGCCTTTGTGCAAAAATTATTAGGGACGCTCACGATTTTTTTTTTTTTTTTTTTTTTAAATTTCAAACACACATCAGCGATATATCGATTGATTTCCTTCACTATAAGAGTAGCAAAAACGAGCCGGCAGTTTATCTCCTTCGATAACAGAGAGTCGAGTATATATATATACGTCGTGCTAGAATTATGAACATTGATGAACGGCTCAATTCCAGGAATGGCGATGGCGGCAGCTCTCCTACGCATGGCGGAAAATATAGCAAGCGGCGCGCGTGGGGAGAGCGAAATCCTACTAGCTGATAGGCTTCGCCGTTATGATGCGCGCAGGGGGGGGGGGGGGGGGGCACACGACGACGTCCACCCCCCGAGTAAAAAAATACACAGAGGGTGAATTTTCGTCTATATAACACATAGGAGCGACGCCATAGCGTTTTCACGATATTGCCAATATATATCGGTCTTAGCGTTTTGCCGCTGGTAAACAAAAGTCCGATAAATTAGAAAATATATTTATGCAATTCGTATTCATTCAAGAGAGAGAGAGAGAGAGAGTGGTTCCGTATACTCAGCCGGATTCCGTCTTCCGCTGCACGATAAACTGTTTATTTGTCCGCGAGGAAGCTTGATTCACGAGCGCATAAATTTCTTTTTTCGTTCGTATAAGGAAACTGTATTGAGATCTTGATCGAGAAGTGACGAGAGAAAAAAAGCTCGTGTATATTCAGAGCTCTAAAAAGTGTAAAGATCCATCAGAGATGATGGATCGGAGCTGGCGTGAAATTTTCGATCGACCGTAAAAAAAAAAAAATCACTGTCATATACACAGCCGGAAATATAGAAAGATCTCAATATGAAACTCTCATAAAAGCGCAATGTGCCCAGCAGCAGCAGCTCCTTTCCTCGGCAAACATAATATTTCGAAAAATAATCCTTGTAAACCCGAAGAGATTACAGTAGGATACTCTCTCTCTCTCTCTGCAAATAGCCATAAAATAAAAAACCGTCTTAGCCTAATCCTTACAACAGCGTCTCGTCATAAAATCGCTGCCCACAAGTGTGCGCGCAAATGTATCACTCTGATGTCTTTCCAACCGTCGTCGGTCTACGCTGGCAGTAATAAGCAATAGGTAAAGAAGGCACGCGACCGGTGAAAAAAAAAAAAAAAAAAATGGGTCTTCTCTCTTTAGAAATCCAGCAGTGGTCACTACGCTTAGGCATGGGGTACTTGGCGGCCGGGCATTGTGTGCTGCAGCCTGCAACGTACACGGCGCCCCTCGCGTGCCTGAAATCTCTCTCCGTTTTCATCTGCAGGCTATTTCTCTCGTTTTCTCTCTCTCTCTCTCTCTTTCGATCGTATAAGGACAAACAACTGACAGCTGACCCACGCGCGCGTTCTCTCGCTCGCGTGCGTTCTCGGGGTTGACCCATACTTATGGTTCATCTGCTGACACCACCCCTGTGTATTTTTTCTCTCTCTCTCTCTCTCTTTCTATACCGGCGCTCACACGCGTGTGTGTGTGTGCGAGTGCATAGTGGAAGAGGGAATAGCTGCTTGCGAGATGAAAATAGAGGTGCGGCTGCGGAGAAAAAGGGAGAAGCCGACGGTGGTGTTTCGGCTTTTTTTAAATACCTCTTGGAAAAAAAAAAAATCTGTTGCTCTGCTAGCTGCTATAGACTCACTTACGGCTAATTGGAGTTTTTAAAGGTTGACAGTTATTTTTTAGATACTGAATGTATAGAACTCTTGTATTTCAGCCCGGAAAATATCGCACGTCATATACATAGCTGCGCGAACTTCCCCCGACAGCATATTATAACGTGCGCTTGCACTTACAATACACCGAAAGAAAGAGAACGTGTATGTATTATACAGGCGGATAATGCCGAGCGCGTTCTGCCGATTTTCACCGCATTTGTGAAGCGGTGGACGCGTGCTGATGCCGCTCGTTTCGCCCGAAAAACGGGGAAATTTCATCCATACCCCGAAAGGGGTCAGAAAACCGATGGGTTTTCGTATTATTCTCTCTCTATTGCTTTTCCGACAATTGTATGTGTGCTCGGCTTTCTTTCTTTCTTTCCGATTTCTCTGCGACGCGTGCGATATGCTGCAGCCCTTTTTACCCTCTCCCTTTTCGCGTCGCTTTGTGTTACACATCGGCATATACGTGTAAAAACTTTCGCTTTGGCAAATACGCTAAAAGTGATGCAAACGTCCAACATATGTATTTTTCTCTCGGTTACTCTATACCCTCTCGTTTTTTTCCTCTCGAGACGAAGCGAAAGAAAAGCCGATATGCGCTCTTTCCGCGCGTGTGTTGACACGCGCTTCGCTCGACAAACAATGACGTATATAACAAGAGAACTGAAGAAGACGAGAAGGATGACTTGCCTTGCGATTAGTTTTCGGCTTTCTTCGAAAATTATCTCTCTTGGTAATAATCGAACTGTTTGTCCGAAGAAAAAACTGACGATTTTTTTCTCTTTCACAAGAATAACAAAAGTATATACAATATATAAGAAACCCTTTCCGTTTTCCGCTCATCCGAAGCGGCATATGGGGTTGTTACGCGGACGATTTTTCATCCCAGTGCGAAAACACATCTCTCCGTCACACACGCGTTCGACGCGCGTATATATACCTGAAAGGATGACTGCGTGAATACGAGAAGGATGAGTGGGCGTACAAGGGTGTCGTTTAAACAGCTGCATCGGCTCTGTAACCCTTTCGCTCTTCTTATATGGGTATGCATATATATACGCGCACACGCCGAAGAGCGCGTGGGCGTCGAAATTTGGCACCGCAGGAAAATATTTTTTCTATCGACTGTGCATACTTACTTCTCTCTTTCTCGATTAGTCAATGGGTTTTTTAGAGGTTCTCGTTGGCGCGAAATGTGAAATTGATTTACGAAAGGCAATTAGCTACAGCTATAACGACTGCGGCGTTTTTTACATGCTTCTTCGCTGTCGCATTACGCTCGAGTATGTATTTAGTATATATACTCATGTGCAAAGGAATCCGGCGACGGCTTTCTGAAAAGAAAGGCTATCGTTATCTCTCGTCGATAAAGAAAGCACGCGGTGGCCTAAAGCTTTCAAAAATCGTTAAGTAGAGCGCAGGAAGTGATAAATGCCAAAATAATTGGAAACTCGTTACGATCCGTATATACACACTTTCGCTTTCGTCATTTAACTCGCGTATGCGCGTCGTCTCTATAATATGCTTAAGTGTACTTACGATAAATTATATTCTCGCGTACGCATGAGTAACGTTAAAAATACGTACGCGATACGAGCGAACGACTTGAAAATTCACATGTATTATACTTACAATACCGTCTCAGGTCAAGTGGTTAACTATTTAGTTAACGTTTTATACCACATTCAGTCGACATAAATACAACCGGATTACGCAGAGCAGCTTCGCTCGCGCTGCGGTCGATAATAACGCTCGATAATTTAATTCGCTTACGCAGCTTACCCCCTGCAAAGTTCCAGAACTTGACATTGTCCGATTTGCTACCTGAGAAATGCCCACCATGGCCGAAGAGTTACAGCGTCAGAAAACAATGGAAAAAACTTTCTTTCCACCGGGGACAAAAATTAATCCGTTCGTGGAAAGGAGGTATAGTACGACTACGTTACGAAGAGTAGACGCGCTGGAACGGATTTACGAGAGGATATCGAGAGGTAAATTTTCGCTGGCCTTTTTCCTGAGTCTCCAAGGCCCAAGAGAGAAAGGAAAAGAATTTAAAAATCATAAATTTCGAGATTTGACATTTACATATTCGCACAAGACTCTTCTGTCTCAGTAGTCGGCTTTCATTGATTCGTTAACTCCGTAAACTACAAAATATTTACAGAGTAATACACCGTTGAGAAAAATTCTGTCGAAGAGTGCACTATCATAAGGTTCGACTCGAAACGAAAGCCAAATCCGTTAATCTCGGCACGTGACAGTGAAAAACTCTTTAACGCAGACACCGCAGACGAAAGCGACGAAAGCAAAAGCTCCCGTTATGTAGAAAACGGAGCGCTCGGGATTTAAAATATCTTCGAGCCTAATCTGCTTACGACGTTTGTCGTCCGGGATTTCACTGAAAGCAGGGCCCTAACCCCCCCGCACTCATTTCACTTCTCTTCCTGTTATAACGGAGGTAAAAGTGGAAAAAAGAATAGCAGTAGCAGTGCCGCTGAAGATGACACTATAATACTCGCGCGCAGCTTTCTCCTAATAACACTCCTTTCGCGGCCGAGTCACCGGGCGTCAATAAAAACCGACGCGGACGCCGCGATCGTAAATTTTCTCGAGACCTTGAACCGACAGATGCACATGTTCGGTCGCAGTTGTGGACCGTTGAGCTAAGACTGCGCAACTTTCTTCGGGGGAAAAAAAGGATGCGCTTTGTTTTTACTTTTTTTTTTTACCTCGAAAACTATAAATTACGGGAGTATTGCATAAGAAACCGTATAATTTTTTTTTTGTGTCTGCTATCGACAAAATTTGCAGAAGTTTAAAGAGACAGACGACGTTGCTCACCTTTACGGGAATTTTAAATAGCTCGCGTGTGCGTCTGCTGCTGTAAAGCCAATAATTAGTCGAGAACTATACCTGCATCAATGCCTTAGCCACCTCGTTACGGTTTTTCTCTCTTCCGTATACCTACGTATAGAGGTAAATTCCACAAGTGTCCTGAAGATTCGCAACCGGAGGTGTGGCTGCAATTAAGCAATAAACGTCTTCGGAGCTTCGAAGTCCGCATAGACGGGGTTGTTTATAATTTCGCTGACGAGCGCAGATTTGCATTTTTCTCGAAGCATAAAGAGTAAATAATCTCCGATTGTAAGTAGACCAAGACGAATACACATGAATACGCGTATAGTTTAACGCAGTTCTATGTATAATTAAACTGGGTCATTCAGAGCTCTATAACTTAAGTAACAACTTAAACATTTGTTAGAGACAAGTTACTACTTAAGTTACTACTCAAGTTATAACTTGAGCTAATATTTTAAATTGTTGTTGTTGTTCAAGTTATTACTTGAGTAACTACTTAAGATATTACGTGAAATTTTTAACTTTCATTTAAGTTATAACTCAAGTTATAACTTAAGTAATAATTTTTGTTATTAGAAAATTATTCTTTGCACGTAGATCTTTTAGAATCGACGGTATCATCAAATCTCTAAAAAAAATTAACTTCAACAAAGTAAAAAGTAAAAGGTTATAGGCGAGTTTGATATATTCCACAACGAAATAACAGATAAAAAAGAACTGAGATCAATCAAACAAAGTCAAGTTTATTATATTTAATCATAATGAAGCAACAAAATTATTTTTGGTCAATAAAAGGCTTACTTAAGTTAAAGTTAAGTTATATAATAATCGTTTATAATAACCGTTATATAATAACCGTTTCATTGTACTTTTGGTGTTTTTATGACGTTCTAATACATAAAAAGAAAATTTTAGTTGTTTACCAATAAACAAAATGAAACGGTTATGGCAAGTTACGAAGTAAATATCTTGAGAGTTGTTCCTAATTGATTATTATATAACTTAACTTTGTTTGATTGATCTCAGTTCTTTTTTATCTGTTATTTCGTTGCGGAATATATCAAACTCGCCTATAACCTTTTACTTTTTTTGATGTTAATTTTTTTTAGAGATTTAATGATACCGTCGATTCTAAAAGATCTACGTGCAAAGAATAATTTTCTAATAAAAAAAATTATTACTTAAGTTATAACTTGAGTTATAACTCAAATNTTATAATTCAAATGAAAGTTAAAAATTTCAAGTAATATCTTAAGTAGTTACTCAAGTAATAACTTGAACAACAACAAATATTTAAAATATTAGCTCAAGTTATAACTTAAGTAGTAACTTAAGTAGTAACTTATCTCTAACAAATGTTTAAGTTATTACTTAAGTTATAACTTAAGGGTACTACCATCCTCTCCGCGAGGAGAGCTCTGAATGACCCGGTATACAAAGCTCAGACTAGCATATACCTATAAGGAGCTTGCGCGTGCATTGGGGGCTTTTCCGGAGGTAATTGCTTGTAAATCAAAGCCTGGTGAGATACTGGTGCTGATGTGTAATAGATTATCATCGTCGATGATATCGTATTTCGTTTCCAAGTACACGAAAGCACAGAATTCGAAAAATCGAGCTTTTTACGCGTAACTGCGTTACAACACTTATGCGTCGCCGTGTCCACAGCAGCGCTTGTTTACACCGTTGACGTTTGAAACAATAAAACAATAGTCCTACCGACTTGAATATAATCCTACAATTTATATCTTCAACCCTAAAAATCAGCTAAAGTCATTTCGGCGAACTGAGAACCTCTACTTCACAAAGCCAGCCCCAAGCCAGCATTGTAACCGCACACAGGCAAAGTCAACGAGGCGACCATTGTCAGTGATCCTCAAGAAAAACAGAACCGTTTATAAACATATAAATTCCTTGAAGTAAACGAGCCAAGAATATATACAGTACCTTGTCTCCAGCTCTATTTTGCCTCCTGTAAATCACCGTTAAAAGTCGGAAAGAGTTTCTTCGGAGAATACATGCAGTTTCAACTCCACTCGGTGGTAAGGCACCATAAAACGAAGGATGACCGGCAACTTTCCCGAGGAAAAATTGCGTTATATAAGGCTGCGAACTACGAATCAGCACGAGAGTTAGTGCCATTGCGCCGAGACCTTCTGCATAAACGAATAAATAAGTTGTCCAAAATTCAGACCCAAGCTCTGAAACGCTACGGTAGCTGGCGAAAGGGACACACGAGGGTATATATAGGTATATACACTGCAGCTGAAGGATTGGGCTTCAGCTTGGGAGAGAGAGGGAGACAGAGAGAGAGATGAGAGAGAAAGGTGGGATAACTGCCGTACATAATCATGTTATTTACTACCCTCTTATACCGCTCCGTCACGGGGAAAAGTCGAGCACGCGCGCGTGCAAGCTTTCCTCGTTTTCAGCCACGTATATTTACGAGGCGATATGCAAAGAAGACTGACTGGGCTGTCGGCACGAACCGGCGTAATAAACTCGTTTACCTGTGTAATAGGTATATACACTGTATACGAGGAGAAAGGGCTGCTTTTGTTTTCACCAGCGTTGGTCGGACCTGTGGGCGGCGTACTTATCAAAGAAACATCATCCCCTGCTAAGTGGCGACGGAACATGGGAATTCCTCGGTGACGACCGACGTTATTGTTATTGTTCTTGTCGTCGTTGCAACTATATAACGTATCGAGGGTATATGAAACAAATGATGCAACGTGTGAAAAATTACCGCTAGTTCAAGGAGACGAGATGAAAAGGAGATGCAAAAAAGCGAGCGGGTTTAGAAGAAAAAAAAAAGAAGCTTCGGCTCTTTGTGAAGAAAAAAGTCGAGGGAAAGGGATGCGCATCAGGAACGGTCAAGTGTCGACAGGGAAAAGGAAAAACAGTTAGCCGTTCTTGGCACGTTCCCGCACAGCGCGCTAACTGTAAAAGTGTCATAAACACGGAAACGGACCCTATGAGCAGATGGAGATTAGAGGGAAAAAAGGGTTGCGTCGTATAAGAAACTTTTTGCGAGACACTTAAATTTTTTCCTTCGCAAAGGTCCGTCATTAGGACAACTACGCGGATGTTGCTGCGTACGGAAAAAGGGTTCATCACCTGGAGCTTTCTCTCTCTTTGCTGCTGTAGTGTATACCTGCTCGTAGGGTCGAATAGCCGCGCGCACGTTTTCCGGATTTGCATTTCTTATTGTCTCTACGAGCGAGTTTTTACGTACACTTTTATTATAAGCGCTATTGGCGACGAAGCTCGAGAGTTATGGGACGGATTAGAACGGCTCGTCCTGGGGAAAAGGTTGAGTTTTTTTTTCTTTTCGTTCTGGTTGCGGCGGCGACAGTTTTTCACGTATTTGCGCTATGGATTATATTCTAGCTGTTGTGCTTGAAAAAAAAGAGAGAAAGAAAGTTGCCGCTGCTTTCGAAAATGTCGCGCCTTCTTCCGCAGAGGGAGAGAAATCGAACGATGAGCTTCAGGGGTAGCAGTGAGAGATTAAAGAAGTATAGAATGACAGTTACAGCATAAATAGCTCAAGCATGCCCGATAAGGCAGTTTTGGCACAGGTATAGTACACCGTTACTAGATATAGATTCCGGACGCAGATTTTGATAAGGAAAACAAAAAAGTTCCTACGCGCCACCTATATATAGAGAGTCAGCGAGTTCGAGCGATATTGAAAACTATTTTGTTTTCAGCTATACTCGAACTTTATCCACACGGCTCGCACTATACACATCATCAAAGCGAAACGGCTCTTCGCGTTCGGGCAGGAGGAAGAAAAATCGAGCATTAAGATAATTCAGCGTGTGCGCAAAACGAAGACTGATGTCGTTAGGTCGTATATAATACCGGCGAAAATTCTCCTCGATAACTCCTCGAGGGAAAAAGAAAGAGAGATTCCATTCCGCGCGACGTGACGTGGCAAGGGTCGCCGCGGTGCTGGAGAAAAATGAGCGACGGGAAAAAAAGTGGACGACGGCGACGAAACAGTGTGGACACGTGTGTGTGTGTGTGTGTGTGTATGTGTGGTTGTAGGAGGAGGAAGAAAAGTCTGCTGGCGTAGCGCAGATCGAGCGAAAACGGAAAAAGCTTCGAGGCTTATATGTGTATGGGGGACTCGACTGATGCTGATGTGTGTATATTATACTGTATACAGGGGGGAATGGACCGAGAAAAATGGAGAAAAAGGTTGTTGCTTGGATAAAGGAAAAGTTGGCGAATTTTTTTTTCCGGTTAACTTTGCTTTGCACGAGACAGACGGTGAATTTTTGAATAATGAGAGTTGAGTCACGGCTGCTTTGTATTAAACAAAAAAAAAAAAAAAAAAAACTCGGACGAACGCGGTATTTCCGTAACCAAAGTCACGCGCGCTGTTTACTCAGGATAGAAAAAAAACAACAAATAATTTTAAACCGATGAGTAATATTAAGCGCAAGACGGAAGCGAGAAATCTAGCGCGGGTAATGAGGTCGCGTGCCGCTATATACGGAAGCTGTATAGAGATCGAGCGAAAACAGAGAGAGAAAGAGAGCTCCAGTCGTATAAGGAGTCGAAGAAAAAACAGTAAAAAGAGAGGGAAAAAAAGCGTCTCAAAGAGGGAAGACTCATCTTGCGGGGGGGCGAAGGAAAACGGAGAGAAAAATAGTGAAAAAGGGTCAGGAAAGCTGCTGCTGCTGCTGCTGCTACTGCTGCAGGGGGGGCATAAAGACTCGAGCGAGAAAAATACATAGGGACGATAAGACGAGGAAAGAGAGGAGAACCGAGAAGACTTTTTCTTCCTCCCTTCCGTAGACACGCGCACACGCGAGATATAGCTCCCAAAAAAAGAAAGCATCGAGAGGGTGGCACGTACTTTGGGGTCGTTAAGCATTTCGGACAGGAGAGAGAGAGAAAGAGAGAGAAAAAGATACTCGATACAGGAGCTTTTACGTTCGGAGTAAGAGAGAGAGAGAGAGAAAGGCCTTTGTCCTATCGCGTTGCTTGCGACGATATATAGACGCGACGGGCTGAATCGAAGATGAAAACGCCGGACACGAGCCTATACCCCGACAATTCTCCATTTTATTCGGAGCGCGCGCGCGTGCAGGTCCCCCTCTGTATAGCGTGGGCGTTATCCGCCGTGCCGTTTCTATACGGAGGGGGGGGGGGACGCCGACTATATATGCGTTTGTTTTGCTTCTCTTTCTCGCTTTGCAAAATTCAAAGCGACGCTCTGTGGGTTTTTGTTGGTAAACTCGCGACGATGAGTCATCGTTTATATACTCGATGCAGATATATATTATATGGTTTCGTTAGAATTTAGCTGGAAATCGGATCGACGTTCGAGAGTATTAGCTACGAGATGCGGAAGAGATTTTTACGCGTCTTTGATAAGGCTCGTAATGGCCCTTAATAATTAGTAGCTTGATTCTCCCCTTCGTATATATAGCAATAGATTCGACGTCTCGAGCAATTAAAGGCCGTCTCGATTAAGCGTCGAGGGCTCTGAGTGGACAACAACATCAGTCGGTCTTTTGATTCTCGTCGCTTTTTTTTTCTTCTTCTCTCTTGACGAGTATACACAAGTCTTCAAAGTTTGAATTTCGAATGAACAAAGATGCTCTCGCTCTATGATACAGAAATTTATAAACATGACGCCCCGCTTAGAAGAATAACACTCGAGAGATTTTTACGGCTTGCGAAGGACAAACCGCAGTTTTTCCAGCCGCTTCTGTGTCTCCGAACGCCTCGTAAATTTGAGTAGGAAAATACTCGACGTTTATTGCGTCTCCTCATTGTCGAAAGAATAGATGCCGAATTAAAAGGCTGCATGTATAATATTGTATATACTTATGTGCAGAGAAAGTAAAAGGCAACTCATCAGTGCCTAATAACGATAGAGACATACCCTCGGCATTCTAAAAATTTTCAAAATAGACGCGTGAATCACACGGCACTCGTCATCGTGCGTACTTTCAAATCACCTGATACTTTAAAAACAATAAGCAGAGCGAAGCGTTAGCTTCTTCGTGTGTACTATATATCGATTATATAGCAGTAGCTCTTTTCCGTCGGCTTCCTGTTATTCTTGATATAGCTGCTTTTTTCGGAGCTGAAAAAAACAGCGCGCGCGCGCGCCGCAAGGGCTAAACAAAACGAGCTTTTTTATTTTTACACCAAAGTGTGGCACGTGTCTGGGTTACTTTTAACCGCTCGCATAACCCATTGAAAGACAAACGGCCGTTCTCCAACAGTTATACAAAGGAGTTTCCGTAAAAGCGGAAAAAGAGCGTCTGTGGCATCAGAACGGAGGGGTTGACTCTCTCCGACTATTTTCAAATTAAGTATAGACGAGAGTTATGGCAACGCTCTCGGATCTCGACTGTGTAAGTATATACTTGAGGACTAAACGAAGAGAAATATATGTGTGTTACGGCGAGAGAGAAAAAAAATAGGCGAAACCTTTAAGGATTTCCGGAAACGACGCAGCACCGTTTAAACAGATTAAAACATCGACACGCGGCTTAGTGTGAAATATGAGATTTTTATTGAGTGCAATAAATGCGCGTGTGCCGTAAATAAACAGATCTCGTTCGAGCAATTTCGATTTAAAATGTCGCACCGCAAAAAAAAAAAACGGAAGCAACCGGCGGTTTGGTTAATCAACGGGTAACTCACTACTCGCATTCGTCAAAACTGCGCAAAAAAAAAAAAAAACGCAAAAAAACAGGCACAGAGCAGTGAAAATTTTAGCAGAAGCACCGATTGACCATAGTCTCTCTTCCCTTTCTCAACTCCACCGGAAGACGGAAGGGGAAGCTTGGATTATAGGTGGGGACGTAGGAAGCCGGCGCTGTATCAATGGAGGCGCTCTGCTATTGGCCGAGCTCTTCGGGGGTTAGCGTCGAGGTAGGGGGAGAGGGTAGCAGCCCTCCGTACGAGAGCCAGACACATCGAGCTGCAGCCGGTTAGTTTCGTCAGTCAGTCGATCCTCTGCGCTCGTCTTGAGAAGATCTGCTTGGATAATCAATCTCTCAGAAATTGCTGTACCCAGTGTATCATAGAACTTGCAGCTTTTTTTTACTCTTTCGTTCGTTAGAGGCAACGAGTGGAGACGGTGAAGTTTTTTGTGTGAACAGTTTGATTTTATATTCTGCGACGATTGTCTCGAGTGTTGATCGAGCAGTGATGTACAGCTTTTAGTGCGTTGATTGACTATTGGAAATCACCAGCGAAAGCGACGACGTCCCTTTTGGCCGCTCGTAAGGTATGCAGAGTTTTATTATTTTTGTTGTTCTGGTTTAAAATTAGAAACGTTTTAATATATTTTTCTCGATCGATAATTATGCCAAAGGAATAAAATTCTATCATCGTTGATTTCGATCCTTTAATTCGTACAGTATGATCGCGTTTATTTACTTACACGAACAGTAGAACCATACAGGCGCGTAAAAGGACGAGTTACTTCCAAGAAGTAACGAACACGTTGAAATTTTAAACTCATCGTTAAATACCTTAGTCTCACTATAAACTAACATGCTACGCAATAAAATTCGCAAAAAAAAAAATCGCAGCGCGAACGAGCGATTCAAATTCCCGCCATGTTTATGCATGTGTATGTGTGGAAGGGTATGTAATATGACAAAGTTTTTTTTTTGGTCGAGCACGCGCGCGCGCTTTTATCAATCCCTGCGATTCTCGCGCCTCCCCACCACAAGCTCTCTCCTCTCTCCCTCCTTCGCTCGTCCGATCTTCCGTTGTTTTGCTATAGACTACCGAATTACTGGACTATATCCTTCGCGTCAGACAGTAGTTGTTTTGTAGCCGGTGATATAAGCACAGTGCGCGTGTAGGTCTACTGCCAGACGGGAAAGCCGACGGGAAAAGCTCGTCTTTCTCATCAGTCGAGTTCCAGCCATATAGCTACACGTGTGTGCCACGCGACGAGTCCTTTATTGACGATTATTACACGGACCAAGAGAGTTTTACTTTTTCGTGATGGAAATTTTAAGGTGAAGTGTCGACTTTTTACGTTTTTTTTCGATTATTTTCGTTTGTTTTTATTCGATTAACGTAAACTCGCTGGATGTTTCTTGTTTTCGATCGCCTGGTGTAATTATTATGATTAGTGTATAAAATCAAAATCCGGCAATTCTTTGAACTCGAGTGTACACACGCATTTATCCGAAAATCGATCAAAATCGCGCGCGACGCTGAAGTGCCGTATAATAACTATGTGTGAAACGGGACATAACTATAAGCATTTCTCTCGAATACTCGGCATAAAAAATCCTATAATCCGCATACGCGATTATTCCAACCCGGCGACGGCTCTCGTATACAGTATAAGCGGAAATGGAGAGAGAGAAAAAAGGTCGCTCGCGCAAAAACGTATTGGTCCTGGCAAACAAAGCCAATCGCGAAAGCGCATTTGGGGGGGAAAAAAAAGTCTCGGAAATAGGAGGAGACTTTGCACACAGATATACGCGAGCATAAGTGACTCGAAGAGGGTGAGCCAAGCCGATCGATCGGCTAATCGACAAGGACAGCGAATGATTCTCATTATCGCTCCCCCGTTTCGAGTCCCTCCTTATTTTCTCGCAACGGCGCGTTTTGTTTTATCCGCGAAGCGGCATCTCCGCTTTTTTTTTCTCTCTTTACCACGTAGAACAGCCGTATGAGCGATATTTTGTTTTTGTCTTGACCTTGATTGTATATAGAATCTTGCAGTGGCAGGTAGTCGATGTATTTTGCGAGCCACGTGTGATGCTCTGTGTTTTTTTTTTCCCCCCGAGTCGACGCTTTGTCTCGCCAGAAATAAATACACCGGCGCTTGGTGATATTTCGCGTTTGCTCCGATTTCGGTTTCGGAGCTTGTTTTTCATAGAATTACGCGGCTTACTCACGCGTTGACAGTAAACACCATAAAAAAGTGAAGATAAAATTCGAGTTTTCATTTTTTGAAATTATCGCGTTGCAAGCGAATGTTTTATCGCTATAGATAATTTGGAGTCCTTTGTTTTTCTCGTTCTCGGCTTTCACCAAACAGCGCGGAAAAATAGAAGTCGGAATGATTCATCGTGGATAAGGCTCTTTTCTCTATTTACTGTTTACTCGATTCAGGTATATGTACAAACACAATTTTCCGAGTTTTGGCTCTTTAATCGAGAGAAAATTCATACACAGACACGCAAAACCCATAGTGTCCGCGTTGAGAAATGTATTCACAGAAAACTTTCAAGTCGTAAGAGCCGGGGGGAGGAGGGGGGATTTTGAAGAGAAAATTCAAAACAAATGTTCCGCTCGTGCTCATGCGGCTAATACGCAAATTTTCACGAGGCGTTGGAAGCCGTTAAGGGCTTGTTTGTTTTCCGGCCTGGGTTTTGTCCTTATGCGCGCGTTAACCGAGTGCGAGGGAGAAAAGTATTTTGTCAGTAAAACCCTTGCGACGACGGGTCGTCAGCCGACGAAGGCAAAGTCGTTTGCAATTTTATTTATGACCCGACCGTCGTAGGTATATGCGTGTATATATTAGGAAGCGGCAGTCGTAGCCGTAGGGCTTGTATAGGTATTCTGTGCGGAAAATGAGGATTCGCAAATCCCCGAAAGGGCAAAAACCCCTGTACAGTTGCCAGACCAGACACTCTACGGGTTTTCTTAATATTCGACCGCTTTCTACACGCTGTCTGGTCTTTGTGCGTCGTCGATTGGTTTTTCGTAATTTTCAAACGCACTCTGTTGTTCAATTTTATGAAAAAATAAGAACGTTGAATAATTAGCATTTTTTTAAAAAATTGCAATTAGTTGATCATAAGCATCTCCGTATTCCAAAGTTATAGGTATACATTGCGAAGTTGTCTTGTCAATAAAAATCGGCATAGAAGTCAAATAATATAACTCGATATCTAGTTACGGACGAATTTATGAATTCCGCATAAATAATCCAAACAATAATATACAAACTGCCCGTAAAATAAAGGACGAAGAGAGCCAAAGGCCTCGGAACTTTCTACCTCTCTATTATCTATCCATCCTTCTACCCTAGACCCAAGCGACTCTTTTTGCGTATTTTCTCTCTATACCTACCACTGTTCGTCCGTCCTTCCGTTCGAAAAACAAGACTCAGTCGTGCTCCACTTGAATAAATCAAGGTCCCAAGTTTTTCCTAGGCTAATGGTATGCAAGGAGAAAATGTGCGCGACAGAAGCGCTTGTGTCGTCAATGCGAAAAACCCTTTTTCCAGGAAGCAACCGTGCGGACGTCAGACAATAACACGACGAAAATTCCCCTTTCATTTCTCATCTCTTTTTTCCGGCCTGGCGTAGGAGTAAAATTCTCTCTCGAGAAAGGATGTTTTTTTTTTTGCGGCAGCGCTTTTTTCGGTGGCCTGCGGAGGCGGATCCCTTTGTTGAGCGCATTTCCATGCGCGCATAGTGTATTCGAAAATCCGCTTCACCTGCTCGGCCTTTCTCAAACTTTTTATGAATCAGTCCTTTGTCGTGACTGATTTCTATGCGCATTTTTTTTTTTTCATTTTTCTCTCTTCTTGGTATAGAACTCGAAATTTTAAGCGCGTTTTCGAACGTTATTTTCAACAGTGTCAATAATTAGAAATTTTTTTTTTTCGCAGCTATCGTAGCCACAACATGAGAGGCAACTGGAATCAAATGGAGCCGCGAACTATGGACCCGGAACAGCAGCAACAGCAGACTATGCTCGCCAATCAACCTGAACAAGTTGAACAAGAGCAAGCCGCTGAGCCTCAGCCTCAGCCTCAGCAGCAGGAACAGGCGGCGTCAACCACCACGCCCGGCTGGATCTGCAACGATAGAATCGTAGTGGTGGTGAGTAATCGTCCCTTTCTACGCACTACACACTATACGAATCCTCCCCTTCTTGCCCATAGGTCCATTCCCGAGAGCACGCACGCATCCTTTTTTCCCCGCGTGTATTTTCTACTTTTTCATCTCTCGCACCCTCGCAGTAGCTAGATTACCCCCGAAAGTGTGTGTGTGTGTGTGTGTGTGCGTCTGTGTCGACGCACATAAATACGTGTGGCTACGAGCCACCCCTCGCGATTTCGTCCCCCCCCCCCAAGCAGCTCATCGAAATGCGTCCAGGGATTGGCTCTCGCGTATAGCTAGTTTCGATATGGGATTTCTCTCCAATCTCCTCTTCCTGAATCCCAAAAGTATGGAACGCGATGAAAACACATCATCGCAAATATACGCATCGATCGATTCACTGATTGACATTGTTTTTTTTTTTTTTTTCACAGAAGGAGGAACCGGTCGACGACAAGAACGATGACTCGGGCATCTCACCCGGACACTATACCAGCGGCTCGGGCTCACCTCATAGTCGTCAGTCGCCCAGGATGAACACCTCCAATGGCAGTATCACACCCGAGAGTATGGTTTCTCACGATTCGAACGACGTTCAGATGAACGAATACCAGTACAGGCCGCGAAGCAGTAGCCCTCCGCCGATGATGAACTTTCAAGCGACGCTCGACTACGCGAACGCACACCTCGGCCAGCAGACAGTTCCCGTCGTTACTCCACAAAAGAGCCCAAGCTTCCCGATTAGCAACCCGGATGAAGTAAGCTCTATGGAGGCCCTCGGATTCGATCTGCCCGAGGAACTTGACTTTGCAAACGAAATTCTCGAGTGCCCGCTCTGCACCTACAAGTCGTCAAGAAGGTATGCATAATACTATTCCACCGTTACTTATAATCTTTGTCTTTCGCAAGCTCGCGTGTCCGTAACTAATTTTCATTTATCTTCCCAGGATCGTCTTCTCCGAGCACATTAGATCTCATTGTCCCGTTGCCGCCGAACTCTGCAGGCCGTACGAGTTTAGCAGATCATTGGTGAAGCAATTGTTAAACAGCGCAAACATCAACAATCTCGACAGGATTGCACCGACTCTGGAAGACTACGATTTGCTTGGCGTCTGCGAGCACGAATTCCGTACGCCCAAGCTCAGTCAGAATAAGGTGAAGGTCTACCGCTGCAAGCAGTGCGGTTTCCTTGCTATGACCAAGGTCGACTACTGGATGCACAATCGTCAGCACATCAAGCCTGAGAAGATACTCACTTGTCCGAACTGCTCGTTTATCACCGAGTACAAGCACCACCTCGAGTATCACTTGCGCAATCACTTCAAGTCCAAACCTTACAAGTGCGACAAGTGTAGCTACGCCTGTGTTAATAAGTCTATGTTGAACAGCCATCTCAAGTCGCACTCGACGGTCTATCAGTTCAGGTGCCGCGATTGCTCATACGCCACCAAGTACTGTCACTCCCTCAAGCTGCATCTGCGCAAATACGAACACAAGCCCGCTATGGTTCTCAACCCCGACGGCTCGCCAAACCCACTGCCGATCATTGACGTATACGGTACCAGGCGTGGACCCAAAACCAAGCCCAAGAAGGATGACCCAGCTCAGGGTCCTTCTACCAGCGATACCGCCGTTGCACAGCAGCAGCCGCAGCAGCAGCAAAACTCGCCACTGGCCCCCGGCGCTATACCCCAGTTCCAGTTCAACCCACTGAACGGCTTCCAAGGCTTCAACGGACAGGCTCTGCCGCCTACTCCAGCGCTCCTCGGTTTTCCCTACTCACCCATTTTCACTGGCTTCCCCATGAGCAATGCCTTCAACGTGAAAGCCGCGGCCGACTTTGCCGGCATCATGATACCCGAGGAGGCCGATCACGATCCGAACTACATCAGCGTCAACTCTCAGTTGGCCAAGGACCCAGCAGTCGCCAAGTCGGCCGCTGCCTCGCCGATAGCTAAGCAAGAGAAGCCCGACTCCACCGAGTCATCGAACCCCCTAGACTTGAGCAAGACCGAGAACACCGCTCAAGACTTGAGTGCAAACTCTCCGCAGAGTCCCGTGGCAGGTCCTTCTTCCTCTACGACTTCCGTCAGATCACCACAGAGCGGCCGTACTAACCGGCGCAAGGGACGTGCCTATCGGGTCGATCGCCACTTTGTCGGCTACAACGGCGCCGATGAGGATATGCCCCAGGAGGCTCAGCGCGCCTCACCCGCTGAGAGACTGGAAGTTCACCCTCCGTCCTCCTCACCCGCCTCGTCCTCCGGTGACTCCAAGGAATCCAACACCTCGAATGTCAGCAATGAGTTCACCTGTGAATTTTGCGACATTAGTTTCGGTAACGAGGTCATGCACTCTGTGCACATGGGATATCACGGCTTCCAGAACCCTTACACTTGTAACATGTGCGGCGTCCCGTGCACCGATAAAGTCTCGTTTTTCCTTCACATCGCTCGCGTCAAGCACTGAGCTTTTCAAGCTGAATGAGTCGCAACTTTTTTTCTTATTTATTATTTTTTTTTTTTACACGATTTATATTTTGATTTTTTTTGCGAGTGGCGTGACGAGCCGAAAGAGAGGTATAGAGACAGACCGCCAGACCGTAGACGAACTTTGACGAGTGCTTTTGTAAGATTGTAATTTCGATTTCTTTTTTAAAGCGAACTGATTAGCGGGTGTATATAAATAGCATTATGTGTATTTAAGAGCGGAGTTACCGCCACGTGCGCGTACGAAGTTTGATGCGCTTATAATGACAGAAGCTATAGAACTTTAATTGTGTAGCTTATTTTTGAATGCTAAGTTCTGCGTAGAAGCTAGGGTCCAAAAAGATATATTTTGTAATATATACACTAAAATGTAACGACGGGAGAAAATAATTTATATATATGTAAAAAGAAATTTGGCACTAGTCAAAATTAATTATATAAGTATGTCAAAGATTAAGCCAGAGAATTATAATTATGAGTAGACGCTGAGAGCGTCAAGCTCGAGTGCAATCTTCGTGAAAAGTCAATAGATAACTGCAGTCATGGATTTAGAGATATAGCTGCTGTATACATATGCGACATTTTGATTTGTTTAGCGTTTAAGGATGATCGATTATGCATCATTTCCTACAGCAATATTTTTTTATTCACGCGATACTCTTCGGTTACATAGATTTTTTTTTGTATATTCATAATAAAGCTTTAAATTTATGTTATCAGCGATATCTCTATTCGTAGAATCTTTTGTGGAAAGCCTTTCCACACCCACTGCATGGTTATTAACGATAAATACGGGTAGAAAAAAATTTGCCGTCGATGCAAATGACATTGTAAAGAAAGCGTTTTCGTATTTAATTAATATTTAGTTTATATCGGTAGATAATTATTATAGAAATAATAGGGATGATTTTCAGTGCGATTGAAGCGCACAATATTCTACATCGATATATTTATATTAAAAGCGCTAGAATTTATAAGTGAAAGTTTAAATTTAATTAATTGATATAATTTAGTGATTAATATTGTACACAAGCATTGTATTTATTGCGATCAGATTATGCAACACTCATTGAAAAGAACAAATGAATCGTAAAAAAAATTTTTGTAACAAATAACACTTTCCACATTCCACTGTATCAATCATACAATTTAAAATATAAATATTTTTTATATAGTTATTTCTCAAAAAAATTGCCTTACTTTTTACCCAAACCCTACTTTATCTTCGTTTCAGACCTCTATATCGCTATAGAGCGAAATGAATTACTAAAACAAAGCAATTTTGGACCGGCTTTTTTGTCACCGCCTAAACTTCGACATTAACTCTCGGTGTCTGTGGTAGGTGAAGTTTGACCTTGTTTGGCCTGATGATTAGGCCGCTCATGCTATAACTCGCCTAATTTTTAGGTCTAAACTAGTATACAGTGTATGTTTAACATAAATATGTTTGTTTGATAGTCTTCTTATTTGTAAGTTCGAATTCGGTTGAGGAATAATTGCAATTTTAAACCATTAAGTCATCATTTAATAATATCATTTTTTAACGTTTGACTACCTGAATTTTTTAGTATTTCCTTTAGACGACTATACTTATTTTACGATTCAAAGTCAATTCCAATAATATTAAATCATCTTGTCAAATCGCAAGTTGCTAATAAGAAAAGAATATTTCAGGTTCTGGTATTCATTTGCAAAAAAAAAACAAAGTTGCAAATGCAATTACTGACTAGCACAGGTTTCTGTGGACCCGAAGCTAATTCCAATAATATTAAATAACCTTGTCAAATCACAAGTTGCAAAAAAAAACAAATAGTTATTGATAAGAATTTATCTTGCGATACAAGATAAATCCATTGTATTAAACCGTTGTAATATTAGATTATAAATATTACAAATTTAATATTAACATTACTTTAAGTTTATCAATTTCAATAAGTTTATAATAAGTATGTAAAAATTCAATATTCGTACCTAGTTTTCATAGATTTTTTTATAAATTTAACTTTAAAATGCTCTAGTGTTTCAATATGCAAATATATTCGAATAAATCATTTATCTCATTAATAACTATTTGTGTCATTTATTCTTTTAGAATGAATACTGATTTCAATTTAATTTGAATTTTAATTGAACGCAATCAATTGAAAATTTGAATCAATTAAACAAAATTGGACAACAAGCTTTCTGCACCTTTATTACCTTGGTGAAGAGAGTTGTTCCCTCATGCGGAAATCAGTCATGATTGACTCGTCAGTTTACACCACAGGTATATATAATAATACATCAGCCTCTATCACCCCTTTTAAAAGCCACTCGAGGCTAAAAAAGGCCGTACTGGGGTCGGCCTGCGCTATAACATAATAACATCACAATGGGAATGAACCTGCCGAGGAAGGGGAGAATTTCATGGCAGCGACGTTTTTTACTTCTTCGCTCCCTCTCAAGTTACAACCCCTTGTATGCGCTGCACAATGCTGATGGATATAGCCTATCGCCGATCGAGGGGAGTTTTTTTTTCCGCAGCGGCGGCCATATCGTTCTCTCCCATTGGTTTATATATAAACAGCTTTTTTCGCTTTTTTTTCTGATCGAAGAAAAAAACTCCCCCTGTAAGCAGGTTGTTGCGGGTACGTATAACGCATCGGGGGTCGCGTGTCGCGCAGGTTCCGCATTTTTTTTTTTTGTGCGTGCCTTTAGTTTTTTTCACTCTATATAATGGAGGGGAGTGTGCGTTTCCTTAATCGTCGTGACAGGCGCGCGACGCTTTTGATCGCTCGGATTTCCAGCGAATATCCAGCGACGAAAATTTCTCCCTAATAATCCCAAGTTTATGGGTACGAAAGTTGTAAAGACAGACACAGATTTTTCTTACTCGGATTAGCATCTATACAGTACTACCATAGGTGCAAGATTTATATTGTTCAGTGTTGCGTTTCCCTCTTTTATATGTACTACTTTTCAACTTTCATAGTAATCATTCGGTATTGAAAATTTATTTATAAACTTTGAAAAACAAATTCTACAACTACATTCACTTTGTCAAAATCTGGAGACGTCAGATGTCGAATCTTTGCCACGTTTATCAACTAATTGTACGCATATTGTTGTGAAAATGAGAGATAATAGTTTTAAGACAGATTTTTACTATGAAGCCTGAAAATGAATCGTCGATTCTGTCACCGGAGCTGCTAGGTCCCGTCTTCAAGATTGAAAATATAACTTTACGTCAGGTTAGAATAACCTTGCACAATTTAATCAAACAGTTGTAAAAATCCCATCACGAATGCAGGCATTGTATAACAACAACACAAACAGAAGATTCAGACTTTTAGCTACTTTTGTGCCTGACGAGCTCGTTTTTTTAGTCGAGGAAAGGGCCAAGATTGTCAAATGCGATTTCGCTGTGTTACTACTAGTGGACATATCTGGTATGACATTTAAAATTATGTCAAAAGTTTATTTCTCACTTATTCATATGAACAAAGGTTTATATTCGCTCTTCGACGAATTTTGCAATGCTCAGTACAACGGAAGTTCTGGCTTATCAAAGATTTTTAATCTTTATATGAGCGTCATTATCGAACAAGTGTGTTTTAAAGGAGGGGATGTACTTAAATTCACAGGTGAAAGTAAAATTTTGTCTGTTCTTCAAATAGATTAAAAAAAAAATGTACGCGTATACTTTCTTATAGACAATGGCATTCTGTCACTGTGGAAACAAAACAAAAACGAATTAGTACACGAAGTACTGCGGAGAGTCATATCATGTTCGTTCGCGATAAAAGAGGCTGTACAGCACTTGGAGATCGATTTCTTCGACTTATCTCGAGGTATATGGGAAAAAGTTTTTTAAAACTATCAAAATTGAAAAACTGTGCCATTACTAAAATTGACACATGCTTCACCAGTCCCGATAAAGACTGCCATTACAACTGGCAGTGTCACTTTCTCAGTAATCGGGGAAGGCGACGTTTTACATTACGTTATCACTGGCGAGCCAGTAACGGCCGTTAGAAAAGCCATCAAAATTAGCATAGCCAGTGATCTTATTCTCGGAGAGAGTGCGTGGAAACACTGCATTTTGTGTGACTACGTCTACGTTATTCAAGACAAGAACCACATCAGGGTATGTTCTTCTTTTGACTCTATAATTATCTTCAAACAAAAAGTGTCTAAGCAATCGAAAGCGATGCGTTTGCAGATAACCAAGGAGCTTAAGAAACACGATTCCCCAAGAATATTGACCGACAAAAAAAACGTGGAGATTATTTGCAAGCCGGAGGCTGGAAATAAGAATTTGCCAAAAGTTTCGTCAAAGAGTTCTTCTCCACTTGACATAATGAAAAATCGCAAATGCGTAGCTATCGTGCAGAGTCGAGAAACCGAACGACACATCATGGAAAGTAAGCACTACACAGTAAGTTTCAATGCAAATGTATTCGACACTTACAAATAATTTTCGCGTAGGTCGGTATACAATTCTAGACGGTTGCAAAAGTCAGCTGGGCGTGTCTCTAAAGAGCTTCGTAATTAGATCGATAGTTGAACAGGTAAAAAGAAGGATCATCTTAAATTTTTTTTTTATCTACAATGCGCTCCTGCGATTTTCAGATTGAAAACGATCGCCCGCTGGAGTACTTAACCGAAATGAGAAATGTAACAATAGTCTCGATTGAAGTTTTCCCTGTAAGCAGCGCGGTATCGGAAGTTATATCTCTCACCGATAAGTGTCACGCAATAATCGCGAAGTAAGTCGAAAATATCGCGGGTACCAATTTATCATAAATTCAATTCTATTCATTGCAAACAATGAGCCTTCTTAAATCGCTGCGGTCTACGTGAATGAAAATTGCCGTCATAAAACGTGATTAATCTTCAGCCTATTCTAATTCGCAAAATATATACACGCATATAAATCCACTGTAGGGCTTGCGAAAACGTCGGATGCCTCGAGGACGTGAGCCTACGCGAGGCGAGCATAGTGTTTCGCATTGTCTTTGGCGTTCGAAGTTACCTGAAGAATTCGAATCATTGCCGATTTGGCATCTTATGCGCTTGGAAGTTGCTGCGTTCCTTAAACCGCGTGACTAATGTCGACGGGGTCTCTGTGGGTGTTTCGACAGGTGAATTTTTTTACGAGACTTGAAAGGATTCGTGTGTATGTTGTGCGATAAAAAGTACGTTTTAGGAATAACCTGTTGTACCGTTATCGGTCACGTCGCCCGTCATCATTACGCTGTTATCGGTCCACCTATCACGAAAGCGGAGAATATGATGCTCATTTCACATAATAAGGTGCGTATCTAGATGCTCGAAAGAGTAAACGCTGTGTTTAACGTATGATTTTATCTTTAGGTTACGTGTGATTTGGATACACTCGTTTACAGCGGCATTAAAAAGAGCAATTTTACCTCGTCGGGGTTGATAAATTTGCGAGGATTTGAAAAGGGATACGTCTTTAATTTTTTCGACAAAGAAGTGTAATTCATATATAATTTATATAATTTCAAACCTTCCACGAAAAAATTGTTCAAATCATCGTTTCTTTTTACAGAACCGAGGATCCGGATACGAACGATCTCAAAAATGCATATCCCATCCTGAGCAGATTTCAAGAATCTGAACTCTTCGGCAATATTCTAGACGAAATCGGATTAGCTGATCGCGCCTATTCAGGCATCTTGATCGAGGTACGTTATTATTGAATTATTCAATGATATAACTCCTGCATTATTTGCCTCACGCTCAAACGCAGGGTGGCAGTCGAATTGGAAAGTCGCGAGTGCTAGACGCGTTTGCTACAATCGCGAGCGCCCGCCAGATAAAAGTAATTAAGCTCGTACTTCATCCGTCATTCGCAGTAAAACCGTACGCGGTGATTTACAAGATTCTGGAACAGGTGTGCAACCGATCTAATGTACTTACACAATCTCGTGTTTCGGTCGTCGAGTGTATTGCCTTAATGTCTCGTTCCTATCAGATTCTCGAGACGGAAGACTGCAAAACGATGGACGAGCTCGAGAGAAATATCAACGAGAAATTGGGTCGAGTTATACAAGCCGATGAACTCTGCTATCTCAATCGAATTCTAAGAGTGAGATTCAAGCTCTCCAAGCAGTACATAGGCGACTCGGACTGGAATCGTCATCGCAAGTCCATAAGCATCTTCGATAAAATCCTGAAAATAGTTGAGTTCTCTAAGATACGAATCTACAGGCCATTAAAAAAAAAAAAAAATCTAACGTCTATACTCACTTGTAGTACAACGAGAAACAATGCATCCTGCTCGACAACGTTCAATACATGGATTACATGTCGTGGCAGTTCTTGGCACACGCGATGAAGAATAAGAGCGTCGTACTCGCGATGACGATTCTCGAGCCGGAATCATGGAACGAGCTGTCGCGAGTCGAGACTGACATCTGTAAAGATAAGCGCCTTCTGCGACACACCTTAGCTGGTCTCGAGAAAGGATCCCTATCGTCTCTGGCATGCCAATTTTTGGATGTGCAAGGAATTTCACTCGAACTGCACGAGTAGCGATTCTTTATCGTCTCATTATATGAGCGTCGATGGCTCTTTGTTACTTCATTCTTTTCTTTTGGCTTGGCGTGCAGTTTTATACTGAACTCGGGAGTGACGCATCCTGGCTGGTACGAGCTGTTCTTCGTGTTGGTCGTTCTCTGCTGTGGATTAGATTTTATCAGTATGACACCGAAGGAAGCCGGCGAACTGGACCTGATTTTTCCTGAGGCTCTCTTGATCGCTCGAATCTCCGCGGATTTGCTTCCGGACGAAGCAGCTCCTCCAGTGCCTTGGAATAAGAGGACTAGGATTCCAGTTTGTCTCGCGAACGAGAGGTTTCGAATCGTCGAGTCGTTTGCGGATTACGACATTCGAGGTGACGTTTTACAAGAGAATTAATCGGGGGAATATTCATTCATACGCCAGAGAAAAAGAAACGAATAGCCGTGAAACAAAACAGATTTGGACTGGCCTCTCCTCCAGACTCCCACCGTTTCAGCTTTGCGATTCACTATATATAGTGTCTGGCTATCGAAGATAGGTGGTGCTCAGAAATCTTTCCATCTTCCTAATCAAAATTTGCGATCCGAGTCTAGATAAAGCGGTATTAGGATGTACTTAATGCCAAAACTACCTTGTTAGGACTGATGCTTCGGCTGCTCATGCTATAACTGCCTGAGTCTACTACTGTCTTGTCTAGCTGATAGCTTCTATAAGTATCGTTTTTCTTTCGCGCAGAACTGGCATTGGAAATATACGCGAGGCTTTCCGCATACGAGCAGGACATCGTTAAGTGCGCAAGTGTGCTCGGCAAGGTGTTTGCTCGTAGTATGCTGGAGATGATAATTCCTAATCACCAATCGCTAAAAACAGCCACAGGTAATCTAATACTCTCAGACGAGCTGCTTATAATTATGTGTTTTTTTCGAGTAGATCTAGAAATATGCTTATATGAACACATCATTCCCACAAAAGCAAACAAAAACAATCGAATGCCTGTCACGCTTCGTAAGAGAAAAAAAAAATTTACTGAAATTTGCAACCGTTGCAGCTATAGAAAATCTGATACGAATACGAATTTTCGAATGCGCCGCGCTGCAAAGGCGCAGTACCAAGGTCGGTGACCTCGCGGTTTGTTCCTTCAAGCCAAGGAGTACTTTCTCGGACATGCATCACTTGCTACGGTGTCGGTGTCACTTGCGCTGTAAGCCTACGAGTTTCGCGTTACATATATTATTGCATTATATCGATGCGTGTATCCGGATAACGGCACTGCGCTCCAAACGATTTCCGCGTGAATCGATATAATTTTACGCAATGCATATCCTTTTCATAATTTATTCAAATTCGAAAACAATATGATATACACACTCTAGACATTCCACCTGCGGAACAACACTTGTCCCGATACGCCCACTGCCGGTTTATGGAGTTCAAAGTGTCCAGCTTTCAACGCGCGGTTTACGAGGAGATTCCCGAAAGCGAGAAAAAAGCGTTCCACGCTCAAGTCGTGGAGATTTATAAGAAAGATGCGAGGAAGTGCACAGCGTGTGGCGGTGGCTCGTTTTTGAGAATTCCTGGAAAGGAAAAGTCGGTCGGTTGATATTTGCATACGTACGAAATGTGTACGCGCGTTCTTTGATGTTTGGAAAACTTTCTACTAAGAATTTCAAAGACTTATAAGACTGTTGTCATTGAGATTGCCGATACGCGCGCTTGCCGTTGTTTGTTTCAGAAAAAAATTATAAAACCTTCGATACCGATCGTGGCGACAAGTATTATAGAACCGCTTATCGAGAATCAGAGTCTTAAAGCTTACTCGTTAGCAAGCGAGACAAAAGAATCGGAGCAGAGTGTTAGCGAGAAAAGACCGACAGATATCACTGGTATTTCTATTATGCGCACTTCTTTTGAAGCTGACGAAAATCACGGTGAGCAATAATGTTGCTGTTTTTCGAGAAGTGACGTTTTAATCTTGTTTGACTCTCGCTCGTTCTAGAGTTTCAAAAATTGTGTGAAATCAGGCCTGCGAAACAAAGGAATAGAAGACAAGTTTGTAGGAACTTTCGAGTTCATCCTCTGACGTACGAGGACACGAATCAGATGTTAAATTTGAATGGTTTTGGACACGTAGATTTTCGGAACTGCCGCTGTCTTAGCGTGATCGACTGTATTTTCATGAAGCTTCAGCAGCACATCGAGAATATTGGTAAATTATTCGAGCGTTTTTGTATCATTAATCTAATATTGCAAGTAACCGATATTTTGCGGTTGTAGAAAACAATGACAAGATCATACACTTCACTATGGAGTATGCCGCGGCTCTTATCGACTACGGACAGCCGAGTTACGCGCTTAGATTTTTAGCAAACGCCGACGAAAGAAACGACGTTAGTTCCAAAATACAAATCTTTTTTTTTTCATCCCTTACGCAAAAGGTCTATCATTCTTTACAGTACGTCAACACTTACGACGCCTCGAAAAACCCATCGCTATACGGAAAGATGATCAAAAAGAGCATGATCCTCTGCTTGCGAGGTAAAATACTGAGTCGTACCAGAGATGGTACCAGCTTTTAAATAATTTACCATCTTTCGTTTCTAGGAAACGCATATATGCTTCTCGGGAACTATCCGCAGGCCAAAACGAATTATGTCGAGGCGCTGTCTATGTTCAAGCACAACTTTAGCTCAACCGAGCTGTTGATGTGCTATAGAACGATGTACGAAAAGATGCGTCAAAACATTCGATGGACTTGCACGTATCCCACCGTCAACGTCGACTGTCATCACGAAAAAGAAACTATCATACGACAGAATACAGCTGCATGCTTGCGTTTGGTGTCGATGATACTGATGGTAAAAAAGATCTGCAACTTCGTTTTACTAGTTTTTTTCACTTCGACGAACATTTTAGATAAGTCATCAGCACAAACCGGCAAAACTCGCGGCTCTTCAGAGCATCGTGTTCGGCTTTTCGAGCTATGATTCGAGCAGTTTTCACGACCAATGTCAGCTATATCTCTCGATCGTCGAGATTTATGGAAAACTCGGAGATTTACCGTTTCTGAGTCACGTCGAAAAGTACATGCTATTTGCTATCAACCACAAGCACAAATGGAACCACTGCGAAGATATCGTGATCCTAGGCCACGTGTACTTTTCCATGTTCAAAGTCAGGTAACTTAAATCCATTCGATATAAAACTCTTACAAAAGCTACAACGTGAGCTTCGAATAGTTTATTACGAGGACATCTGGAAAGAGCGGTGCAATTCGGAGAAAAGTCTCTTCGCATATCCAAGTCCTTTCACATGATTCGACTAGAGTTCGAAATATTGCCTCTGCTCATCCAAGCTCTGGTAAGTCCTATCTACTCCTAACAAATCGCCTCGATCAAGGCAGACTAATAATCCCGTAAATTAATAACTACACTTCGCGACAATCGACAAGCAAAGATGCGTCTAAAACGAGTTTGCGAAACAGTCGATACGCTACAGCAACTGCGCGACACTGCGTTCGAGGATGTCGATAAATCAGCTTTAACCTGGTATTATGCCCTCTGCATGGACCTGTTGCTCGATGCCGGGATCTTCGTAGAAAGCTACGAGGCGTGCGCTTGCTACGCTAGGAAAATACTCGGTTTGACATATTTTCATTGAGTGTGATTTTAATGATCGGAATACTCGATTGACGAGAAACTTTGCGTGTGTTTTATTTCATATCTCGCATACAGCGGGAAAGTCGGACGCCTGCATTCTACGTGACTCCCAGTGTCTGAGACGGCTTTTAGCCGGGTTGTGGTTGTGGCAGTTGCGGAAGTAATACATCATTAGATGCCATACACGCGAGACTGCGTAACTTTGCGGTACTTCGATCATATCCAATTTACGTACTTTCAGAGGAGACCTGACGTCTACTTCGTTTGTCATGAGCTTGGATTTCTTTACGGCGGATCTACGGGCTGACGATTATTTGCGGATAATGACGCTCTGCAAGGTTGATACGCGTAAATTTTTTTTTTGTCTTTCGTCCTTTATTTAATAAAAAAATAAACGTTCAGATACTCGAGTGCCATCTACTGCTGCTCACGCGATGTATCAATATGAAGAAGGGGAGTCAGATGGAGATATTGCTGGTGGATATCGAAGTGCTGATGAGGATCTTGGATGAAGTAGTTAAGATTTCAAATTGTGTCAAGCCTCATTATTACCTGCTCAGAGCTTACTTCAGTTTGGTACACGCTCGCACTTTGACGTCGAAGTCTTATCTTCGCAAAGCAAAGAAAAGCGCTGAGCTCGAGAAGAACCTGATGGCACTGGCCTGGATAAATCACAACAAAAATGTGAGGATCGTGTGTTATATTATATCGGGATAAAAATGAAAGTCACATTAGATACATATATATACTTGTTATATTTATTTGATTTGCGTTATGTAATAATTTATAAAAATTGATTAAAATGTAGTTATAATACAAGATTTGCAATGATAGACTAAAATGAGAAGGCAATGATATAATTGATTGATTCCTTTTTGCATAGACTTGGAAAGCTGTAAGTTACAATAACATGGCTCGTTACTGGGAAGAAAATATTGGCTATCGGAATGCGATCGTTTGGCAAGACGTTGACATGTTCGACATTAACGACTGGTCCAACCTCCTGTATTCTCTTCCAATTCCTGATTCTTACATATGACCTTACTACGTTTCAATGTAAAGGTAATGGACGTTGTAAATGAATTACTTAATAATCTTACTTATCATCGTAATGTAATTGTAATAATGTAATGATATAATAAAAGACAGAACAAGTTGAACATTATACGTTTAGGCGGTTGGAGTAGTCCGAGATTCTGTTTTCGCGGTCGAAATTGTTTCAAAAAATACTTTCTTCACTCTGCAAATCATCAATTTTTTTCCTCTTACATTTTTTTAAATTAAAAAAAAACACAAATACAACTAGCACGGTACAAAATTCAAGCAGTCTATTACGAATATTTACATATTAATCTCAAATAACGTAGAATTTCTGTCGAAGAGTCGAATCTCCATCTTAATACTTAGAAAATACTTATTTCACTACTACCTATTAGGCGCTACGTCTTAATCGTACAAAACCTATCGAACGTTCGATAATCATATATATTTTATATTTTTCTTCTCTCGCAATCCAAGAGAAACTCGAGCCAAGCATTTCGAAAAGTAAAAATCATGCCTACAAAGATGGAAAATCGTAGAGCCGTTGCGTAAGATTTTTGCTTTTCCGATCGGTATCAACAAAATTTATGCCGTATACATATTTTCCAAGAGTCATTGCAATTTCGGATTTCGACAAAAAAAAAGAAATAGTCGATATCGGAAATCGATATCGTTACGCATCACCTCGAGTGTAGTGACCGCTTCTTTGATTCTCATACCACGATCCCTCCCGGAACGAAACTGTAGCTCATATCGTTTCGCGCGTTATTACACACTTAATGACACTAAAATCCGTGATTTATATACGCGCGTTCCTCGAGCTCTTTCTCTCTATATCTCCCTCGTCGTATATAATCGCAGCTTAAAACAGTCGATTAAAATTCACCTATAAGTTCGACGCCGAGTACGCCGAGTTTGCTCGTTATATTGCTCTTCGCGAGTTTTTTTTTTTTCGATAGAATAGAAAGATACGAAAAAATATATTTATTACATATAATAAAGTGATTAATTTTCTTATAGGGACAATATAGAGTTTCGATCAATATCAATTATTCAAGAAAATAGATACTCGAATCGAATTTTCGCGATACGCGCAATAATAATAATAATAATAATAGCAAGGCGTCGCCTTCGGCTGGCGATCAGCGCGCTGATCGAAAAACGGTAGTGTACAGAAGCTGTACTCGCGCGGATCGAGCGATCGCGATCGGCGGCCGAAGTGCAGGCGCTCTTTACTTCTTTCTCGCGTCGCCAAACCCATGCTGTATAGCTCTCGGTATACTCGGCTCGGCCGCCACGTTATCTCCTGTTCCCACCGATTCTCTTTAATTACGTATACGCGTTATATTAAAATTGTTTATCGTTATTGCAACTTCGCCTTCGCTCCCGGGCGTAAAAGAAGATTCTATCTGGGAACGACGTTTAATAACTTCATTTTGTATGAAGAAAGAGATATGCCGAATCGAGTTTTGCAAAATAAACGCATACGCAGAAATTGAGTATTGCAAATCGAAGCAGCCGTTTACTGCCTTGTTAATCCCGAGTCGCGAAGTCAAAGACCTTTTCTCCGAAGAATAGGACGGAGTTTGTTGTGGATATAGTTCAGAGTCAAAGTGAGAGACTGGAAACTTTTGAAAATTCTTATTTTTCTACGATAATTACGCCTAGCTTGGCATTGTCATGGTTATGCACTTAAAGTGCGTTGAAATTTTCAAAATTTTATTACTCCACTCTGATTTTGAACCATCCATATGCATATACATACTTAGATGTAGTAAGAAAAGCAACATGTAAGAACTTTTTTATCCATTATGAGAAAGCAAGCTTAGTAAAAGTGGCTGCTAAAATGGCTTTGTTGTAAAAAAGCTACTACGTGATAATGTAAAAAAATTCTTCCAAGTTTGACTTTTTTCTTCTCGTATATAGTCGAAGCGCGACTTTTGTGCAAATAAATCGATAATAATATTCGTCCATCCTCCGAAAGCACAAAACTCGCGCTTGCTTACATAGTCTACGCAATAGTAGTATAATTATACCAAAAATATATAAGTACACCGCCGATCTATCGGCAGCAAATTCGAGTGTATAATTTTTCGCGATTTTTCTCGCCCGTAAGCCAGATCTTCCGTGTCAGCTTTGATTTTCACACGTCTTTCGTAAAAAATTTCGTTGTTTTGATTAAAAAAAAAAAAAAAAACACCCCCGCAAAAATGACACAAAAGTTAAAGCGATTATATTATTACCTCATCCTCGACGGTGCGATCGATCATCATCATCATCATCACCGTATAAATTAGAGTCCAATATATCAAATTTGAAAAATTTACAATCGCACAACCGCGAAAACTCATCGAGTTCCCGCAGATATCGATACCACACGTAATAGTATAGATTCCGCGCTCGCACGCACACACGTCCACGTATTAAAAGATCACATCATCCACATAGAAACACCTTTATCAGAAAAGGTTGGCGAGACCCCAAGGAGGAGGTCCACGCGCTCTTTCTTAGCCATTCCTCTGAAAGAGAGTCATCGGGGTAGCTTCGCTCATTCGTGGCCTTCGATGTCGTTGTCGATGCGACTGCTACGTATACCAGTCTTACCAGTCCATGGATAGATGTCGGGACAGGCCTGGCACGTCTTCATGTAGCGAACGCCGCTCTTGTGCCACAGGTTGCATACCTTCGGGTTGTTACACTTCTTCGGTCGGTCCTACGGATCAAGGCGAGAAAAGATTTTCGTTTATAGATTTACCGTTCATGTATCCTTAATTTAATACGACACTCGATGCGGATTTAGTTTTTTAAACCGAGTTACTTTTACGCGCTGATGTAACAACTCTTAACGTGTGATCACAAAAAGATTTATTTCTTATTCTTTTGTATAAGCGTGCGCGTCTTACGTAAACCTTTTCACTTTCAAAAATAAGCGCGTCTCGCACAATATGACGCCAATTTATTTTGCCGCTCTCACGGAATATAAGGAATCAGTGAAATCACGCGTGTAATTAAAAACAATGCGAACCTGATAATTGCACTGGAATGGCTCGAATCGGTCGAGGAGAGCAATAGGCGTTGGGTTCCTGACCCATTGGAGTGCTTGCCAGTTTGTGACCACCCAGACGTCATCCATGGCAACGATGGTGTCGAGGAACGAGATGAAGCCTTCCTTGTGGTGGGCTTGGGTGAACCAGGCGGCGTGGTAGAACAGACCAAACGGTGCTCTGAAAGTAACGAGGCATTTCCCACGTGTATTCGCTCGAACTTATTGCTGAAAGTTTTATTATTAAAAAAAAAAAGAGTTATACCTGTTGGTGGTGTAGTGTCTCTCAAAGTTCTTAATCAGCATCTTGTAGACACCGTCGGCGGTTGGTGGGTTGCTACAGGCGTCTCCCATGGAGCATCTGCCACCGTTGAGATCTTGCCACATGACCATAGGCACTTCCCAAAGTCCAGGATAGGATCGAGTGGGGCAGGGTGGGATCATACAGTCGTGGAAGAGCTTGTAGTCAAGGGTGTAGGGCCAGCTGGGCGGTCGGTTCTCGTAGATCGGCATCGACGAGTCGTAAGTGAAGTTGGTATCCCATAGCATTTTGAACATGTTGTTACCTCCAACCTGTGCACATTGTATAGGATGGAACAATGGTCTTTTTAACTCTCGATTGTTTCGAAAATATTAAAAAAAAAAAATCGACCTCGAATCGGCGCATATAAGGCGCGACGCTTCGTTTGTTCACGTTTGCGTTTCACCATTGCCGGTGAAACGCGTTCGTTCTTTTTTGTGCACGCCCACGCTATACTTCTCGATATAGCCGTCGTTAAAGTGAACGTTGCCGAGAAATTCCCGCGTGTGTCAAAAGGTTATACACATGTATGCTACACGCGCAGTTATTACGCGAATGGGCGCAGTATAGTGTCATCCTTTTTCTCGCGTAAAACCGTGTACAACTATCCTTGGTAATACATAAACTCGCAAGCTACATTTCGTCGTGGATGTTGCGGCATCATATCGGGCGCGTGCCCCCGAGCAGTTTTAATCGCGCGCTAATAACCGCGCACGAGCGCTTGGGAAACATCGCATTTCTCGAGGCGTGTCGATGTTTCGCGTGTAATAGGGGGTTACAGTTTCGTAGATTTTTTGCTTTTCGGCGTATTTTCGAACGAGTACACGACGCTGCAGGCCATCGGTATTACGTCGCGGTAGATGATTCCTGCAGTTTGCGCAACGAGGATTAGCTGTGAAAATTCGTTGGATTATTATATGCTATATACTCTCGTGCGAAAGTTCAAAGAGCCGCGGCAATGTGTATTACTACGTTCCTTGATATTCATTCTCGAAAAGTTATGACGTCTGGTTGATTGCTTGTAAAGAAGATTTATGGAACAGCCAAGCACGCGATGAATACAGCTTATTTTTTAATATACGCGCTATACTCGCGTACGTGTAACAAATTAGGCGTGTAATACCGCTGTTTTATTAAAAGTAGTCTACACTTGTAATTCCGCATCAAAGTACCAGGCACTTTTATGCTATTCAGCGATTACTCAAAATCAATTGCGTAATAGAATACAATGCAGCGAGAGAGAGAGGTATACACATTATCCTCGTTGTAAATTGGGCTCAAATTAAGCTAAATAATCCGTTTGATGACTGGCGTTACAATGTGTTACGAGAGAGTGTATGAAATTTTGAACGTTGGCACTTACCGAGAGGAATGGAGCTCTCATTCCTCTGACATCCTCGAGCTTAACACCTCCGTAAGCGGACAGTATCTCTCGTTGTCCTGCCACCTCGCGAGACCACTTTCGCGCTGAGAATTGTTCACCAAAACTATGCCTGCATGTGTGGAAAGAAGGAGGGGAGAAAAAAGAAATGTGTTAAGTATCCATAAACACGAGTAACAAGAGAGTTGCCTCGACGCGAAGCAGGAAATCAACTTTTATGGCTAATATAAAAGCGTATAAGGCCCAAATTTTATAATATACGTGTCTATTTTTGGTAAAATCTCTTCCTTGTCTTTTTATTCTACAGAATTTGATCGCAGTAATGGAGAACGTTTATCCGTCGTGTTACGAAAGAAAAAAGCTGATTTCCCGTAATATATCAATCCGCGTCGAAGATCACAGGTATCTATACAGGTCTAATAAAAGCCCCTCGCGCTCGCGTGCAATTATACGCGTGTACCGGCACGCGATCTCGCGGCTCAATTTGTATTAATTCATCGACGATCTCGACGCGCGTGAGGTGCATCGACTCGTCGTCACAATAATATATATATATATAGATCGAACGAGAGGAACAACTCGTATACACTCGCTCTAGCATATGTTAATCCGTCTCGTTTAAGGCAAGTGTATATACGAACGTACATACGTGTATTCGCGAGAGTGTGTTTGGACGTTTTAATGACGGCGTCGGTATAATGATAGACTCGCGCGCGAGAGAGGAGTTTCGTGCGCGACTCCTGTGGTGCTGTAGATTGTGCATATACAGAGACGGTAGCGCGAGTACATAGAAGGTGTATGAGAGACTGAAGCTGATGATTCGCGCCGTCACCGTGAAAATATACCCTATAAGCATGTTATTGCCGACAACGTGGGTTTATTAGGCACAATGCCTTCTTGTTCTCAAGCGCACGCGTTCTCAATTCACCCAGGATTGATTCGTTCTTTCTCTTTATACGTTGTATTTTCTCGATTGTAATTACACTGTCGTTTTACGAATTTTCATTTCTGTTATAACTTTAGTCATCACAATCGTGTATATTAGTTTTGTAAGGCTTAATTATTACACAAAAAACACATCTGCTGAAGTCGAGCATCAACAGGCTTACGAAAATGCGAGCAAAGCTCTAATAATAACCAAACCATCAGAAACACCAGCAGTGATAAAAAAAAAAAATGTTTATAACAAAGCGTGCGTGACAAAAATGCAAATGAATCGTTGCCGCAGATCATCGAACTTACGAGACCGTGTGCGAGGCGATCTCGTGACCGGCAGCGTAGAGGTTTTGGACCTGGCTGTAGTCGGTCCACTCGTGCGAGACGTAGAAAGTAGCTGAGATGGGACATCCATTGGGGTTGTTCCTTCCCTTCTCAAACAGGTCAGCGTAGAGGCCCTTGTTCAGGTCGTTGACTGAGTCGTCGAAAGTCAGCAACACGATCTGGGGGATCTCCTCCGGTAGGTAGTCTCCTATTTTTTGGTTGAAGTTGTGGATTCGTGGTGGTGTTGGTAGTCGTGGTCGAGATCGAAGATGTGTGTATATGTTATGTTATGCGGTTGAACAGAGGCGGTTGCCAGTCCACGTGTAAGTGGGTTGAAGAAGCGTTTGTACGTGAGTCATGTTCGTAAATGTAGTGTGTGAGAGAGAGAGAAAGGAGAGATAGAGATAGAGAGAGAGAGAAGAAAAGAATAAACACAGAATGCGTTAGTGCTGCGATGTATTAGTATATCACGTTGAGATATATGTATATGTCTATATATGTAGAGGTGAGTGACCAGCCAGGTCTGCCGAGAGAAAACGCTGAGGATGACTCGCTTATTTTTCAGCTACTTATTCTTTTTCCTCAGTTTTAATAAGCGAATTTAAACTGCGCGCTACGCGGGAGAGAAACTTGGTACAGTCTCTGGCGCGCATTCAAATAAGCGCGAAAATGTGCGTGTGTGCCATAGCTGTATGCGTATAGTTTCCCTCGGCGAACGTGGCTGGATTATTTAAATGGGGATGTCTCCCAGTCGGCTCTGCTCGCGTGTGCAAATTTTTTTTTTCAATGAGCGCATAAGTCGCGCTTCCTTTGTCTGCTGACTTAATTTTTGGACGCGTCGAAAGTGACTTTAAAATCATAGTATTTCGGCTGTTATGTATGTGCAATTTATTTCTGGCCTACTTTCGGTGAAGAGCGGAAAGTGCGTTTCTTCGAAAGAATCGGCATTTTCGAAAAGGAAAGTGAGAATTCACGCAGCATTTTGCACATAGATAACAACTGCTCTTGATTCTCAGAGAACAAGGCTGCCCATTGTCTTATGATTAGGCAACTTAATGAAACCAGAAACGACAAGTTAAAAGTCATCTTCGAACGCCACTCAAAGAAAAAAGCGATTCGCGCGCGTGCAGAACCGGTACTCGAGACTCAAAAAATAATATTATCAACGTCCAAAGAAATAAATCGAGTGTGCGCAGCAGCGATAGACAATGTATAAATTATAAATGCATATGATGTATATATCCTAGAATGCAGAACAGTCCAAATAGCCGGAAGACGATGGATATATGGCAGAAAAAAAAAACGAAGATAGATATGCAGCAGCAACAGCAATAGGCGAGTAGTATCCAGCAGCAGCAGCAGCAGAAGTCCTTCCGGTGTATAGGATAATGAAATAATCGAGGCTCATTGCGCCGATCCCCGATTTCGCTCTCGTCCGCGTACGTGCGTTATTATAATGCACAGGATCGACGGCGCGGCGCGTGCTACGCGCGTGGTGATGCATATTTTCAAGCGCGAGCGCGAGAGATCGGTAATTAGAAAAGGCGCCTGGAATTATTAGACACGTCCGAGCATATGGTGTGCAGTAAACCGATACACGCGATTTATTAAATGCATCAATTTTGGAGATAGCGAGAGTTACGAAACGCGATTTATCGTCGACGTATTAATTGAAAGCTTTAACGATGATCGATTTATTTTTCGGGTATATGATTGAATGATTAATCACAATTAGCAACAAAATTTACGCGTACTTCAGCGTGTTAACACAAAATTTTCAGCAAAAAAAAAAAAAAAAAAACTAGTTTAATCATTACAAACATCGACGTTATCTATCAGAAGTTAATAATTATTCCATAACGTTGATTACGATCGTTTACCGCGCGCGATAGCCTATTACGCGCAGCCCGGCACGTTTCCGCCTTTAGCAGTTGAAAAATGGAAAGTCTTCACGATCCATTGAGATTGCGATCGCTACACCGCAACGAAGTATCAAAGCTTTCCTTTCGAGCGAGACTAAACGATCGCCCCTAATGAAGCATTAAATCGCGGACTCTCTCGCGATCGATTTTGTGGAAGGGGATCGAACAACCCTCAAACACAGAGCGTCAGCACTTACGAAATAGTGTGCGAAGCAATCTCGTGCCCGTCGGCATACATGTTTTGGACTTGACTGTAATCCGTCCACTCGTGCGACACATAGAAGCTAGCACTGATCGGACAGCCGTTTGGGTTCTTCCTGCCTTTCTCGAAGAGATCAACGTAGAGTTGTCGGTTAAGGTCGTTTATGGCGTCGTCGAAGGTCAATAGCACGATCTGCGGTGTATCCTCGGGTGCTATTCCACCTAGAGTATTATGAGCGACGCACGTATCGCCGGACCTCACCCCCAAGAGGGAGAGGATGACGCGCGGGTGTGCGTGCACACTAATCAGTTCCTTGGACGTTTACTTATTCGATTTTGCGATCAGTCAGAACAGAAGAGAGACTGGGTCAGTCTCCGTTGTGTTTTGAGTGTAGGGCAATTTGTGTTTGGGGTATACTTAAATCTAGGAAGAATGTAACACAGTTGGAAACAATTAGCGCTTGCGAGTCGATTACTCAATATATATATATATATACATCCTCGTCTCTAGAAAGTATTCGACATAAAAACTATCGAGGAAGTCATCGCACACACACCCCTGCTATAACGGCAAAATTAGTAGCATCCGCGCTCGCTCACGATGACAAAAAGCCGCAGAAAGTAGATTTGCTCTCGTCGTCTCGCGCGCAACTCTTAGCGTACAAGAAGTTCATGCCGTGTTTTTTCGCTTCGACGGAATTCACCCAGTATGGTATCTCTATACACAAAAGCGTCGACGAAAAGTCTCGAGACCTGCAGAACAAAAAAAAAAAAAATCGCTCGCCAATTTCCGGTTCTCGTCGGAGTCTACCGAGCGAAGGTGAAACCCACCGGTTGTTCAACGTAACGGGGACAAAAAAGTGCCGCCACGCTTACTCCTCCTGTGGGCGGTTCCTCTGCGGCTATCGCGATTTCACCGATAAAAAGGTGCAATGAAAGCCAAGATATGCAATTAAATTCATTAGGGAATGGGCGGTGGCATTTTTTTTCTATAAACTGTCTCTCTCTCTCTCTCTCTCTCTCCCGGGGTATTACGTCTTTGCGAAACCTTGGCACACGCTATACGCCGTGATAAAACGTTGCATGAAAAAAGGGGATCAAGGTATATTGTTTTACGAGGCGCGCGCGCTCTGTCGAAAGAAGTTCCGATAAAAAGCGGCTGCAGGAGTAGGCGTATTTATAAGAATATTGCTCGCCAAGTCTCGATATAGTACTGTGCCACCAATGCTAAAACTGCCTTAGTTTTAGCCTACTGCTTCGACCGCTCATGCTATAACTTTATAAAGTCGCTCATATTATATTGTAAATCACGATTTCACGATAGAATCGATAAATTTCTAATCGTAAAAGAAGGAGCACACACACCCGTTCCACATTATACTTGCACCTGTGTATAAAAGCCATTTCTCCGTCAACACAGAGAGCTGTGCCAATAAAACCGAAAATTCATATCAAAAAAGAAAACGCACAACTTTCTCGCGGATTTTTAACACTTGCGTACGCACACACAGTTTTCTCTCCCGCGCACGCGCGACGACGTTATCGCGACTGCTCGCGATTTTCGAAAGGACGCCGGCTCCAACGCATTTCACTTGCATATATACGTACCTATATATATCGCGCGCTGATCTGCGCAAGTGTCTTATAAACAGCTGATAATGAAAAAGGATTATTGCGCAACGCGCTTAGACCGAACGCTTGGCCACTGCCGATCAAGTGACAAATTTAATTGGCTTGATTGCGCGCACTGCATTCAGAATTCTTCTCGATACGCGTGCGCTCCATTATTGGGAACTGGCTGTATGCGGAGTATAGAGAGTTCGCGCTCATTGGGAATGACGTTAATTAATAGGAGAGCTTTTAATGCGGCTTCTCCATTGTCGGGAGTAATGCGCGATTTTGATTCGGAAGATAACACAGCCGTATATAATGCACCATTTAGACCTGACATTGAAAGAATTCATACGTTTTCCGCTAATTGTGCCATTTAATTCTTCCACCGCTAATTTGTATCTATACAATTTACTTCCTCTAAAAATACTACAGTATAGCGACAGTATTCCACATTACGCAAACGTCCACTCCCACGCGATCGCGTTCCTGAAAATCGGCATCTTGGACTACATATACAGCCTCCATACACATACGGTTATTAGAATGCAATTTCCACCCGCGATTTCTCAGCTCTCTGCGCGCAGATCCCTATCGTTCTCACAGTTGAGCTGCGCGCGCTGCCAATTATAACGCGCGTCCGCGATTTCTGAGAGAGTATACACCCATACAAGCGAAGGACACGCGTGACCCCTTTCGAAATTCACGGCGAGTATCGTTTACTCTATCTATATAGTGTATACGGACAGCCGGAATTTATTAAAGCGCGCCGAGTATTATGGCGTATTATTGTGCCGATTTTTCTTTTTATATACATCGACTCTTTACTCCGAAGATGGAACGTTCACTTAACGGCTGCTGCTGCAATGCGAGAGCTTGTTAAGCGAGGCTATTTTCATAATTCCGATCGGTGAATTGCGCGGCTCGTTATTCCAGATTACGTTTGGTACTTTGTATAGCAACAAAAGTTGAATTTCAATGGATAGTAGAACTACATATACACTGAAGTTTTCAATGACTCGTAATACAGCACTACTCGGCTATACACGTGCAACGAAATTGTCCCTATTTATTATCTCACATGCGTTATTAGATTACGCGTGTATACACCTTCGTTTAGGAATAATACCGCCAGGTAATTCAATTTTTTTCTCGAAAGCGTTACACGGCCCGATTTTTTTCCTCTTTTCGCGAGCATGTAGCACAAATATAATAAATCGAGCAAACGCGTGAATCGAGCAAACCCGTAAAGTTCGCCACATCGCAATGTATCTGTTTCACTTTTCTACCGCGGAGTGCGCGCCTCCGAGCATGTAACGTTAGAATCGGAGAAAGTCCTGCAACGGCTCTCGAATCAATCGTCAGAATCAACATTCAGAGCGCGCGCGCGTACGCGTCTGTTATTTCTTGCGTCAGGGGGGGACGATTTTGGGCCGCGATCGAGTACTCACACTCGTGTATTTTTTTCGGTCACCATCAGGCCCGTGTGTCGCACTTGTTGCTTTAACGGGAGGTAATGTTGACCGTTGCGACAGCCGAGTAAATAGACGCCTACGCGCTTTGTTTCGGAAGTGCCACTTCTTTTGTAGACTGTTGGAAAGTTTTTTTTCTTCCTATGAGGGTCGAGGCTCTATTTGATGGATCGATTTTGGATCGGTTCGACAATTTTCTCTGATTGATGAATGGGTTTGTTTTGAATTTTTCCGGAGAGGTATAGTCGGATTAATTACACGAAGGGATCGATATAGTATTTAGCTCGATCGATGTAGATCATCGATCGGCGTTCTGCTCGTTAATTATTTTTTATGTTATGCGCTACATGAATAGATCTCGAAGAATCGGTTGCGCGGCTGCGAAAATAATTAAAACGCGGAATTTAAATCGAGAAACTTTGATCAGGCGACCGATCTCCCGTTGGTGAAAATGTTTCTTATGATAATGCGATGGATAATCAAAACAGGATCAAAGATCGGTATTGATACAGCTTACATAACCAGCGTTACATTCCGATCAGAAAACACATCACAATTTTTACGCGAGAGTTTTGTAATACTTCGAATCGATGCAAAGTCTTACGTTCCACGTGGGATACATTCTATAGAGTATCAATGCACTGCTCTGTTTAATAAGGAAAGCTTTTTGAAAAAAAACTATATCTATTTATATCACTCGAGCTATCGATTGTATCTCCGATTTTTGCACCTCTCGACACTTGTGTATATCTCTAGAATATCCAGTAAGCCGGGAACACTTGTCTATCGACTGTTCCTTTCGAGTGAATGTACTATATGCATGCATAAAAAAGACTTTATTAGACGTGTAATTTTACGATGAACCGATACGATCTTTTCCGTGCACTCGATAAACCCGCATTATAATTCGAAATATTGCTTATAATTTAGCAGCGAGAAAAAAGCGTTTCCTATATATACCGCGCGCACGGAGTGCAATAAAATTGCTTTGAATAAGAGAATGGCTGGGGTTGCAGTCGAACGCGTTTCTCACGCTGATGATCTATAAAACTATACCTGCGTTCGCTATTATCGAATAAAATTACACGATATAATAAACTTTTTTCTAAAAATATTTAAAGAGTACGCTAGTAACCGAGTTGCTCTTCGACTGTAAAAAGCTCCGCATTATTTCCAACTGTGTTAGACAAGTCATTTGACTTCTGCAGCGCGACGGCGTCGCAACTGTACAATAGCTGTGGGTAAAAAGTTGGCTCCGTATAACAGCCATTAAAATCGAGAGGGATCGGTATGAAGAAAAAAACGGGGTAAGTAACCGTCCATACCTGGAATGTCAGCTCCACCACAGCTACAGTCGGGAAGCAGGCAGACGTCCTTGCGGCACTTGGCGGCAGGCTTGTCGACCTGGGGAGTTGGGTAGATTGGTGCGGGCCTTACTGGTGGGTAACGGTAGATATCGACGAACTCCTGGGCCTTAGATACGATCTCAGTCGAGGGTTTCAAGGTTGGACGATGGCGCCTGTTCGAATACACGGAAGTCGTCGTTTTTATTTTCAACTCTCTCGCTTTGTTACCAATACGAGGTGCATACATATATAGATATAAGTATGCGCGCGAGCTTTACGTAAGCGGGCGCGCCTGTGTCGCAATCGTTGCGATCGCGATAACCAAGGCGGTCTCGGATTATTTTCACTTTCGCGCTGCTACAGTACACTACACTGTGTATATATGTATACATCTACCTGTAGTGTAATATACTTGCATGGTCACGAGGTATGCGCGCGATGCGCTTTATGGCTTCGATTTCGTTTCGATGCAGCTGTTTAGCCGAGCGCGCGCGCACGGATTTATGTGTCACACGCTGCGCGTGATTTGTATTGTTCGCGCGCGAAGCTTTTTCTTTTCTGCGAATTGGAAAGGCGTATATGCGCGAGAGACACTTTTCCTTTTTATCTGATCTCTTGTTTCGGAGGGAGAATATTATTCGGCGACGACAGCGCGGATGATTAATTGGTGCGGAACACACAAAGTGAGACCGGATGTATAATATTACGGAGTTCCGGTTTGAACCGATTTTAATTGGTTTGAACTCTCTGTCGAAACTATGATCTACTACGATATCGTTTAAAGAATTTAGACTAGAATGCTTTTATTCTGGCCACGCATATACAGTCTCTGAGGCATTTTCCAAATTATTTATTCATATCCCGCCCGGAAAGTGGTCACTCTCCTTTTTAAACTCAATCGATGCATCGAGCTCGAAAAAAAAATGAAAATTTTGATTACCGAATCCACGCAGCGATTATCCGCACATTAATAATCCGACTCGCGGCTTTACTTTCCCTTCGCATTTTCAAAATTCACGCTCTCACGTACGAATAATTCAGAAACTCATTTAAAACACATTCCACACACTATACATTTATGCAAAATAGTTCAACTCACGGTGGTGCTGTTCCTCGGTTGACCTGTTGGCGACCTCTGCTGAAACGGAAAAACAAAAAAAAAAAAAAGAGGCATTAATAACCGAGCAAAAATAAAAAAAGCCCGTTAAAACCCGAGCGCGCATTAAGAGAGAAAGAACGAGCGTCCGGCTAATAAAAGCGCTTTCATGACCGGTCGATCGACAGCCCGCGCGCGGGAGAAAGCGAGCAGATACGTGTATATATAGTAAGAGTCGTCGTAGTAACTTCATAAACATATTATTGCAAGCCGGCTACGTGCAATTGGGTCTCGGTCGACTCACACTCCTTCTTTTTCTGCACTTTACTCTCTTCGTCTTCCCGGAATAGAGCAGTATCCGTATATAAATACACGAGAGACACGCGGTGCCAATGATGATAATAATGACGATGATGACGACAGGGACGTGCCACCGATGCAGTCCTCGTAAAGTCGACCTTGAGAGTATACACACACACAGCGTTTTACCGCTGTTCGCGCTTTCACACTTTCATCGGCAGGCTTTGCACGAGCGCGAGTTCTCGCTTGTTGAGTCGTTTCTGCGCGCGGCTTATACTGTATCGCGTGTGATGCATCCCGCGATTGTATAATGTATATGTGCGAGGATCTGATTATTCCGAGTTTTTGCAAGAGAACTGGGTTCTTTGCTTTTATTGAGGATGCGTGCGATGCTTCTTTACTTTCTTCTGATTACGACGTCTCATTCGCGCGCGCGAGAGAAGACAGGTATATATAAACAGGCGTTATCTCTTCATTGTGCGTTATTGCGGATCGGTTAGATTGACGCGTGTGCGCATGCATTGATAGTTATAGTTATTTGATACATAGTATCGATTTACCTTGGTGGAACGCTAGCGGAATAAGAGCGAGCAGTTGTTGGCGGTGGGCTTTGGGTGGTTGTGGTCAACGGGATAAAAGTGTCGATTATGGCATTTGGCGTTGTCACATGGACGACTGGATGGCTAAGAACGTTTGGCCTGAAATCAAGTTTTATGTTGAACTTCGTTACCAAAAATAATTGGAACAACGATGCCGCATTTATGTAAGGCAAGTAATTAATTTTTTTCTCTGGCAGAAAAAAGATTAATTACCCATAGATCTCTTCCATTTGTGGAGCGTAATCGCTTGATTTCGCGCTGTGGTTCTCAAAAGGGGTGAACCGCAGTCGCGCTTGTGAAACAAGAGAAATATAGAAAACGGTTGCACTCGGTATATTTCGCAGTTTTTCTTCTTAGGAGAGAAGCACTAATAAATTGTAATTTTCTGACAATAACTCACGGCTTCAATATCAATGTAACGATTATTCACCGATTTTTTCGTCCGATAAGATCGTGAGCGCATCCTCTATATTCCTCGCACGAGGAACGTTAGAAAATTAATAAGAAAACTGCAGCCAATAAATTTCAACAAGCACCATAAATCGTTGGCTTTCCTCGGCGCGATTTTCCAATCGATGCCATGAAAAATCGATGAAATCACGCTCGCGATCGATAAAAGTAAATTACTACGAATGAATAATGAATCGTTTATACCTGAGAGATTGTCCCTCGGTGATGCGGAATTTGTTTTTGCTGATGTGCTGAAAGCCGACAAAACACAAGTCAATATGATAATGATACAGATATGAACATCGTCATCGCATCGAAGCGAACTCATAAATATCGATACAAGGACGACGATGACTTTCTCAAAACGCACCTGATTATCGTAGATATCGTAGTCTTGAATGGTGACGTCTTGGTTGAGGTTGTACTTGTCGGCCTCGTGAACCGCGACCTTCTTGGGCTTCTGAGAGTATGGCTTGGAACTGGGCGACACCTCGGCGCGAATGTTCTGCTGCTGAGGAGGTGGTGGTGGTGGCTGGACTGGTGTCGACGTGTTCACGGTGTATTGATTGTAATCAGCTATGCAGAAAGAAGTAGGTGATATTGTCTCGGAAGTGAGATTGTGGGTTAATTCATCCAAACAAGACCGAAGATTGATGACTTTGGAAAAATATTTCGCATATGGCTTTGTACGAATCTGGCACGAGGTAAAAAATTGTTCGAAGGTTCCGGCGTTTGTGTGCGATATCGTGTTTCGTTTTGAATAGTCACTTTCTTAATTGGAAAATCTTCGGGATGCAGCAAGAATTTGAATAGGTATTATTCGAGAGATCTGAATTGTAGATGCTCATTATACTTGATTAATATATGTAACCGGCACGAGATCAGCGATTGTTTCTCTGGGTTTTGAAAAAGCCGGTGTTAATCGATGGAAATGAGGAGGCCCCTGATATTGAAAATTTTCATTGTCTCGGGATACCGCACATTCTCATTGTCGTGAAAAACTAGAACTCGTTGTCGAGTCTGCGAGATGAGCTGCTACTATTGGCTTTCAATTTGTTTTTGCCTATCCACTTTTACGTTTTACGAGAATATAAAACAATATTAGTATTAGACATAAATTTAACCATCTTGCAATGATAATAGTACTGTTCATTGCAATCGAAAGTAACAATGTAATATATTTCAGTCTTGTTTTTAAATCGCCAGACACGGAATAATGAAGTGTGATTTATTGAAATAATTACCCTCGTTAAATAAATCAAGAACGCAATTAAAATCCGACGTCCAAGAATCGTATTTTCAAATTACATTATTGTTTACAACGTATCCGTACAACAAGTACACAGACTCATTCAATGCTGATTTTTAAATTGACCGCTTGACTTTTAACACAGCTAATGAATCTCTCCCCGCGAGGTAAGGTCGCAGCCCACTATATAACTGCGGGCGAACTTTCAAAAGCTTATAAACGTACCGATCAAGAGTGAAATTAATATCCCATACATCAAGACTCGAGTCTTCTATAAATAGCAACAATTACGCGTTGAGCCCACGCAGACGAGATGAAATTATCAAAAGGGTCTCTCTCCCTACATAATAGTCGCGAGGACAAAATCGACTTTCTCAAAAAACCCATTCCCATGTCGCAGACTCGGGCTAGCGTTTTGCTTTAGAAAGTCGCGCTATACGAGCAAGCAAGCGCTCTCGGCGCTTACGTAAGCCATATTTCCAAAAAAAAATCTAATCAAGACCTCTGCGAAGCTTATATTTCGCATCCTTATATAATCGGTATTAATTCCGCGCGAGGATAAAAAAAGAACGGGTGTATAATACACATGTGCATATGTAGCGTATATGTGTTGTATCGGGTCGTACCGTCATCCTTGTAGATAGAGACGTCGTCATCATAGATGGTGTAATAAGGATAGCTTTGATCAGGCTCGCTGTAGTACGATTTCGAAACAATCGGCGCAGCGGTCGAGGCACTCGACTTAGCGATTCTTGGCGACTCCGATGACACGCTCCTGAAACATATAACGGGAAATGATGAGCCTTGCCATAAGTCAACTGATTTTTGAAGGATTCTCGAAAAAAAAAAAATAAATTTGCATCGAATAGGGACGTGCAATTCATCATACTAATGAAAAATAAACCAAACTTTCACATTATAGAAAAAAAAACTCGTAGTTTTGACAAATTGAATTTTTTCTTAATATCTGCTGGGGCATATTCATCAAGCATCGAACAGACACTAACCTGTAATGAGTTTCCGTCTGGGCACGAGAATTCACAATCCTGTCCTTCTCTCTCTCCTGAAAGTGGAAAATCACATTTATCATATCAGGCGCGAGTCATAAATTTTAGTGTCGCGCTGCTGCGTATAAGATCATTTTTCTTTTCTCTCGTCCCTCTCTCGATGCAAGGCGTATTAATTATTGTACCTGCGAGTATTTCATCGATGAAAAACTAGAGAGATTAAAATTTACGCGGTGCAGTTACACAGGCTCATTATTAATCGCGGTCTACTCTTTTCACCTTATACGATGCGCTATAATGAGAACCTTGAACTTAATTTATTACCAAATTTCGCATAGGCCGTATAACTAATCCGCGTGTGTACGTGGGATTGACTTCTGCGTCGTAAAGGCTAAATGAATAACGAGGATTTTCGCGCGGTTATTTATCCGACGTTTAACGCGCGAGCTCATTAAAGGGTATATGATATGTTAAAATTCGTATTTTTGTTTCTGCGACTTTCTCCTGGGATAAAGTGATAACTCGACTGAGCATCGAGATAAACGCTGCGATGAAGAAGTCATGGTCGCGTCAAATAAACCAGACTAATGAAAACTTCTCAATAAATATCGAGCAAAAAATTATCGATCAAAGTCAATGCTTCGCGTCGGCGCATTAGAGGTAATGTGCCTTCAATTTGTACAACAAATCGATTGTAAAGCTATACACACTACTGCATCTATCAATGGCAATCAACAAGAGCAAGCTATGGGATACACGTATATCCGAGGCAGGAAGAATCAAAACCGAAAATCGAACGTCACGAGAACAGTTGCGAGAGAGTATAGATCGCTAATGAAGCGTAACGGAGAAAGAGACTCATCACGTCACCGCGGGACATCTCGCTTGGAAGCGCCACATCGGTGCGATGCTTTTGCTCGCGTTCACCTGTGCGCAGGCATATTATCACGAAGCGCACGTGGATGATCGATCGATGGCTCGCGATCGAGCATTGTTCGGATAATTTCATAGGCACTTTTTGCTCGTTCCTTTTGTCGTCGAGCGACATCTCTATCACGAGAAGAATAGGCTGCGCTATACAGGTTGATTGAGCCTTTTAGTATGCCACAACTTTTTTTTTTTTTTTAATAAACCATAACATAATATATGAATTGCTTACGGTGATGATGTTCCTTCTGAGACCATCGCGATCGCGAGCGACCTGTCCAACGGTAGACGGCTGTCCCCTGTAGACGCGCTGCTGTCTGTCGCTCTCGATTTCGGAGGCAGGCTCGTACTCGTCATCCTGGTAGGTTCGCTGATGCTGCTGGCGATGACGGATCTGCTGCTGTCTATCGGAGATAGACGAGGGGGAGACCGATGGCGAGCTTACGGTCACCGGCTGACGTTGAATCGTGCGCTGCGAGTGTTGCTGTTGCTGTTGCTGGTGCGAGGCGCGTTGCTGGTGTTGCTGCGGCTGCTGCTGTTGCTGCTGCTGCTGGATCGACTCGGCTTTCTCGGCTCTGAAACATTTTTAGAGAAATTTTCAAAGCTATATGCTAAACACTAAAGTATGAATGTAATGAGATTAATGCTCCCGTGCAGATAAATGGAGCGCGTGATGCGTTATAAAAATTCAAAACATTATACAATGAAGTTACGGGCTCGTGTATACGTCCTTGAGCGTTGCATTTTTAGATAAATCATACAGCGCACCGGAGTGGATTTGCTGTATACGCATGCTCGAAAAGTATCCGAGTCATGTCGAGCCTATACCGCAACGGAAACCGATTATTTAATCGCTCGAAATTTTCATATATCTCCCTCCCTCAATATTTGCCTATGGAAATTAGCAATATACCTATTCGGATTGCCGCAACACTCGCTGCACTTATCGTTCAAAAACTCCGCGAACCCATAAATACGGCTAATGCGATAAATATTGTAATTGAATGGAACTGCGCGACTACTTGATACACGACCTACACAAGTTCCTGTAAATTAATATTTTATACGAAATCGCCAAAGACACTTAAACCCATGCGGATAACGTGTATAGAAAAAAAGAACGTTCCCTCATCGGTTAATACCTGCGCGAATTCGTGCATTACCCCGTCGGTTCAGTGCAGTTCGCTACACTTATCTTCGAGGAGAAAGCGCACTGGCTCACGGCTAAATCTAAAAAAATAAGAGTAGAAAAAAAGAAATACGCCGGCAGCTGCTACTTTTACAAAGTATCTATCATGCTCTTGGCGAGTGAACGAACTATCGCATGTATATACATGCCGCAGACGTGCACTGCACCAGCAGCACCGAAGAGTTTTACGTAAACTTTGCGCGCTCTGCAGCTTTGTATCAGCTGTATATATGTGTGGAACCAGTTTTGCAGGGAATTATTTATCAACATTATAATTCGCGGTAAAACGCAAATTACTTTTGGTTTCATTATACACACGAGCGCGCACGCGTAAGTCAAAAGAAGTTGATTATTCCGGCGAGGAAAAACTATGCTGCCGGAGCATTTTCGTTATGCTGATAATTGTTTACGGCTTTTAAAGATCATAATTATTTACTGCAAAATTGTAAAAACGTTCGACGGGAATTACAGAATGGGCTTGTTAAGGAAGTAGAGCTGTGCCGACGGAGTTGGAGAGAAAAAAAATGTATGATTGAGTTGTTCGCGTTACGTCCGTTACGTGCATATCAACGTTGAAATTATGTAAAAATATGAATTATTTAATTAACGATCCGCTTTTGAGCCTCTTGAATATTCATTGCATACGTATAATATCTATATCACTCGACTTTATTGAAACGTTTCTTCCGTCGCAACTTTTTGATTTATTCGCGCGCGCGCGCGCAGAAAACTTTCTAAAATTAATGCGCAGCGCGTAATCTAGTTTCTTAAAAATTTAATAAACACATCCATAATTCGCGTAAATTCTTTCGTCTGATTACTTCATAATTTTCATCCTATCCCGGCGTGCATGCGTTCATAGAGAATTATTATAAAAACGACCTTATGCCAAACAAGGCAGGGACATGGAGCGCTCGGCCGGAAGAAGTTTCTTCATTTGGAGCCAGTACAGGAGAGAACGAGAAAAAATGAGTAAATAATGCACGATCGTAATTAGTACTAGAAAAGGGAAAGGACACTCGACGAGAGATGAAGGAATGCATGGAACACGTCTCCTGCACTGCCCGTTCATAGTCATGTCTATTACGCTCTGTGATCGTACGTATTTGTAGAACAGCTGCCGCGGAGTATTAATAAAGCTCGAAAATGGAATCGGTATAATCGCGGTTTTTGCATACTCTAACTCTCGTGGATAATGAACTCGGTTGCTGGATATAATCTTTTCCGAAGAAAATGAAAAAAAACTCTTCAGCACAGCTCCAACAAGTGTTTTATAATGGTTTATTTCGCGTCTAATAAGTCTGGCATTTTAAAATTTACATATCGATTAACAAGCTGCCGTCGGTCTCAGCCAAGTGTTTGAAGAACTTTTCGCCTCGACCCATAAAACGACAGCTAACGACTGACTTAAAAGATACTTTTTACAAGTGGACCTATAATTCGGACAAAGCTCGTTACACTTTTATAAATATTCGCAACGGCTATTAATAAAGTGCCCGTTATTACACGGGACTGTAGTAGTGCTATAGTTGCGCAATGCTCATAGCCAGCTTTTCTGCTAGCATAGGCAAAACAGACTCAAGCCACTGCATTCTTCGGAAATTATCGAAATTTCTGCTCTGCATATAGACAATACGCCCAAGCATTCGTCCATTAGACTCGTAAACGTGCGCTTGTCATTGTGTTGCACAGCCGTAAACGAGCTGATGCTTTTTTCAATGTACCTACACAAGCGACTCCGTTTGGCAAATACGTTTATCTTGCGAACGGTAACAAAGGAAATTCTTATTCTCTGTATTATATATACGAATTCAGCAGATATTTTGTAATCTACGGCACTCGACGCTCATTATTCTTGGAGCGTATGGTATAACCGAAGATTTTTTTATCTCGAGTTGCTGACAAATACAAATGTGCTCATCCTGGAACAAGGCTCGCGTTTCTTTTATGTTCGAAATTTCTCATAATTTTATATGGGTTGCGAAAACACAATGCATATACTCGCGAGAGTCGGAGATGACGAAAGTCGAAATTTAACGAGGCAGAGAAGCGACCTCTTGCAAATTTAACGGTTCGAGAAGCTCGAGGTGAAAAACGTTTTCCGAATTCGGCGTTGTTGCTCGCGCGAGAGAGCAGTAGGTGCATTGCTCAAGTATAGGCGCGCGAGACGCTACGCTGATGATGAGACCTTGCGGTTTCAATTGTTCTTTATGCCGTATATATACTAGCGTACAGTCTTTTCTTTTTCTCTGCCGCAACGCAACGCGCTCAAAGGATTGTTGATTTCAGACGCGTCGGGCGAATCTTTCCACTCTTCCCCGCTATACGCGAAAGTATATCTCCTTCGATGGGTTTCCGGTATAAGGCAATACTCGCGCGTCGCTGCTCGTTATTTCGAAATCGAGGATTTCCTTATCGCGGCTGGATTTTAATTCTCGAGAGAAAGAGAGAGAGAAAGATATGAAATTGTTGTCTGCGGCTGCATAGCTGTATTCATCGCATCACGCACATTTTCATTTTGAATCGCGCGCGCGCGCGCGGGCTATTCAAATGCTTTTCATCTGCCTGATGGAAGTACGAGCTCGCGCGCGTGTAATTGATAGCTTCATTTTCGCGGAGAAAATACAAAGCCTAAGAGATCAACGACCGACCCTGCTTGGTATTTTGCGCTGTGTGCGTTGTAACGGGCGATTTTCGAGAGCTATTGACAAACTGTAATTAGTAGCTTTTTGCCAGTCACGTTTACAGGCGATGATTGGGGAGCTGCCGACGAGGTGCTACAAATTGTAGTTTAGCCAACGGTTCGGCATAGCAGGTAGTTTTCTCTTTTTTGAGCCAAAGGCTTAATCAGTTTTGAAATTTCAAAGCTGCGTGCACGCATTGCTCTGTTTATGGATCAATAAATTTTTAGAAATAAATCTAGCCAGTACGAGCAGGTACACCCACAAAAGAACTATTTATCTATACGATTACAGGAAAAAGTGTTCTCAAGATTCCGAAAAACTTGACCCACTGACCATACCAATATAGCCGGCCCTCACAACTCGTGAAATCGAGATCGCCTTGTCTGTAACGAGAGTCACGCTAGAAAGATCCTTTCTCCCACTCGTATAAACCAACAGACATAGCCAGAAGAAACTCCCGTGCACAATACGTTAATCAGTACAGCTGCCGACGCGCTTGCCCAACTATAGCCTTACACAACAGGACTATCCTGCTCGCGATTTAAATGAGCCGCCAAAGCGTAATGTGCCTCGAGCGTATTATTCATTGATTGTTTTTTTGTTTTGTTCGTTTTTAAATAGTGGTCTGCTTATCTACTCGGTCTATCCGGGCCACGCGTTGTTTGCACCTGAAGCGGTGGTTCTTGCTTTTTGCACGCTATAGACTTACGCTTCGTATACGTATAGTTATTTGGAGCGATTAGCTTATTAGATAGAGATTTAATAAGTGTCCTGATAAGCTCGCGATTTTTTCGTAAGCGTGTGACAAGCGCGGATAGGCTGTTATTAAGCAGAGTTGATCAATTTTCAGTGGAACTACACGCACACTATCTACGCAACGATTGTATTTCAATGAGCTACTTCGATCGAGCGAGACATGTCGCAAACTACTTCTGATAACGATCTCCCGTCGGCTTCAGTCTTTTACGGGCAATTCGCGTCATTATACGTCTTGTTTTCGAAAATAAACAAAAAGTTCATCACTCGTTAACCACGTTGTAATTAATTGCCTTTTGCGCAACCAAAAGGATTCCGTCTTATGGCGAAGTACGCGGCACACACACACATATATATATATATATATATATATATATATATATATAACAGTAGGAGAAAGAAAGGAAAGGTGTGCAACTATGCACGGTATACATACTAGCGCCTCAACGAGTGATTGATGACTTTTTTTCGAGTCGCTGTTGCTTGTATCATTACACGGACGAAAAACGCCTTCTCTCTCACGCCTTCTCTGCCAAAATATCACGCCGAGAAAGTTTATCTCGAGGAACGAGGAAGCTCTTTAACATAAAGATCGACGAGACGTCGATATATGGAGTCTTGATCGCGTGGCGTCAAAACACGGAGGCGCTTAACACTCTACCGCCTGGGACATATTATAATTGATCGAGCGCGTAAATATCGGCGTCGTATACGGGTATGAGCCGCTGATTTCTAATCGGCTCTTAAGTCAATACAGCGATTCGCTGAGTATCTGTTAATGATTTAATATATTGGGCAAAAATTGCCTGGCTATATAATTGATTATTCTAGGATGTAATTTATGTAACTAAATTGGACTGCTGCGATATTAATTTACGTAATGCATAATTGATTTTAATAAATAGCTTGATGGGTGTTGTGTAATATTACAGAAATTTTTGTTGACAATGAATAGGATCGGTTAACTAGAATTCGCTATATAACGTTAGCGCAAACGTTCTGCATTCACTATACTTCGGAATTTCAGATCAAGATTATAAATTGTTCAGTAGTGTCTATTATTTCGGCAAAATGGACTATCAAGCATTCATTTATTATTAAGTCGCTCGATACAACCTTCACTCCGCTCAACGTCTATAAATTTTCATTGTCCACAATTCAGCAGCACAAAAATTGTTATCTCACTTTTTCATAACATACCCAAGACAACAAACTACACATAGGTTTACAACCGCAGACTCTCACCCTCGTGCCCGAACACACGTCTGTCACACGAGTGCAGATCAAGTCATTAAACTCGATTTTATATATTTACCTTCTCTCCGACTGGAAGATTAATCGCCGACGTCGATCGATAACACGCGAAATTTCTTTCAACTTTGCAGTAGAGCACATATAGCGGCTCGACTTTCCAAAGCGTGATTAGAGAGAGAGAGAGACAGGAAAAAAAGAGAATCAAGAAAAACTCACCTCTCGAGCAGCGGATCCTCGTCGATGTCCTTGGAGGAAGAACTGTTTTCAGGACAGCCAACGTTACGGGGCCAGTCGCAGGTCTGGAGCTCGTGACTGTGGAGGGAAATGAAATAACGGTTTTAGTTTAATCTCCGCATGGGGACATCAATCTTCGAGAGGATACATGCACGCGCGCGCGCAAGTTCAACAGGTGCACTCACACTTGAATTCGAGATCAGACGCGCGAGAGATATGCCGTTAGATAGCTCTCTAGCTTGAACTGTCTTTATTCTATACTTGAGTCTGCATTTTCGTGCCACTTTGAAATTATCGTAGTTTACTTATTCCAGCGATATTTTCATTTGTGGAGTGGCGAAAACGCATATGGTATATAAAAGAGTGTATAAATAATCTCCCTGTACCGTAGCAAATTAATCCCTAATAAACCACTCGTACATTTTTCCGATTTTATAATAGACTAGTATCGCCCTCGCACGCGCTCTCGATGCACAGGTATTATGCTTGCACAACCTGCCAGTCGAAATGCAAGTTCAATTCGCAAGAGCGCACCGACGCGCAAAGTTGCCGCTAATCGCGGTATCCTCTCTCTGTACAGGTATAAACGTGTACCGGCGCATGCCACATAGTACACAGCAAAAAAAAAAAAAAAAAAACGCGGAATATATATGCAGGGGAAAGAAATATTATGTGCAAGCGCTTCTGCTTCTGGATCGTGTGTGTAATTCATCGGTTAGATTACGAAGCTCACGGCACGGCGTAACTCGTAATTACTTTATACCTTCAGGTATAAGGCTGACTTGGTGGAAGACGTTTGACGCGCGGCGCGGGAGAAATTCAAAAGTTTCGGTGATTTAGAGACGGATTCATCAGCTACGGTGAAATTAAAATTTAACGGCTCCGCACTCGATGAAATATGTACCTGCGTATATGCAGTTAAGTAAGCTTACATGGGTTGCTTAATTGTAGAGAAGTGAAAGATGCTACATCTATACCGATGCAACGCGTCAATATTATCCATTACGAGCTCGCTTTTAAAAAGAGCCTACAGCTAATCAAATTTCCTCCCGCGCGCTAATAAATCAGCAAGAGTCTGGTAGTCGAAGTTGAGATCGTTCACCTCGCACAGCTTCCGTTAAAAAGCATTTTTTTTTTCTCATTCAAACTTCCTCGCTCTGTCCTTCAGAGCAGAAAGGATGCAGGCCAGCTTTCCTCGGAAGTCGAGCGCGAAATAAATCAGTCGACGCCGCGCGCGTATTTGGAAGCGGTGCGTCTCGGGCGCGCGCGCGCGCAAGCACTTATCCTTAATTGGATCGCGCACGAGCTAAACTGTGCTGCTATATCTCTTTCTCTTTCCATGTGTGTATATGAGGTAAGCGGATAGGGATCACGGTGGCGTGTTTGACCGAGGCGTGGTCGCTAATTTTTCGGCGATTTTTAAGAAAGCGCATAGCGTTTCGCGACCGATATCGAGCTGATTTTTTTCCAAAGAAGTTTAGAGCCGGAGATATGGATCGTTATCTCTGTGGTTGTAATAATGTGTGTGCGTATATTGCTCTCGATAATAATGAAGATCGGACGAGATAATATGACAAACTCTCGCGAACGGTATATTGTCGCGTGCTTTTGGACTCGAAAAGAGACGCGCGTAGATTACAGTGTATACTATAGCAATCTCACGTAGCTCATAACGCACGTACAATCCTTGGGAACCGGCAGCTCGCGCCCATGTATATACTCAGCTATTCTAAAAGTCTATTTCTGGCCCTCGCACGCGCCACATAATCCATCCGTGCACGCGCACTTTCGATTCGCGCGGAAGTGCAAATAGAGGCGCGCGCGCGCGCGTGAGCGCCTAATTTCACTTTACCGCGTGGCTAATTCGTTATGCGCTCATTACCATAGAATGAGTCATAAATACTTTTTGCGGTATCTCGTGCGCTTTTTTTCTCTGAGATGGCCTTCCGTTGTTCGCGTGCATCTCGTTTTGCGGATGATTGAATCGGAGACAGAGAGATTATTTATTTTATTTTCGTTTTGCTCGTGCAGATCGTTGCCTAACAAGATAAATCATCGAAAGCTCGTGCGTATACGAGAACAAAAATAAAAAGAGACTCAATTTTTCTGCTCACTTTCACTCTTAATACGTTTCTCGAATTCGAATTGATAGCCGTCACGGCATTGCTTTGACTTTTCCGCACGCAAACCGACGTGTCCCATCAGAATGAATTGTGAGAGTAATTACTCATAATTATTCATACCCGCGATAACGTCGAATAAAACACGTTAAGTATACAAGCGTCAAGCTCGTTGATCCTTAATAACACAAAGAAAAGATCATGTAAACCGATTACTCGCACAAGTTATATACATAACGGCTGAAAGTATGACGCGGTCCTGCGCGCTGCCAAATAAGAATAAAACATATCCCGACCTTTCTTTGCGCGAAAGCCATACACAAGTAGGTATATCTCTTTTCTCAGCGGTACTGCGGCGTTCCCGCCCAATTAGGATCTCGAGCAAGACTTGCATAAGAGCACTCGCAATTTATAATTCACTTTCAAAATTACGTCAATTGTGTCGCGCGCGATTTCTAAAAGTTTGTCACGCCGCCGCCGCCGCCACAGCAGCACCCGGAGAGATATAATTCAGCTGTGAATGGGGTATTCCCTCTCTTTTTTTGTCTCTCGTTGACGTTATGTTCCCATTGATACATATTAACGCGCGCTGTGATCGTGTAGATATTTACGTTCTTGGATTCTTTTATTGTCAAGAGCTATATCTGTGTATGCACTGCTGTTGGAAAGTGCATTAAATTCGCCTTGTGCAAAGGGTATCTTTGTATACACACGTTCTCGAGGAATTGCGCAATGTGTTTGTAAAAAATGTAGGAAAGTTACACGCGGAAATGTGGTATTGTTGAAGCTTGATGATTTTTTAGAAATTACCAGAAGCTAAGGCAAACCTCTAGTCAGATGATAGCAGCTGTAATATCTCAATTTGACTTTCGACTCTATCAAGAATTTATTTTCCCGGACTTTCTTTTCTTCGACTTCCTTCTGAGGGTAAACTCACCTGTACATGAGACCACCAGTGCAGGACTCGAGAAGGGCACCGCCAAATACGCAGACGTAGTACTGCGTGCAATCACGCGGATGCGGATAGTAACCGAACTCCTCGGGACATTCGAAGTCCAGACCGGCTGCATTGCGGCTGGCTCGTGGACTTCTGGGTGTTATCCTCTGACTGCATCCTGAAATTAGAAACGGAAAATCGGATTAGTCGTTTTAGAATTTGTCGATGAAGTAATTAGAGAATATGAAAATTCTAACGGCTTATTGGGCGTAACCATACTAAATTTGAATTTTGATAGCTGACTTGCGGCTCTAGTTCATCAAAAATCTTGGAAAGGCACGAGACCTTATCGAAATCATCATCATCATCATCATTAGGTAAACGTTATGACCACACGCATACATGCGTTGAATGGATGCTTACAAAACGCTCGTTTGCGTAACGTTTTTTTCGGATTCCCCCGAAATGCAAATTGAAAGTCCGAAAACTGCAGAAACACCATATTCACATAGTTCGATGGCAGAAATATTGCGCCATTGCGAAATACAGCATCGATTCATCTCTCTGCGAGTGTATGTGTGCGCACGTGCCGCTTCGTGGAAATCGTTTGTCGTAACGCTGATCCAGAGAAAATACGCGCGTCAGAAAAATTCCAGCCTCCGCACTGTGGAAAGTCGATTATAATACACTGATTCGAATCGTCGATATAATAGCGTAACATCTATCCGAGTTCCATATACATCATAAGCGATATGTATATATACACACACATAGACGGGAAAGCTTGTCTTGAAAGGCGAGTGTGCAATGTTTTCCCTCGGGAATTTTTTCCCAGGAAAAACACGCGCGAGCTAACAAGATCCAGTATTATGCTTTTCCCAATAACTTTATATACGCACGAAAATCCAGTTTACATAATGTACGACGGCGTGTGTATTTAACTTCGGTCAGGCCACGCAATTATGCCCGATTACAATGAGCGAATTTTCCACTTAGCGCTATACGTGGAGAGCAATTTAGTTTGCACTTCAATGAGCCGCGCGTCGTCTTTTGGACTGGACCGATCGAGAGCTATAAGGAATTAATCACTTTCCGGAGGCTGCCCTACATGTCCATTTCGTTTGTCGTTGTTTAGACCGGCTTGTTGCTCCGGGATAATTAGCCAGTTCAGCAAAGCACAAATGCGCGAATTAATCGACGCGCTAATCGTGCGTTAGATATATTATACGCCCGACTCGATTATACGTCTGGTTGGGTAGCGCATTATTCGTGATTTTGCCAACGACGCGGACTTATACGAGGTAGACTTTTAAGATTTCGAAAAGGCGAATGGTTTATAGCGCGTTGGGTATTATTGGTGTAAAAGTTTTTGAAAGAATATTGTCGTTTCGTTAAAATTCTCGATTTTTCGAACAGTACGTTTTTCCAAACGATAAATACACATTTCCTATAACTAATAAAAGTTTACTACATGAGCGGTCCAAACTAGCAGGCCGACAAGGCAGTTTTAACATTGGTAGTCCATCGCTATATCTAGCCCCAGATCGCAGATTCTGATAAGAGAAATAAAACAATGCCTATGCGCCACCACCTATCTTCGCTAGCCGTAGACTAGAGAGCTGAAAAGTTCAGGCTGCGAGAGATAGGGCCAATACATTGCTCCGTGTATTTTTTTTTTTTATTTCAAAACGAAACTGTATACGACAGGGATTTCACCGTTTCGATATTTCGATCCGATGACTCCATCGCTCCTACACATATTTCGATCCCGGTGAGAATTTTTATAATTCTACTCTTCCGCGCCTCGTTTTTTCTCCTTTGTTTTACTTACATACAGCGAGAAGCGTTGAATGATTGCAATTTGCGCAACGCTGCGATTTAATAGCGTATAATGTGCTTTTGACACACGTATTATACACACGGTCGCAAGAAATTTTTTTGTTATTTCCAAAGTGATAGCGGCCTTTTATAAAAGTTTGGGGATATAGGGATGTGCTTTTACCTCTTGGGTATAACTATAGTTATTAAGAGAATGGATCGATTAACCTTTTCTTTTTTGTCGCTGAGAAAAGTTCCGAGAGCTTAAACGTGTACATGTGTGTGTGTGTGTGTGTGGGTACTGGCTTTCTATATAGTGCTGCTCGCTTATTAGTGGTAATTATTGAAAATTTTGAGACGCCTTCTCGAAGCGATGTCGTTACGTAAACTCGATGAATTCAATGTTGTGTATATGGATTTAAAGAGCGTTTATTCGTAAATCATTACAAACTTTTAATCGGCGCGTGTACAGCGGTTAAATGTAAAAGTTACACAAGCCGCACAAGGAAACGCCCGGCGCGCAAAATAAACGAATTTCGCAAAAGGAAAGTGGACGAGTTCCGTTTTAAAGAACAGGTTTTATTTATATCAATCTGTCCACCCTGAAGATGTCAAGTAGTTTTGATTATTTATATACTTAACACAGCATTAGCGGCCCAAGTATTATAAGCCCAACAAGGCTCTTTTGTTATAAGTAGCCCACCGCTACATCTTGTATATAGACTCGGATCGCAGATTATGATGATGGGATATGTAATGGAGCAGAATCGGTAAGCCAGTCTAAAATTATTTCTCTGTGCACACACCGACTTCTCCGTCAACAACAACAATTGGATTGATCAGCTTTCTAAATGCAAAAATGTAGTCGACTGATAAGCGTGTAAGTACTACGTCACGAGCGGCACTGCCCCTCCGTCGTAAATTCGTTTTCTTTTTTTCTCGACTCAGGGCGGTGCAAAAACACACGGCTCACCTATACACAAGTTCTCGCGGCGACAGATCCAAAAACGGCATCTACACCTGTAATTCGCGCTTTCGCAACGAGCATCGCCAAGCGCGCGCGCGTGCAGTTTTGACAGTAACAAACTGTTTCGCGCGGAAAAACGCGCGCTGGAAGAGGGAAAAAATAGGAATAGCGCAAGAGAGAAAGAGAGAGAGAGAGAAGGACGGCGCGATTCCGCGACGCGATAAAAATTTACATAGTGCACCGCCGCCGCCGCGACGCAAGAACGGATCACGTATATATTTATATACACACACGCTTGGCGAGTAGTGTGAGTACTAATGTGAGTGAGAGAGAGAGAGAGGTTCAGAATGCAATAGCTTGCGCAACATTGTCAAGTAACCGGATTTTCGGTCGACCTTGCCGCGAGTCGATACCACGTAAGATATTCGAGTGAGAGCGAGAAAATTGAGTGTCGCGTGTGCGTATAATGTTTTCTTGTGCGTGTACTGCTGCTGCTGCTGCAGTAAGGGAAAGGACTCTTTACGCGGAATGCACCGACGACGGGTTTTATGAAGCCGTCCATCGTAATTAGAGGGCGGTTGTTTCTGAATCTCTTTTTTCTGACCTGCGATGCCGGATGTGCTGTCACAAACAATCTTATTATTGTTTATTTTTTTGAGATGACAAGATGGATTTTTCCTTGCTTTATATTTTAAATGCGTGAAAGTATATAATATGGTCGAGCTGTTTTTTGCCCTGCTTCGTATCCTTGTGGACAGTTTTTTACAGCGACTCTACTATATAGGGATAGGCATTCGATATCAGAATTGAAAGATGATTATTGCAAAACTATATGAGCTGTATTAGAAATGCAAATTTCAAGTATGCTAATTGCTGTTCGTTATTTTTATAAATACGTGCAGTACAATTATTCTAATCAAAACCAGTAGCTGCGGCAATAAAAATTTGAAGGATTTTCAAAATCACTTATGCGCGTTTCCTTACATACAGGATTGAAAAAAGTCTCGACAGTAGTCAATTAAAAATTCATTCGTCGTTTACAGTCTTCGCTGATGATAAACATTGTTCGTCAAAGTGGCCAGTAAACGATTCGCAAACGTATATGTGCATATACATACAGCTAAGTGGTAAACATCGTAAACATTTCCACCGAACGAATTTTATTTTCTTATTAGTGCAGCAACTGATTTTTTAAGACCGATTGTTATACACTGTTAATGCTTCGCGAGCCTGCATTAGAGAGGTGGAATATGGATTTTAAAATACACGTTTATTGAACAATAAAACTTTGTCACGGGTTATAGAGGAAAAAACACTCTATTTCTGCTACTCGACACAGCGATCGATTCCGAGGGTAATTGAGATCGCAGCGAACGAATTCCTCTAAATATTCACACACAATCGGTAAACAGCGTGTTTGCTAGCGAAACAAAGAAAAGAAGCGAAAAAAATGATTATAATCAAATAGTACAACGAACAATCACTAATTATCTCGCAACGAGAGCAAAGAGATTGAACTTCTCCCTGCGCGTGAGACAATGCGATAAATGCGCGCGCGTATATACCGACAACAGAAAAACATACGCTCATTTGAATTTGCTAACCAACACCGTACGGAGAGCTCGACTTGCAATTGTTCTGTTCAGAAGCAATTTCGAGAGAAATATAAGAGAAAAGAGTCGTTAACGTATATGTGCAGAGCCAATCCGAAGCCATTAATATCCGCGGATCCTTATAGCACACTACTGCATCTCCATAAAGCCATACTATATATAGGTACTCGAGTGTAGGTTATCCAGAAATATATTATATGCATATAGAAAGGCGAGCAGTCGGCGCTAAAACCTTTTATTACGTCGCCCCTTTCCCTCTTGTCGTACCCACGCCAAGAGCCGTCGATGCCCAGTAAGACTTTTTTTATTTTTCGTCCGGCGAAGGTCGCGAGAAAGAAGTGGTCGGACTCGAGCTTTCGACATAACGCTCGCCACGCCTTTAACGCGAGAGCTATATACGTATATGTATACGTATATAGTAGCGGATTATAATGGGATAGCGCACAATCGCGAGCAGCGCGCGCGACGTGTGTAATTATTGTAGCACACCGTTCGCGTTCTCGTTTTGCGCTCTCGATTAAAGGAACTCGTTAAACGCGCGCGAGGGAGAGAGAGAGAGGTTTATCGCGAGTAAGCCGATCTTCGCGATTTTCTGTTGAAATTATATCGCTAGATTACTCTCCTCTCTCATGATATCGAGCTGTCCTGGATTTCTATAGTTTTTTTTTTTCGGATGTTGCTTTTGATGTTACTAAGCGCGGGAAATATACTTTCAAATCGTAATTGCGAGTCACATTTTTTGCGACGGTTACCGGTAGTTTAATTTGATAAAAGCTACGGAGAATTAAATTTGAAAAAAAACCAGTCGGGATAAATCACGCGCTTTGAAGAGTTAACGAAACTGATCCAATCAGCAAAAAATTTCTCCGGCGATTACGTTGCACATAATAAGGCCCAATTTTTATCGGACGACGACGTTTCTGTGTAATGGCATCACTTATACGAGCATCGCGCAGACAACGGAGAAAGAAGATAAAAATTCGAAATGACATAATTTCAGACTCGCGCCGCCGGTAAATACAAGCTACCAAAAAAGCCTCGTAAGCATCGCAACCTGTTTCTTTTCTTTGGGTTACCTCCTCAACGAGTTTGTACCGACGTTGTATGCCTACGCGCGCCAAATTTGAGTAATAGGACGAACTGGAGCCTTGAAGTTAAACAGAGAGGTTTTCTTTTCGCATAGAAATTAAACAATTTTAGCAAAGAGCACCGCAAAACCATGCTGCTGTAGATTTTATTACACAATCTCTCGTTATTCCAATAATCTTCACGGAAGCTCTATCAATTCCGGCTATCGCATTTCACCTCTAATATTTGTTCACCTCGTACCGATCAGAAGTCATTCTAATGGTCATATCTGCACGTCCGATGGAATACGCGAACACAGGGCGTAGCCATATGCCAACTCGCGACTGCACACAGTGAAATCGGCTAATGAGCTCCTATCGCGCTTCGTCGCGTCGGATTATTATCACACGGTCTGCCCTTATAAAGCCAGTGGCGACGAGAGGTGTATTCGGAAATCGTTCGAAAAGGCTTATATCCCGTAGCTCGCGCGTTCTCGATGATTTATCCGCTTTCTAATAAGCGGTTAATTAGAGCTGGTGTGTATAATAACGCGAGCGCTTATTGGCTGTGCAGAAGCAGTTCTTTTGTTATACAAGTATCGATTTTTAATCGAATAATTTATTTTTACGACGACGGCAGTTTGCATTATAAGCTACAGCTCTCCCTCACTCCAGCGAGCGAGCGATGATTTTATAAGAGCGCTCGAAAGTGAAAATAAACGTGATTACAATCTCGATAGAAAATCGGCGGGGAAGTGTGTGTGTGTGTGCGCTCGTGGAGCGGCGAATTTCATGCATTATAATTAGTGCGCCGTATAATGAAAACGTTAATTGAGTAATGTACTTGAATATGCTAATTCACTGACCTGTATGTACTGGCATACTTTTGTGTGCATTAATATGACGAATTGCAAACCGAAAAGAAAAACAATCGAGATCATAAGAGAATAGTATAATATAGTGAGTTGCAGTAACGTAGCATAAGCGACTCAAGCAGTAAAGCCAACAAGGCCGTTTTAGCATAGATCGCATACCTCTATATCTACACTCGGCACCTCGATTGCGATGAAGGAAATAGAAAAGTGCATATGCGCCACCTATCGTCGTTGAAAAGGCCAGTCCAAAACTCTTATATTTCATGGCTATACTATGCCTTCTCAGTGCACACGGAAGCCTCAACAGCGCAAGCCGCAGAAAAGTATTAATCTCGAGCGCGACAACAAAGCTACCGCTTCCCAGGCGAGACATCACCCTAACACATCTCGTGAGTAAATGCATCTTGCGTAATTACCGCTAACAGCTCCAGTGCGACTTAATAACAAGTAATAATGAATTTGCAGTGCAGTGGCGCTGGCGCGGCTCTGAGAAAAAAATCGCGCTTGCATCAATCGCTTGCCGATTTGTACTCATAGAGAATCGCGTGAACTCTGAATATTTAAATGCTTGGCGGGAGAAAGGATGCGCGTGTACTTTTTATAATACATGCCGCGCAACGAATACTTAGCAGCAAGCGCGGAAGGGAAAAACACCAGAGAGAGACACACAAGCTTGACGAGCCGATGGCCTTTAATAACGAGCTCGTTTCGTTTCTAATTTAAGATCTCGTCATAAATCTGCCCCGTGAGAGGTGTTTTCGCACTCTCGTCGCTGTTAGATTACTCTCCGTATACGCCGGGCTGCAGTCGTTCGCAGGAATTTTTTCCTTTTATTTATATTACTGCACACGCACGTATGTATACAGTATACGCGCAATTCTCGAGCCTCGGATCTCGTTACCCAGCACACTTTTATTGGATGCTGTAATTGTTTCTAGTTCTCTGAGACGAGGGTAACGAACCTGATTTCTTCTCTTTCTCCTGATGTTCGTTATTGTCGAGACGGGAATAATCGTGTTTGTCAACAGGTTACACGAGCGGATTTTCAATTCCAATGCGGGAGAAGCGTGTGATTAATGGGCTATGCAAATATAGGCTCTCAGAGAAAGAGGTATGTGGAAGCTGTCAGAGAAGGAAGCTATATATATAGGGTACGTTCTCGACGCCGGAAAATCTACAGGGGTGTGCGTGCAGAGCCGTGTCTCGGAGTAGGAATTATCAAAGTCAATCAGGAAAGATGTAAGATGGGAAAACGAAAGTGATCAATCGACGAGTTATGCAAAATGGTAATTGATCTATTACTAGCTCTGGATATATTAGCGAAGAAATTCTCCGAATCTCTCTCGGTATTATATTACGTAAAGTTGCAGGAAGGATGAAGAGCAGGGAAATCGGTTTAACTGCTATACGCAGTGAACGTGTACGCGTTCGAACGAAATTTAATTGCGAATCATTTTTTCCGATGTACCGATGGGCGTGTGGTGTATACAAAGTCCGCATTGAAACGTTTATTATTATCTTCAGCTGCAAGAAGTTCGCTAAAAGTAGAACACGTAACATGAGGCTGTAATTTTCATGTGAATATCTCTCGATGCTATGGTATTTTTCAATTTGCATAATTATATCGATTAGAGTCACATTCAATAAATTAAAAATCATCGTTAAATAACCTTTCACAGCTTATCTCATCGCGTGTAAGAAGATTCGCTTGCGCAATTTCCACGACAACTCATCTTTTAGAAATTTTCTCCGCACACGTCACTGCGAGCTCTCGCGCCTGAATGAGACATCAAAGCTTATGCGGCTAGTATGAATAGACAAGCCAGTCTTCTATGCGATGCGAATAGGTAATTGATAAACAATCTGCAGTGAGCACTTAAACGGGGGAGAAGAATAAAAAGCAATTTGAGTTGATTCTAAAAATAACGTTTATTAGAATATCAACACCCGGATTTAATGGCCATTATACAACTCACGTGTCAATAATGTGTCCAACACAGAAATAACATATAAGCGTACGTGTATACTTAGCCACGTAACATTTCCAAGATATCGATAGTCGCTTATTAGAGTCGATAAAATGCGGGTCAGAGGTTACCAATAACACGAAAGCCACACATTAAAATTTTCAAAAGTCGTATAGGAATTCCGAAGAAAAGTAACAAGGCGCTGAGTGTGTGTAAAAAGCTTTGATAAATGCACACACATGCATACAATTATTTTGATTACATAAATTGTGAAAAAGGACCTCCCACTGTTTAGCGAAGCTGCGATTTATTCTTCGGTGAAAGGTGCACTCTGTAGGCTGACTTCGCGTGAACTTCGCTCGTAAGTTTCATGATTTTTCTTTGAAGATCTTAAATTTCGTTCATTATAGCCTCATTATTAAACGGTGTATAGAGTTTATTTATAAGGGTTGATATGGGTGCCCTTTTCGTACGAGCGTATGAACATTAATAACATGTACAATTACATCTGAAATCAACTGAAAATTAGATTCACAACAGTTTTCACTTTTGTTTAAAAGCATGTGCGTTCTTTTTTTATTGTTAATTTCGAAATGATCTGAACCACGGTATAAACAGGATTACAAATATGAAATTACTTTCAATTAAATACTACCATACACGGACATTAAAGCTCAATAAAAATCGTCCCTTTTGACTTTCATTCGACCCCGAAAATCAATCGCAGCAGGTGGTTCGTCCAGCAATTAATATGCCCAGTCAACGACGAGAGAAATAGCCCCAACATAACTCCATTAATTGGCCTCTTCATAGCGTCAAATCAATAAATTCCAATTTGCAACCGACGAGAAAATAAGAGCTAAAATTAAGTACCGAGAGTCCATTGCAGAAACGAAACAATAAAGCCTCGCAACAGCCACCACCGTCGTACTTTCACATTTTCTGGCAGCAAATGTATAAAATAGGCGGATGTGTCGCGCGCTTGGCGAAGAATGCAACAAGTGCGTCATTATTATATACCTGCGGCTATGGGCAATGCTTGACATTGACACTATATACGCCGACGGTGTCTCGCCAAAATAAAACATCGAGAGCACACGACGACGTTCGCGGAAGTTCGCGACCTTGTCCGTCGCACCTTCTACATCTTCGATTTTTTAGTCCGGAAACACGACCTTGAGACTTTTACACGGGAGGGAATTACATTGAAGTCGTCACGAGGTTGATGATCGGGATCGATAAAATCGAAAGCGATGTCAGCGGTTCCTGGTTTGAAATTAAGTATGCGCGACTGATTGACAGCTCGACGTTTTCGAACGATCTTGATTCTTCCGAGTGATACATTTCTTTTTTTTTTTTTCGACGATTGAGTCATAGTTTTCGGCTGGCGCAATATTTTTGATCTCGTTTCCTCTCTGCTACATGCGTATATAGCGACTAATCGGAGAAAATCTTTTACATAAGAAGCTGGCAAAAAGACGCTTTTTCGCAAATATAGACATAAACTCGTTTTGCCGTAAAAGCTATTTAATGGTAAATAAGATTTAGATAAAGCGGAGGAAAAATTCGCTCGGTTGCTGCTCGTCGAAGTGCATCTATTTTTCGCTAAACTCGTTAAACTTTTACATAAACGTATTTCTAGACTGCTTTTATATTTAGAGTCGTTTCCTGCGTTATACACGCGTATTTTTGCAGCCGATTTTTTTCTCCAAAATAATAATTCATTTATGCGCATGTTAAACCGCATCGGTATGTTGGCTTGTTTCATACAAAGGCGAGCTCTACACCACATTATTGTTACATATTAATGGAAATTGCGCAGCGCGTGCTTTTGACAATGGTTGAAAAGTTGAAAAGGGCGATGATGCAAAGGTGAGTTGATTGGAATTTCCTAAAAGCAATTGCGATACCCGAATGACATTGGGAAACTGTGTATTATTAAATTCCAAAGAAAAAAAAGCTACCGAGTGCATACCTTCTAAGGCTGCATACGATGACGGACTTTCGAAACGGCCGACAGTTTCCGTCAAATATTTGATTAAATTATAGTAGAGTGGAAAATATCTCGTGACGCTTTGTAATTAATTATAAGCACAATCGTCCTTGAAATTCTTTTAAACTAGGCTTCACGATCACGTACAAGCGTCGATCAACTGTGATCCAATCCTTTCGAATCACGTGAAAAAACAATCGTCTATAAAATGTGCCAAACATCTTCGATATTGCTCCATATAACCCCTTGAGGGTTATAAAATCATAAACTGTTTGAAAAAGATAGACACAAAGAGCAGAATTCTATTACGAGCGGTGAACAATAAAAGCAAACGGCGCGATACACATAAAGAGCACGTAATACCGATGTAGAAATAAAATCGTTCGCCAGTTGCTCTGCATGAAAAATCTATCTCACCCAGACCATTAGCGGAGTCAATTCCGCTTTTCAATCAAGTAGTGGTATAAGGCTGCTGTCTGAAAATTGAATTTTATTATTCTATCATTGCCACACATTACCATTATTGTCGTCACGAGCATACAGAGCGTCGATACGAGATTCAGATATGGTGTCGATCTTTTTTAAGCCGCAACGATGCGCGGAGGCGCGAATAACGTAATAATTTATTTCGTGTCTTGCGGCAGCTCTTGTTCTTTTATTCATGCTCACCTACATTGTTCCGCGGCGATGTGTGTAACGGATTTCTCGAGCGAGTTTTTCTCCAGTCGATATACATAACGAGGCGCGAGTATGTAGCGTGAAATTTCGCGAAAATAGATATCACTGCCCTGGGCACTCAGTCGCAATCAGCTCAATTTCCCGCAAAGTGAGTGGGTTTAACTGAAAAATTTGAAATATTCTCGATATTCTAGGAAGGGAATTTCGTACTCGAGATTTTTTACGCCGTTGACGAGGAAAAAAAAGTTTTCTGAAAAGCCGCATATAAATTACGCGACTATTTCTCGCGCGAGCTTCATTAATTTTTAATGAATTCGCACCAGATATACAGCTGGCGTGTCAATTACCACTGATTGACATGTTCGGCTCGAGGATAATGATATACAATATCACACCGAGTGCAAAGTATAAAATTTCCCGTCTCACACGATGTCTCTGTCGGTCTATAATATCTCGGAAAATCAGACATACATCGACGCGTGTGCAACCGCTAAAAAGTCCGCACACTACACGCAGTGGCGGGAGAGGCGACCATAATACAGCCATATTTCTCGCGACTCTGTACTTCACTGCAAAGCACAAGAAGTACATACCCATATCGCGAAAGAAAGACGAAGTCTTACAGATATAAGAAGTGAAAGTCTCAGGGAGCACATATATGCGAAGGAGCGAGACGCACTGCGAGTATTAAAGTATAGTAGCGGCGCGGTACCGCCATATGCGCGCGCACACATATGCTCACTCAGCGTATAGTAAGGGAAAAAAGAGATCGAAGCGCGTATGTATACAGGTATATATAATACACGGGCGTGTATATATAGAAAAGAGTTCGGCGCGGCGGTGGCGGTGGCGGTGAATGAGTGAAAGTGAGCTGTGGAATACCGACGGCGGCTCTTTGAAACTGGAGCACCGAGGCTTGCATAATATCGCCGAGTAGTGTATACAGCTATAGGACAGTATGAAACTACTCTCTCGCGAGGCGTTCCGCGTGCGCGCACGCGTTGTATATACATATAGTGGCCGAGAACTATATGTATGTGTGGGTCCCTACATGACTTGGGATTCGTATTGTCTTTGGCTCGGGGAAATTTTAGTTTTGATTGCGAGATCCTTTTGAAAAAAAAATTAGCGATATTTCCAATCATCCCGCAGCCATTTAGCGCTTGTGTTAAAAGCACCGCATTGAGGTTCATTTACATATTATGTTCGCTCGTCGCTTAACGATATTTACGAGCTTAACCTCTCCTCGCAGAATAATTGCCGGTCAGCCGGGCGGGAACATCGTCATATACATTGTCTCTCTCTCCTTGGTGGCGGTTCGCGCGCGAAGTAATCGAGAAATCGAGCGGCGTTTCTCAATTTTCGGCGCAAAAAAGTATGCCGCTGTAGCCGCCGGTGAAAGAAGAAGAAAAAAAAAGTACGCGACGCTTTATCGGGTAAACGAGTGCAGCTCTCGAGGATAAGGACATTGTCTCGCGCGCGCGCGCGCGCGCAAGGCGGCAAAAACGAGCAGGAGGAATTTTCGTTCGCGCAACTTAAGCTTTAACCGCGCGTCGTGTGATTTATGTGCGCGTGTATAAATGTACACGCGGTTCCGGGCTTGTGTGTAGCGGCAGCTTTTTTTTCTCGTTCGATTATCACTGCGTCGTAGTTAATGCATTTCTGAAATTATTGCACTGTATAGGGGAAGCGAGTATGTACACTTCGTTTAGCGAGATTTATGGACAGCCCGCGTGCATAGTTATTTTTATGCTAATTAAATAATAACCATGTTTATATACACCCGACGATCTCGCTCTGTCGGGCGACTACCATAAATATAATTTAGCCGGACAGTTGTTTTGGCACGGAATTGTAATCGAGCTGTCGTTTTACTACTCGGCTGCGGCTGTACAATTTATTGAATTCTTATCGCTCTAAATGGAGCTTTAAAAAAAAAACAGGCTGCATTTTTTTCTATAATATGAATAAGCCGCAGGACAATACGATTACGTAAGAATGCAGGCAATAAGTATGTTAATAATTTTCTTGGAAACAGTAGCGATAAAACGATTTTTTGGATTTTCAAAATTGCCCCGGTTCGTTCGTATTATCGTCTATACGAAAAAAGTAAAGAAACCGGCGAAGGTTAACGGATTCGTCATTTCTCCAGGCACGCTTTTGGGCTTGAATAACATTATGTAAAGTCGCTCTCACCGTAATCAGATTCATCCCGATGTCCGCGGCGCGTCGACTTAGAGCTCAGGCATCGTAATATTCAACGAGTTAGCTCTCATTTCGTGTAACACACGAGTGCTGCGACGAGGAGAGTTGCATGGGTTGCGTAATGGGTTTATCTATATACACGTGCGTGCGGTTGGTAGCACACGGGCGAGTTTTTCGATTTGAATGTGGAATTCATCGCTGATTTTACGAGATTGTGTCCGACTTTTTTTTTTCTTTTTCCTCGAGAGCTTTGAGAGAAAAACTCGGACGAGAATTTACGTTCAAAGCGGGAGCTGTATATTCTACGTGATGTGATAAGTCATTACTTCGCTATTTGTAAGAGAGAGAATTTTCCTTGACGATTTTATTGTTTCTCTGGTTTTGTGCTTTGAAATCGTTTAGATTTTAGTGGCTGCTTTCGTCTGGCATATATTTTTGTCATTCTTATGTAAGACGCACGCTAAAAACCCGAGGCTTGTATACATATACTTTGCACTGCTAGAACCGCAGGCATAAAGCGGTAAACGTGATGGATTAACGCCGAAGAGTTTCGCTGATAAGACTGTAGTACAATGAGAATAGCTCTTCGGCTCCTATCTCAATCTCAGAATTATACTTTCTTATACACCCGCGATCAGAATTACCGAATACAGCGAACGCGCTTTTTCTATTTTTTTTCGTTCTATGCTCCGAGCGAGAACAAATTCACAGAGCCTCAGAAATTTTCCCGTCACGCGTATAAAGGACGATTTCCTGTTGACACGCGATCCCGTCTTGACTATTATCGCACCGCCTTGTCACAATCAATTATTTTTCAACTTTGGCAATTCCTTAATCGCGTGCCCGGACCAGTTTTTTTTCCCTACCTCTCCCATTATCTTCGCAGCGTAATTGACCAGCTCTCGATTTCCCCGGATTATTAATTTTAATTTATAATCCAACCGAAGTCGAGAGATATATCGTCGCGTATGTTTTTCCCTTTGTGAATTTAGCGCGCTAAGTAAACAATTATACTTAGGCCGAGATAGTCGCTCACGCCGGTTATGTGTGCGAACTCGTTTCGCGTGAAAATTCTGGGAAGTATCGATGAAAGAGCACACAGTTCGTCTCGCTGTTAAATTGGAGGTGGTTTTTCTCTGAGAGACACTGTGCTGGTGCAACTCGCGGCGTATAATAAATTGAAGCATTACACGGAGGTTAGGCTAATTTGATTTACGGTTTAACCTTAGCGACATGATAATTTTGCTTTGGCCAGAATCATCATCGTCAGTTGAGTATTGCGACGACAACGGCGACAACGTTCGTAGCGTCATCGAAATAACGCTATGCGTCACCCGGTGGATAGTCCCAGACAATTATACATTCAATTATGCAAGAGCGTCGTGTGGTTATATCATCTTCACCTCTTAAATTAAATGTTCGTAAACACGCGATAAACGGAGGATTTTTGCGAGCGACGCGCGGTTTCGCAAATTGCCACCGCTGATGCTGCGCTGCGGCAAATCTTCTTTTTCACGTTGCGCCACTGCGTCATGAATCAAAGCGGTTAATCGCGCTGTCTGAAGTAGTGGGAAATTTCACGTCGTTTCTTTTGCTTTCAACTACATCGATGGAGTTGTTTATTTATTGTAAGGGAAACTTATCGAGTACACTGGACTGCATACTTGAGGTTCGTATGACGGACGACGAGAAATCATACAGCTAAACAATGACGATTTGTCTTCTACCGGCCGACGAACAATAAAACAGATCAGACCATTGTGAGCTAGCCCCCGTGGCTGCGTAACGCAACAGAGATATTCGCAAGGAATGTGCGTGCGGAATTAAAAATTTTGAAAGTGATGCCAGTACGATAGGGTTACAACAGCACGAATCCGCTATTACAAGCTATACGAGATGAAGAAAAGTATCCCTTCATCTCACAGTAGTAGTATAGTTGAGATAACTCAGCTGACCGCATCAATCATTATTATCTAGCATTGAATTCCACGCGAGCTAGATATATCCCTTCGACACGTATACGATTCGCTTCGTGTGATAGAGTCAAAATCGCGAAAGCGAGCCATTCATTCGACTTTTCGTTCTACTCTTTCTTCCTTTGCGAAACAACTGCTTGGAGTCTCTCGTTACGCTTGAGGCCGTATGCGCGCGCGTCGTCACGCATCTTCGAGTCGTTCCGAATTCAAGCTGGATCGTCTCCGGTTGTGCCTATGTGAATGAAAGAGAAAACGGTATGTACGTGTGTCTTTCAATGGAATTTTAAGGAACACATATAGCGTTCCATTTTTGGACGAGCTCTCGAATAGATTAGCCTTGTAGGACGTGCGGAAGTGTTTTGCATGGACTAGATGTTTTATAAACAATTTTTTTTTTCCTGCTTCGAGTACGCAGAGTTTCTAGACCAACTTGGACGCGTATAAAAGCTTCCCTGTTGTATTTCGTTAACTGTATTTCATTCGCCTCGGAATACAAGTTTCCCTTTTGGTAAGGGAATTTTTCACGAGGATATACAGGCTCTGAGAAGCTTTTATTCTCCGAGAGCCAATTATATCGACGAGTATAACGCTACACTGCTGAAAGTTTAATTGTCGACGACAATCGGAGACAATGAGAAACCTTCTCACCACTTAATTAAAAGAAAGCACACACGGTGTGCGTCACCTTCGAAATTCCATCCGTCCGATGATTAATAGTCGTTAAACAAACGCTCGATGAAAATGAAAGTATATTGCGAGTGATTTATGACACAGGCGTGCGCAAAAAAAAAAAAAAAAGAACCAGCATATGTATGTAGACATCGTTCGAGAGCGCACTTTTGTTCTGCGAACAAACACTGCGGTGATAATAACAATTTTCGCGCCCGTATCATTGACTCGCTATAATGAAAGCCCATTAAAAAGTCCGGCTTCGCAATTTGCACACACACACACACTCTCCATAACTCAAGTCATTCCGAATCCGCGGGTTAAGACGAAAAACGCAACACAAGACAAAGACGTTAGAATAATAGACAAAGGCTGACTGTCGGACAGTATAAGCAAGGAAACGAGGAAAAAAAAGGAGGAAAGCAGCGGTGGCGAGGAGATGCAGCGAGATGAACATCTAAGTGGGTTCTAGGTCGCCGCAGACTGAAAACAATGGCCAAAGGTCGTCGGTGGGTGTAGCTCAGCTGGAGTGCAGGCTTATCGGAAACGCACATTACAGACAGGTAGGTATATAGCTACTGTCTTTTCTTTCTCCTTTCTTATTACACTATACCGGCGGCCTATTTCCTTGGCGAGCGAATATTTCGATTTCTAATCGCCATGAGCGCATCCTCTGAGTGGAACACACGCGTTAACATCAGGATGCCGGCACGCAAACGTGTTGTGTTAGAATTGCCGAACGTGGGTGAAAACGAGTTTGGATATTGCCTGTTCGAAGATTATTTTCAACGTAATCCGTAAAGTTTGATTACACTATCGCAACACCCGTATAACACAAAAATCCAGCACCTCGAACGTATAATCCCATCTTAATCCCATCACTCGTCAACAGCCATGTATATAATACTGTCGCACAATATCGGCGCTCATTTGAATAGAAGCCAAAGAATCCATTAAATCCAAATCCACGTGACGCGTGAATAACAGCTGAGAGGCGAGAATTCCTCTCGATTGGATAAACATAATCGAGGCTCTTGCTGAGGTAACGAGGCGTATACGCCTGGCACGTAAGAGGGACCATGTCGCGAATCAAGGCCATAGTCAAGAAAGAAAGAGAGAGAAGCTGTCACGTCGTCGTCGCGACACTCTTTCAACGATTGCGGTGTCCGTATAGCATAATGGAAAAGCGATGGCGATGCCTCTCGTTTTGTTATTTGCAGCCGTCTGCATCAATACGCACAACGCGACCTTATAGAAAGTGAAAAGCGTTGCAGTCGTCGCCGTGACCTTTGCTATCACGAGCTTGCGCAAGTGTGAGAAATTTGATTTTTTTAATTCGCCACGACGAGCTATGTGGGTACGTTCATCGGTACATATATTGTTCAGGGGATGAGGTGATTGTTGGGGTGATCTTAAGAGTCATGATACGCGATCGACATCGTGGCTTATACGGCTTGGTGTGTGGCGAGATATTGAATTCGAAACACGCGTTGGGACGGAGTGACGGGATGAAACTATTTCGATTTCGAATTTTTACCAGATGCAACTTTGCGATTTATTATTTTGCTCGTTTTCTATACACTCAATAGAGTTGCGCATCATCTGATTGATCTGTATCTCGACTCTATAAGCGCCGGCTAATTTATTTTACATAACGCGAGAGGTGGATTTTCTATTTACGATAATCAATAAACATAAATACGATCTCGAGCCTCGATAAGATATATTTCGAAGCACACGCGGATTTGAGAAAAACTAATGTGTAATTAAGATTAAAGAATGGAAAAAGGTGCAGTAGCTCCGTGAGTATACGAGAAAACTCTAAACATCAGTGCAGATCGATCGTAAATTAAGATTAATTGTCACGCGGGGAGATTAAGATGAATTTACGAGGTGCAGCCTTTCACAGCAAATCATTTTATTTTGAAATATCCATAACGCGCGGCTTCGGAACTCTAGCCTATCCCCACCGCCTAACACACACACACACACACACACACACATAAGCCCAACCTCATCTTTTTAATCATCGGCTAGTTTTTGCGAGAATTCGTTTTTGAACTTTCTCCGTTGCATAATTAATAGGCCGTACTTTTGTGTGAGCGAAATACGATCCGTTCGTTACATCCATCGCGTCATGCATATACTCGAACGATATATCAGTCAGTCTCAAAATTCAGTTCAAAAAACTAGTTCCGCTCATTAAAATAGATCAAGAAAATCATTACACGCAACATCGGCTTTCCACCGTAGCTCACAAAGTCCCCGCTTTTGCTTCCTCTCCCGACGAATTTTTTCATCTCGTCCCGAGCGTCTCGAAACGCAAATATATAATGAATAATGCAGCCGCATACCACCAGCTGAAAACCAATATTAAGCCGGAAAAAGGCGTATATGGACGCGTAAAATCCGCGCGATTTTTCAACGCGTCGTAAAAAATTAGGGGATAAAGACCTGTTCACGTGACGTAAGCCTCCGATCGGTTCCCATAAACAATCCTGTCCCGCATTTCACGGCTCTCTAGCAAGCGTCAGCCTCGCCCAGACAGCGCGTGTCTCGATACGTTTATTAATTCGTAAATCAGAGATTAATGAGAGAGACTCACGCGCCGGTAGTATCGGTAGGAGCTGTTCCTTGGGATTTTTTCACAAGTCTAATGCTCGTAAGGCGATACTTTGTCGAGTTTATAATACCGTCTATCTAGCCATTCGTGCACAAGTGTTTGCGATAGATTCGTGTTTACACTTTCGAACGGTGTGTGTGCGTTGCCTAATGACTTTTTCATCAAGGCTACTGCAGTGGCCAATAAAGTTCTCGCGCGAACGCTAATGAGCTGCAGAGCCTATGATAATTATTACGGTCAGGTTTGTATGCAAATGTTCAATTAGAAGTTTGCTCGTAGCTTGGGAGGGAGAGTTGCGGGATAAGCATATTTGAGGAAGGCATATTACGGGGGATTGTAAAGATTGCGATTTATATTTGGAAAAGTGCGGCGGATACGGACAAGTTATTAGGTGTTGGCTAATTAGCAGCTGAACTTTGTTGCGAGGATTTTCAATGTATTTTGTGTCTTATGATATTACGAGCGTTGGGTAACGGCGCTGTTTATTTATTTCGAAATGCTGCAGAGTTAGTGGATATTGAGTAGTGAATTTTTAATAGATGACACTTTTCTGTATTTTCAACGGAATTCATTGATGGCTTTATCAAAGCGTGAGAATTTCATGTTAAATCCCAAATCTACCACCAAGATAACAACGCCCCCTGTATTTATTGTAACGATTCTCATGAACCGCCGAAACGATAGCCGATAACGAAACTTCGAGAAAAACCAAATTCCTACTAGAACACTAGGCGTGCGCAGACGTATTTATTGCGCCCGCCTCGCAAAACGATTCGCTCCTAGTGATAGCAATAATTTACATAGGCGAAATGTGTATATCGTTTTCTTTCCGTGGCCCGAAGCCGATGTGCTGTATATATACACTCGAATTTTCGCCCGCGTGTCGATCTGATAAACCGATCCATAAGCCTATAACAACATTATAATATCCAAGCGGACCATTTGTCAGCAGACAATAGGAAATACATTACATCGCTGGAAAGAAAGGCGAGAGAAAGAGGTTTCTGGAGCTCTCTTTCTCTCTCTCTCTCGTGTTGAAATTTATTATAATCCCTTTTCCACGCCAGCGTCTCTCTCAATAATAACCGCGAGCATTATGGCTTCTCGCGCAACCGACACGAAATCGGTATTGTCTGCTGCACCGCTCGGCGACTCTGTAATCCCTATAGTTATAGCGTATAGTAGCTTCACTTGTGGGGATACCTATGCGATCCATTAGGTCTAATTAATCTCGGCGGCTGCTTGTAACAAGCTGTATATCCCTCGCCGCGGGAACAAAGCAAAAGTTCGCGCGCGCGCGCGCGAGCTGTTTGTATTTAATGATAAAGCAATTGAATCGACACGTGGAGGTGTTTTCATAGACTGATGGACTTCTTTTCTCTCGAGAGTGAGAATAGAAGTGTAAAAGTATTAACGGTCGAAGCCTTACTGTTACGTGTACGAGCGACTGTGTGTTATTGTTTTGATTGAAATTATTGCGAGAGAAGCTTATAGTTAAAGGGGGTGCCATAGTCGCTTAATAAATATTGACGTGTAATGATACGTTTCTCGTGCTTGCATAACGCGAGAAAAGCTACGCATATTATCTCAATTTTGTCGTCGTACTTCGCATCAAACGACATTATCAAGTCTCGGAATACACATTATACAAGTCATTCGCACACCAAAGAACAACGATCGCGAGCAAGATTCAACAAATTATTCCGTTCAGAGCCAAAAAGATCGACCGTCATTATCCCGCGGCGTAGCGGCACTCCCGTTTTCACAAGAGAAAAGAAAAATCCCTCTGTGTATATATATATATCGTTGCGCAATTTCAGAAAAACCTCTCATAGTCGTTCGCTCGACGGCCGATTTTGCAAATCCGCTCGAGCGCGCGCGAAATTTGAGCAGCCGATGCATATCAGCTGACTGCAGCAGCAGCTTTTTTCTCAGCCATGCGTGTACATCTACATGCGAGAAGAAGGTTTCCGTTTGCCGGGGAACACCCACTCACGATCTTCGGCTATAAGCTTGGCTATCCCCGGGGATATTACCAAAGAGTTGCGGAGAGTCCCACGATCGGCGAGCCGGTCACGAGCTGACGCCTTTCGAAAAATCGCCCCCGACTTTGGGACCGCTATAGCTATGCTATAGGTGTCGGCTCTTGCTAGAAGCGTATATAAATGTATGTGTATATAGAGAGAGATAGGCGGGGAGCGCTTAATTGAATTCTGCGCGCTTTCGCGCGCTATGGAGATTGTTGGCTGTAAGGTGTTGGCCGCTTGCCGCGTAATTCAACTCTGCATTGCATGAGCTCTCAACTGTGTCTCGCGCTCACTGGGTGCCGATTTTCCGAGATCGGTTGTGCGGTCTTTGAGGATTTTCGGTTAGCCGTTTTGCGGTCGAGAGATAGACTCTGTTGGCAGGAACTTTATGGCTTTTAATTTCGGTTCGGCTTCTTTCAGTCGTGATGTATACACGCGAAGATGTGGTAATAGAGTTGGCGAATCGGGGCCGCCATTACCGGTCTATTATTATGTCTCGCATCGAGATCGGGCCTCGAAGTATGATATCAAGATAATATTTGATTTTAATGTTTGACTTCGTTTAGATTTGATTGGCGCGCGTAATTATCCTCCAGCTGTAACGGTTTTATTACGTTTTCTTTGTAGTATAAATATTGGATAACAAAAATGAGCTATCGAATTATTGTCCATCTCAGAAGCACCATCGAATTTGCAAATCTATCGCCTTTAATATAGGTAAAATTATCCCTCCGTACGAAGCAGTTGTCACCCGAGCTCCTAACAACCGGTTAACGCAACCGGTCGATGATCGGTCCAACGCGTATATAAAGCCGCGGCGATCTTTTTACACAGAGTCCGCTATACTCTTCAAAAACCGTTCTCCTACTTAGAGCACGTAATTGCAAATTGCCTCGATCTTAGAAAATCTCCTAATTATCAGTTATTACACGTGGCCGAGTAGGATTTTCGCGTTTCTACTCATTTAAAATCGCAGCAGCGGCAACAGAGTCTCTCGGAAAATTGCAAACATTCGCGAGAAAATAAAAGGAGCACAGCCTTGCGCATTTATAAAGAAAAGTAAAGAAACATTGTGTAATTTACGCAAGAGACAGGTATAGCAACGCGCGCTTGAAAAAGTGTCTATTTTTAAGCGCACAACTTTCAAAACGGCTTTCAATAATTTATAAAGGAAAACCGCCCCTCTCCCGTGTATATACGTATACATATACATTAGAACTGGCTCTCCTGCCTATCAACGCTCTCGGCCGTTCGAGATTTTCCGCAATAAGTCCCGTATAGAGCTGCGTGTCTATATGCAGCTATCACGTGGCTCGCAGGCCAATCAGGTCGCCCTGGCATTTCCTTTCTCCCCTTCCCACGTTATCATTCTCGCCAAGGCTTCTTATCGCATATATCCTTGCCCGCTGCTATGTATATAGGTTCGCTCGACGCCAGCCGAGAGAGAGAGAGAAAGATCTAAATCGCGAACGTTCGATCGACGTTCGTGTATATGCATAACTACACACTATATAGGGGTATTATTTATCGCAGCGACAAAGTGCCGTTTTCATAGCGACGAAAGGGTCCACCGGAGTTACGCGCTACTTTTGATACGCGACGCTTTATCATAACACGGTTCTCATACGGAGGAGGAGGAGGCGATCATAACTCTCGACGAGTTCTCTCTCTCTCTCTCTCTCTCTCGCGCGAGATATAAATCTCGGCAGATCTAGAAAACGCTAGCGAACGCGATATTTCCCATGCTGCCTCGCGGCGGGCGTATATAACTTCGTCGTTGTCGACCCATTTCTTTGTGCAGTGCACGTGAGTCTTATATATACGTGTACTGCACGCGTTCAATATCCTTTTATATTCTAGCTGTGAGCGCGAGCGAGTTAATTGACGTTGGATTGCGCGACGTGTTTCGCATCTCTCTCCCTCTACAAGCCAATAATGTTCGCATTGCTCGATCTGGACAATGGCGATGTGTCCCTTATGAATTTCACGCGGAGAGAAACCGGTCGTAAGTATATGTTCAGCCGCGAAATGGATGGGAACGTGGCGAACCGCAGTCTCTACTGCGGTCCGTCAATAGCTGGATGAACTATGGCGGTGCCTCTGTGTTTGAGCGCTTTTTGATTTTATTGGAAAATTATTTTTTGATACGACGACGGTGGAAACTTCCTTTTGAAAGGTTGTGGCAAAATGAAGTTGATGGCAAACCTGCTTGTTGTTTTGTAATAAGAGATACGGTTGATGATCTCGACTTACCTGTAACAAAAAGGGAAATTTATTAGTTTGATAATTTAAAAATATTAGCAGACGCTATTATATCACGTTATGAAGTTTCTGATAGGAGTCTTAATTGCCTCGGAATAAAAGTGTAGTTTTTCACGTAATTGCCGATTACGCAAAGTGCGTTAAAAATCTAAAGTATACCAGGTCTACGCTTCGAGATTAATCTTCAAGATTTTCCCATGAACTCTCGGCTTTTCATAGTAAAAACAAAGATTAATTTACTTCTTTTTTTCATCGAGAAAAATGCCTTTATCTTATCACGCGCAACGACGTGCTTCATAATTCATTATTTGTTTCTGCATCATTTCGCACACAAGTGCTGATTAACAACTAATACACAACTTCGACGATTGTCATTACACGCCTTCGCGCCTAATTTTCCCACAATTTATAATCGGCAAGTGCAAGAGCTAAAATTTAAGTATACCGGTAAATCACTCGAGGCGGCGCGTGCAATTATCGCCGTACGAAAATTCACGCGTGAATAAACGGAAAATGATAATTTCAGAATGTAATGAAAGGTAATACAATACGACTGTGTGTCGTTGCAAATGTGGGCCAATGCCCTATACAATCTAAGCTTTATTGTCAGATGGATATCTCGCTTGTGTATTTTTGTTTTGACAAACGGTGAAGTTGCATCTCTGATGGTCGTAATCTCGAGCGCTGATCTCTCTTATCAAAATTTGAGATTCGCACAGTACGGTTACGAAATTTCCCTTCTATGTAACCCGAGAGGAAACATCGAGTAAATTACAGGATGCCGGTCGAGAAAAATGTAAACAAAAATAAATTTCCAGTAATTCTAGTGTACTTATTTGTCCATCCTTATTATTATATTCGTATGCATACTCACTGCTGCAATTACAATAAACACTTTCTCGTGTGTCTTGCGCAAGAGATAATGCCGTAGGAACGATGATTACGAACATTATACAAGGAGTTATAAATTTTCGCGCATCTATCCATCAGTCAGCAAAGATTCGTGTATAAGACTCGCTGCGCGTCACACGGCAGTAAAACCAGCTATACGAATGTATACAAAGAAAATCTTCAGCTTCCGATTTCGCAAAGAGAGATGCATCAGCATCGGCGATTGTTATAACCGAATCTCCGGTGTGGTGAGACCAAAAGAGACTCGAAGTGTCCCCGATTTATGCGGACGGACGGATGTTTATGACGCTTTTTTTACAATCACCCGTATCCGGATGGTCCCTTTTGAGAAGAACAAACCGTATTCCCACCATCGAAGACGACTTATTGCGAAATCGCGTCTTTTTCACTGATTTTTCAACTGCATTGTCGCGTCGGCGTGTATACACGCCGAGGCGTCGCTCTTCTTTTTTTTTCACGGAACACACACAGCTCACGTCGATCAGTTTGATTAATTGAGCGCTCGACGCGAACAATAGGGAGAGCGTAATTTAGTCGTCATCCGAACCGATTTTTCCCCAGATCGAGAGATGTGTGCAGCAAGTATACATGCACCGGAGGAAGATATATCGTTCGCAGCGGCTAGACCGATTGATATTTCAGCATCGCCGTGTATACTCCGTTGCAGCATTACATACGAGGCGTTGAGAGTTGGCGGGATGAAAGAGCCGCGATTTTTTGTATAAAGCTCATTGTGTGAACGGCTTTTCATTTCTCTTCGGGAGACTGTAAATTGATTAACGCAAGCGCGGCTGCGGTTGGCTCGATGTTTATCGGGTCGAGCTATTAACGGCTTGATTTTGTGCACACTCGTTGAGTGAACTGTTCGTTTTTTATGTGTCGATGCTTTTTGACAGGTTATTCAGTTGAAGTTATTGGTTATTGAAGCTACATGCTCATTAATGCTGCTGTGAATCATCTTTGAAATATTGTTAAAAGCAATGTAATTTCGATATTAGCGTATGAGTAATCTTTTGAGTCGCCTCGAGAATTAAAAAGAAAAAGTTTGTCTATTAAGGAAAAATAATAGAGTAGAGTATAGAGTATAGAGTATGTTTTATTTTCTGGTAGTGAAAAAATATACAATAATATACAAATGTCATACATAAGTCTTAAAACTGGTTATCACAGATTGGTCGTATCACAGTTCGTACGTACATACAATTAAACGTGACTTTATCTAGTATGACACATCATAATAATAATCGAAAAGTTATAACATGAGCGGCTCAAGGCAGTTTTGGCATAATGGGTTGTATTGCACCGCTATATATCTACATTTGAAGCGCAGATTGATGAGGGAAACGAAAAGTGCCTATGCGCCACCTATCTTCGCCAGCTGGAAACGAGAGCAGAAAGTTCAAGTGGTACCAGTCCAAAACTGTTCAGCTATACTCAGACTTGATGCTACTATTATTATACTACTGATTCAGCGTGATTTTTTTTCGCCAAGCGCGCAATTTATTAACTCGTTTTCTGATTTTGCATTAACGCGACGTCAACTTGTTATTAGCAAGATTCATTCGAATAGCGAGAAAATTGAAATTTTTTGATTTACTGCTCGTTGCGCAACAATGGCAAAGATAAATGATCCGCAGCTCATGAAGGAAGATATAGGCATTTTGAAATATCAAAGAGTCCATAAAATTTTCAAAGATGTATGATGCTGGCCGTATCTTTGTTTTATTGTCGAGCGCGATTCTCACGCGTGTTGAAAGAAAATTCAATAGTTCAACTATATACGTACAGTATAAAAGTATACGCTATGTGTTCTCCTGTATAAATTAAATCATATCGTTTCTAGCCATACGATATATTTAATACGATGAGCTTTATAAACTACACGCGTTACACAAGCCTATATAATGTAGGAGTATAAACTATTTTGCAAAGTACTTTCCAACACACAATTCAGCATTTTCCTCTGTTATAGGAGTACAAAGTTACAAAACCAAGGCACACACGCGTCATGAGCTGAAAAGTTTGAAAAAAAAAGAACCCGCCATAAAATCCATCGGCAATGACAATAAAACTCTCCCACAATAAACCAATTCTCCGCGCGCAGCGCCAAAGTCGATAGTTAATCAGCTCCGTCGCACATTCTCGAGACGTGGCTATACGTTCCTAACGCGGCACGACATGCCGCCACAATATATCTCCGGACATTAAATAAAGCCGCCCACGCGTGCATTCCCCTGCACACACTCACACATATACAGACGATCAGCCGATCGATCGACGAACCAACAGCGAGTTAAAGCCTATAAGTGTCTGAATTTTTGCACTGCGTATATACAGCAGACTCTCTTGGGCTGATGCCGACATACGTTTCCTGCGAGAGGCTAAAAATCGAGATAGCCGAGAGTGTAAGGAACGATCCGTGAAAGATAGGATTGTCTCTCGAACATGTGCGCGTTACGTCCTACGTACCGATCTCTCTCGAGTTTGTTTATGTTTATTCGTCTCATGTACGTGTAAGGGAGGAAGTATGCGTGCTTCGATCTAGGAGATGTGTATCGAGAGACACGAGCGCGTACCAGTGAAAATCGCTGCGTACGGATCTAGATAAGGGACAGTTTCACTCAGCTTCCTGTTGCTGAAATTTCTTAATTACTCAGAGATCTCCTGTGGCGGAGAAAAAAATCGTTTTTTCCTTCTTCGATCTCGTCTCGGATGCTGGAGGTACTTATAGAGAAAGAGAGAGATAGAGGTTACTATTATATGATTGTGCAACGACGTGAAAGCTCACATGATTTCTTCCAAGATAGTAGGATATTCCAGCTTTGGCTCTCGATATATATATATATATATATATATATATAATATATTGCAAACAATGCAATATATATATATATATATATATATTGCATTGTTTGCAAGCGCTATTACAATTAGAAATCATTTCTGCACACAAAAGGGATACGCGGATGATAACATGCGCGCGGACACATTGTAAGCCCGTATGATGAATTATTCATGTATAGTCTCCATCTGTGATAAGATTTACACAATGCATTGATTTACGTTGGATTATTAGTTTATCGTCTTGCCGATACACGTTTCGGTACCGATACTTTCGACGACTGCAACCTTGAGCAACGAATTCTTCAGACGCCGAGCAACTTTTGTTCAAGCTCGAAGAATGATTGGGATTCATGGAAAAATCTCGCGAATCGGCTTCTCACATCTCAAAAAAAGCTCGGATAATTAACGCGGAGGTCGTCTCCTACGCGCAATCTACGAATCAATTAAAGATCCTCACGTACGTTCCCGCGACCCTTGAACCTTCGCTTTACACACAGGAGAATGAAATTCTGCCTTCCTATCATCGTGTCCTGTGCTCGAGGGGTTTTCAAGGAAAGCCTTATCCGGTGTAATATCCGCCTCGGGAGGAAGAATTAAACGAGCTTTCAGGAATTCGAGATTCATCGCTTTTGCCGCCACGAGAGACCAGTGTATATGTGTGTGTGTAGGTACTACAAGAGGTGGATATCAGCTTGGAAAATTCCGCGCGCGTGGGGGTGAGTAATGCGCGTGCGTGCAACGTTGTCGAAGAAGAATGCATCCGGATTTTTTTTTTCTCCATTTCGAGGGAGTTTATCTCATGGAGAGGCTTTAAGTAGACAGTACGTGGAAATTAATGTTGTTTTTTCGAATTAGCATGAATTTTTAGTCGCTGATGTGTTGAATACGTTATTCAGCAAACGAGTAGGCAAATTACGTTCACTTTTCTCGTTAGCTAATAAAATGTATCATACTGACGTGTTAACTACACAGCAGCAGTTTCTTATCGAGGATATATTATAATCGACTTTTTACACACCAATCTCTCATAATAATTAGACTTGTCGTATCGGGCGCAGTCGGCAAGAAACTGTATACGTTTCCAAGCGCTTTTCTCCGTTTCCTCTCTCTCTCCGTATAGTTAGGTAACGTGCTATTAAGCAAAAAAGAAAACGCAAATCGTATCGATCTAAAAGCTCTATAGATGTCAGCTGATTAGAATCACAGTGCGACAGTTCAATCGAGACAGTTGCAGCAAGATCGAACACTATGTGCAGCAACGACGTAATATAAGAAAAATTTCGACGAAGGTTCGGGCTTTTTGTCGAAACCTATCCGCATAGCTCGTGCTAGTCAAACGAATCAAATATTTGTTTCGACACTATCGCCGCTGCCGCTGCTGCTGCTGCTCTTGTGCGTGTTTGGTTTGAACTCGAACCTTCTTTTTACTCTCTTTTTCTTTCTTCACCCGTCTTTTTTACGTCGTGTTTGATCGGCACTTTCACTGCTTGTTTTTCATGTCAATAATCGCCGGGCTGTGTGTTTGTCCTGGTATATTTTTTTATTGGGCCATTTATCGCGCCGTTTTGAGGTATCTCTCTCTCTCGTTGTGAAAGAGAATAACTACACGATTCCTCCGATACGAAACGCTTCGAAGCTATGATTTCAGATTTCAGAGTAAACAGACGGAGATAAAATTTATAATGGAATGTTGTTACAAGCACTTCGATTACGACGATTACCCAACGTCGGGCAGAGGGAGTAGTACATTACAGCGCGCAGTGAAAAGTTCAAAGCGGTAACCTATCATCCTAATGCAAAACACTACATGACGACAGAGCGTATAACCAGCACCTCCAAACGATATCATCGAGCAAGACATCCGAATTATCGAGAGGCTCTGCATCTCTCCGAAATCACTCAATCTTCCAAGGAAAGCATATGGCCCGCCTTTCGCTCTGTGGTCGTGAGCCACAATTCAGCTGTAGCGCCGCGGCGAACAAAAAGCCAGCTTCTTGCCGATGAAATTCACACGCTCCTCTAGAGCAGCCGGTCAGCATAGGTATAGCCAAAGAATTTATAGGGCGGACGTGTTGACACAATCGCGACGGTGTGGATATATAGGTACAAAGCCGGAGGCGATTTTTCCACGGGCAAGGATTGAGATCGTAACAATGAGAGTCACCTGATTTTTTTTTCTTGCTCTCAAGCGCGAGAGGAGTTTGACAGCCGAGAGAGCTAATGGAGCGACGTTAACTTGTCTCGCAGTTATTTTTTATCATTACATTGCCGCGGTGGCGTTTTATGGGAAGCTAATGGGGTATGAAAAAACTCAAGGAATTCCGTTTGCTTATTGACGTACAGCCAGCTGAGCTGCACAATTATGTCTTGCAAAAGTTATTTATCGATTTTGTCAACCACTTCGATGCTTTCAGAAATTACGCCTCACGATGGAATTCCCCGGGGTTTATATAGCGGCCAATTAACCGTTGGCGACTTCAAAACTGTGTCAGGTTTTATTGTCGTTATTGAGGATGAAAGTAATTGAAGGGAGCATCCGTTCGGATTAACTAATCAACCCACTTCCATAAAAGTCCAATGGAATCACTACAAATTCACTTTCACTCGATCATAAATATTCACAACGACTCGTTGAAAGGTTCTCGACCGCCTCCTCGTCGCGGTCTTTAATATTATCATTCAAAACGGACGTCTCGAAAAAAGAAACTTTTTTTTTCTCTCTCTCTCTCCGCATAATAAGGGACAGCTGCCGCGTGGCAAAACAATAATACCCGTAATAACAGCAGTCGATAACAGTCAAACCTCTCCCGTATCTCCTCCCTGGCATCTCTTCCTCCCGATCATAGCTCGCGTTTATTATATTTACACTTTCCATCCTTTCTCTGTCGTCTTATCTCCGATACATAATCGCGGCTAGCGTTGCCCTCCGGCCTTCTCTATATACTTTTTCGTCGTCTCAACTTCTTCGCGAACGCGTCTCCGCTTAGCCGATATTACGCAAAACGTCATGGTGATATTATTGATATTCGTGCCTAGGGCATTTTATTTTATGTAAAAGTTTACGTCACGAGAAAGCACAAGAGTTCCGAGTATAGAGCCCAGAAGTGTGGAAGTAAAGGGGCGCGGTTTTGACATGTATATATCGCTCGAGTTGGTCTATATTCTGCGCGAAAGAGCGCTTCGCGAAAGTCGCGTGTAGTGCATGTGTGCGCTGGAAAGGAGAAATTTTCGTGAGGCGGTGCTGTAAGCATACATGTGCTGTTTTGGATGAAAATCGGTTCGGCTATAGAAAGGGGCTTATTAGGTTCGACAATGCCTTTTGGTATATACTTTGCTTTTGCAAATCAAGATAAGATTAATTTTTACGAATTGAGAGTTTGCTTTGTACAATAATACACAGGAGTTATTTATAATAGAATCTGATAGAGAAACGTGATGTACGACTTGGAAAAATCCAGCGAGACACTATATGTATTTATTACACCGATTTTTCCAATCAGCCATAAGAACGAGCTCATACTTCCACGGCAATTTTATTTCAGAGAATAGTACACAAAGCGCTAGCAATTTCCGAGAGCGTAATGGCATATCAATCCCATGCGGTAGACCGATTTACTTATAACAAACGAACAATCGCGTATACATTCTCACAGAGCGGATAAAACGACAACAAAACATAATACAGCCGTTAATAATCCGAATGATCGATTGACTCTCCGTGAAATCGCGCTTTCGAGCCCACTTACGTAAGCCTCGAGGCGATAAATTCGCGTACGGAACACCGACAAATCAAATTAGCGCTCTGACCTTTCGCCTCGCAGCCGATTCCAAAGTCTATAAAAAAAGTATCCTTTTGACAAATCGGTTACGTGCGCCGTGCGAATCTAAACAAGCAGTGAAAAGACAATGCGCGCGTTTGGTTCCCTGAACCCGGCTCTAACCCTTGGATTCGCGCGTTCTTTTCTTCACGAGTCGTGACGAGGAACACGCCTGCGCGTATCTTACGTGTCTCTCTTTCTCTCTCTATAGCTATGCACTTCCGCCTACCGGTCGCGCTCCGCTTGCCGATCTAACACGCCTAAATTTATGCTTCACGCCCGGCTACACCCTGTTCACTGTTCGCGTGTACCTACTATAGCGAGTCTCACGAAGATCGTTGTCCAGAAGTGTGTGTCCGTGTACGACCCCGAGGGGTCGAGATCGTTTCCTGCTCGACCTCCAGCCTGGGGGCCCGCGGTCAAGTGAGCTGCGCCGCGGCCAAGAGAGGAGGAAGTCACGATGGTAGTGGCCAGAGGCGCCGTTGGATCAGCTCCGCCTCGCCTTGCGCAGGTTGTAGGTACACCGCATTGTGTATACTTATGGAGGTCGGCCGAGGTTTTGTGGAATTGATGGGACTGCAGTGTAGCCGTGGGGTCGATTATACCGTTGAGATCTGCTGGTTTTAGATCGGCTTACCGATTTCCGATCTCTGGGCTTGTGTAAACGCGGAATTTGACTGAATTTGATGATTTGGGAAAAGATGTTCCCCTGAGGCACCTTATGACTGATCGTTATTGAAGATGATAGGTGCATTTGGATTTACATGTGTTTTGTTTTCCGTAGCGCTGTGACCCATATACGAGAAATCCCTTTTTTCTCACCTTTCTAACGCTCTTTTTACATTTTCGAAAAATGCACTTCTCTATACTTTTATTGAGACGTATAGCGTCGCTTCATGCTAATGATGGAAAATACGCAATTAATATAACAACGCTACTTGTGGGACACTGAAAACTTTCGAGGATTTTAGGTCAGCTAAAATAGAGAAATAAATAATAAGCAATAACGTGCGATCAATCATACGCGCGGAGGAATCTGAAACTCGACAATCGTCCAATCCGTAGAAGAGCAGTATATAATTTGAGTAATCCCCTTGAAAAAATGTTCAAAGTGTGTGCCGGTACCGACGAGGGAATCTCGACTTTCATTGTAAATCAAATATTCAGTCTCAATCCAAGCAGATAATCCAAGCAATCAAAGCTGAATAACAGCATTAAATTCAATTGTTTCCAATGCATACACAGCAGACACTCTCTCATTTTTTTTTTCATATTCACCATTGTGGCTAACAATGCAGCAAACGTCAAAGCAGCCAGCTTGAAAGCGGCTTCTATTCACGGCCCGTCACTCTTCTGACACGTTGCGGCACCTGAAGCATCCTTTCCTATATCCTATATAAACGAAGAACGGGACAATGTCGGGCTAAACGCATCGTTATTAACGAGATTTCCTCCCGTCGTAGTTTTTCACGGGCCGTTGAAAAATAACGAAGAATAATAATAAACGAACTCGAGCTCTGCAGAACTTTCCCATTACGTGACGTCGCCGCGCTCTATACGAGCGCATTTCCGGCTCGCTCGACTATCACTTTTTGAACGAACGCGCTGCCCCCGAGCTACGTGTACACTGCACTACATGCACACGTCTATCGATTTTCGAGTACAGACGGAGCCTTTTTTTTTCAGCCGCGACGACGGCGGAAAGCAGTTTAACTGGTATTTTATCGTCGTGTTGCCGTTCGCGGTTAGCTCTCAGCTGGTGTTCTGTAGCTACTCTTGATCGCATGTGTGTGTGAGCACGATTGCTTTTTTTTCTGTATAATTAGTTCGTATCAGTGGGAAATTCTGCGAATTCCTTGCTCGGATAAGGATTATGTTTGTTTTACGGTTATGATGTCTTGCACCAACTATCGTGTGTTTTCGTTCAGAGACGAGGCGCGTATAACTGCCGGTTGACACGGCTGTTTGAGATACACTTTTATATCATCGTGTCGCGCGGGAAATAAAAATTAATTTCTTCGATTCGCTGGGGAATATATCTTATGTAAACAAAAATCCGAGTGTACGGATGGTGATTTCTAGTAGGAAGTGATCGAGACTGCTATCGCGGTGTTTTCTCCAAATAGATTAAAATTTGTCGATGGTGTATATATACGTGGACTACATCTTATTTTATCGCGCATATGTTTATTATAAATGCGCGCAGACCGATATATAGAACTTTCTCGAGTTTATGGTCGAAGAGTGAGGAAAATTTATTCGATTTCGCAAAATAGTCTAAAAAAATAATACGCGCTTGAAGTCTAAACTGTCTTATACTTAATTTTCATGTTCGAGCAGGAGTAGTAAACCAACGAGTTCATCACGACCATAATACTTGGACCGGTAAATTTTTGTAGAATCAAGTAAACTGCCTCTTTGTTCGCTCAGGAAAGTACGTTACTCGCATCTGCATAAACGCAGGCGCCGATAAACCGCAGCTAAAAAATAACGATACCGATCTTTTTGTCTCGGAGCAATCTCAATCCAAGTTCGCAAAACAAGTCACTCCTACAACGCGACAACCGTAAACATGCGTATCCTAAAAATCTCCAAGGCCGATATGATCACGCAGTAAGCACCAGGCGAGGAATATTTCGCCAGATTCTTTTTCCACCGATTCCGACATGCAGTTCACCTTGAGAGAGCCGCGCTCTCAAGCTGACAAGGTCGCGGAAACGGGAAATAGATCAGCGCTCCTTTTCCCTTTCTATCTTGAGGTATATCCTCTTACGCTCGTCGATCCCGTAAAAACCTTTCATTAATCGTCGGCCGCCCGTCTTACTTACGCACAACCTTTCACTTGGATTCCGCGCGCAGGATACGTATTGTGCGTTGCATGATTTGCCGCGTGGTTGAGTCAAAATTTCATTTCTCATATATACCTGTACTGCTTATATACACTATACTGTTCCCGCGCGCTGTATTACATGCGTATGGGAAAATTAGTCGCTGTTATCGCGTTTCCTTTGGAAGCCAAGCGTGAGTGTTGATTTTTTAAATAGACGGATCAATGTCTTTCGGATTTCGAAGAGCCACTTTCTCTGATTTTGGCGTTTTGATGGCTGATGGCTACCGGTAGCGGCTAATTTGAATACGGAAATTAATTTCGATGACTTTTCGAATAATTAGGAAGTCTCTGAAGTTGTGTGGGGGACGATATATATTGTGCACGCGTGCGTTGATGTAATTATCGGGTTTTCTAAATTGATTTTCTCTCGTAACTCTAGATTTAAAGCCGCGCAAAGTCTTTGACGTAGGAAATCGGCAAAATACACTGTCTTATTTACTGCCAAACCTGCGTATCCTGGCTATCGTATTACCCGATTGGTTTAAAGTCCAAGTCTGATTTTCACTCACCTGAAACAGAAAAGAAATATCGAGATTAAATACGAGAAATCGTAAGTTATCGTTATAAATTAATTATATTGATTAAAGCAACATTAATTAGATATCTCATAATAATGAATTCATCAGACACGATGCTGAATAGCACGCGTCGAAATTTTAGAAACTTATCAAAGATTTTATTGAACTCCGCCCGAAATCGTTACATATGTATATACACGCCAGTAATTTCCCTAATTGCCTAACCGATATTAAAATCGCATTCGTGAAGTAACCTTTGATTTATGTAATGTCGATATTACGTAAATATCAAAATTCGTCACGAAGCTTATCTCAATGTTATCATTGACAAAATTTCGTTGTACAATTCCAAGCAAAGCTCACGCGCGATTTTCTTCAGCGACGCGTATCAAACACATCGTTCTCTCTCCATTGGGAGATTTATATGTCGAGCGCGTGAACGATGACCTGCTAGATCATGTGTTTTACCAGCCCAGCAAAAGCTCCGCCGATGGCGCGCGTATAATACTCATAGCGGCCATTCAACTGTCGCGCCTATAAGGCCTTCGATAAATATTCATTAAAAAGAAAAAGGAACTTGCTACTGTGTGAGTACAGTCGCCACGCGCGCGACAGCGTTCTTCGAGAGTCGAGAGATTGACCGTTTGCTGGACCACGAAGTATGTGAGTACGTTGTCGCGCTGATTAATTACGCCCGTCGAAGCACGTGGATAGCGGCTAACGATCGGAGGTAGGGTTTGTAAGATTTTTTAGAATTTGATACGACGTTTAATAACGTTTTTAATGTGGAGCTGTGCTGCTTTTGGATTCGATCGATAGTCGATTGAGTTGTTCGAGTCGCGAACTGTATCGGTTGAGATTATTCCACATGGATCGGAGTTATAAAATGAGAATGATGTAGATACTGGACAAATTGTCTAAAATTCGACTGGTCGCTCATTGCCGATCTACATAACGTTTAGAGACGTATTTCGAAATCAATATCAAGCTGTTACGCAAAGAGAAAGCTAAAAAAAAAATCAGCAAATCAAAAGTATTAATTACGTATACGTTCAAAAAAATCACTAGTAACAGACGCGCTGTATCGAGCTATCTGTTACCACTGATTAATGTTATGCGCTATACCCGAGAGCCCGAGAATCCGCGCAGTAGTCAGAATCGGCGAAGGCGTGAAAGGATCAAAATGCAAATTTTTGAAATACTTATTCAACAGCGCATACAGAAATTTGTGAAATTGTTGTTGTGAATGTAAAAAAAAAAAATTATTTTGATGCTTTGAGTTTATTTCCGTAGCAACATCTATTTTTGACTCGATAACTGATTTGAATGACCGTAACGTCAGACACACGCCACGAGCACATCAATATTCATGGCAATAGTGTGAGAATCGCTTTCCGATTTCGACCCAATGATCGAGGTGTCTCGTATTTAATTTGCTTAGGCGTATTTCAGAATAGACCAGGAAGTTTATCGTTACAAGCTAATTAGAAGATTATTTGTTACTCCTAACGCAGACAATCGCGTATACTTCCTAATTCTCTATTCATTTCCCACGAACGAGATTTACTAACTTCTCCGGAAAATTCTTAGATAAAATACTAGAGCAATAAAATTTCACTTCTCAAATAAGGCACAGGTAACAAGCAACCAAACTAAACGACTATTTGTTCTCCAACTCAGTGTGTGCACGCGCGCGACAATTATTAGAAAACAAATGTCTCCCCAATCACAATGGAAATTCGCAATAAGCATAGCTACAAATCGCCAGCCGAACAATATCCTTTTAAAGATCGCCTTGCAATTTCGCACAATTATATAGCCTCGCCTCATTACACACACACACACACACATGCTCGCAGAGAACCGGAATTTCCATAAACCCTAAAAGATGCTATCATCAATGGGGAAGTATAAACGTAGGCATATTATGCGATCCAATGCCATTTTCATTCGATAACACACCAAGAAAAGATTACGCTTCTTGATATACAGACCCTATATACAGCCATCTATTCGTGCGCATTCATACACACCGCAGCAACACCGCTGCATCGGTTTTCACTCTCACTTTGAGCTACTCCTGCAGCGCATTATATATATATAAGTATACACGTATGTACGTGTCTATATAGTTGAGCGCGCGTGCGTTTCATTTGGCGCGGCAAAGTGAAACGAATCTTAAATCTCGTGGCGCAGGCTGCATAAGAGAAAATTTTCGCGTTCATTGCACGCGTTCGCGCTCCTGCTGCCGTTACGACGTTAAAAGTGAGAGAGAGAGAGAGAGAGAAAAACTTTCATCGGACTACGCGCGACGTTGATCTCGCTCGCGCTGCTGTATACAGAGTGAAGAAGGAAGGTCCAGATGTGGAACAAGCGTGTGGCGGACAGATGATTTTTCCGCGGTTATAGCTTCGCGATTTTCACTTTTTTTAAACGTACGTGATGCTGCTGACGCGTTTTAACTCGCTGTGTGTATGTGCACTGAAAAGTTTTTTAGTGCATTGAAATTGTCGGAGAGGCGCGTGTTTTATCGATAAGCAATTATCTCGTTGGAAATTGGTTTTCCTGTGTGTGTTCCAGAGATTATTCTTTCTCGCTTTGAATTGGAAATTACACCTGGAATAATATTAGCTTGAACTACTTTGGAGAAAATTCGCTCGAAAGACAAATATGAATATACACGAGAACAATTCTGAGCTAACGTGAAAAGTATAGCATATTATCTGCATATGCGATTTTCTTCATTCCACAGTTTTTTTCTTTTCCCTCCGCCTTTCCTTCTGATCCATTTCTACGTGTGATTTACGTAACGAGTCACTGTGGCAGCCAGCGTGTAATTATATTGGGTTGAAATTGATTATAGCGATCGGTAGCTAGAAAGAACCACTGCTCCGCGGGATATGTATACGTATACGAGTGCGCAGAGTCGTTGAAAGCGCGCTTGGCATTCGCCGCGAACAATCGGTCTCTTTGAGTTTGCGCGCGGCACATTGCTGCACACTTCAGGGTATATACTATACATAATGTGAGAAAATTATTTCAGACGCGCGGACTTGCATATGCAACGAATTAAGATTCAATATCGCGCAAAATCCGATTATGTATAGGGATTTTTTTTTTTTAATCGAGCCATGGGAAAATATTAGAATAGAGGTGGTGGATGCTGTTTTCTTAACGATTATCTGTATTGTAATTTTGAGTTAATTGATGTGAGCTGCTCGTGTTATGTAGCTGAAAACTTATTCATGTGACTTCTGTGAGCCTTTCAAATGAACAAATGGAAAAAAACGAATTATGTCGGTATATGGATCAATACGACATTGTATAGTACGTGAAAAGATACCCAATTTGTCAAATGAAATAACATTTTTTCTAATTAAATTCATTCGATCGGTAGAACTCGTGTGACGATCATTTCGTTACGTAGACTCACACAGTATAAGAAGCACATCATGAGATGCTTATCACCAGTTTCAATAGTTATTCTGCTGATGAATTTTTATTCTACGAAAGGAAACAGATACAGTTTTGAAAAGCATTATGGAAAAATAACTCCTGAGAACAACGAATCAACAGTCCTGGTAATATACTTAATACTTATTAATAATTACCAAATCCTTAGGAATAATAATAATTAATATGTGTACCCTTTCAGTCAAAAGTATTCAACGACTGCTTTCCAAATCGAAGAGAGCCTATAATTCAAATTAGCAACAAAGGAGATGATTACATGAATAAACTTTCAAAAACAAATGTAGTCGGTTTACTTGGTCTAGAAATGTCGGATAAGATGGATAAATATTTGGAGGAAAAGAAAGTTTATAAACTCAGCACGAGCGATCCCTTGTTTTATCCTCACCCTGCGAAAAAGTTTCTCGTTGTCGGATTTGACTCGAATACATTACCATTGGCTCTCTACAAATTAAGAAATTCCGTTTGGTGGAATGAAGAAGAAGGTCATTACGTTATTGAAAACGTTCAAGCACACGACAGCTGTAAAAGCGCATACATGCATTTAAAACTAGTTTGGGAATTCGGTATACTATCTGCTGTATTCATTTGTCGTGATTTAAATTACAACATCCTCGTATATTCGTTCAATCCTTTTACCAATCAAACTCACGGTATCTGGAAAACGAGTCGAAGTTACAAGCAAGAAAATGGACATTCTTTTACCATATTTGAAAATCCATTTAATATTTCAGGTATAATTAATTACAGACTTAAAAACATTATTGCACAAGCTAAATCGTACATGCTTTTACAGTAGTAAAAATATTGTCCTAGTTTTCTAATGTACAAGCAGCATTTGACCAGTTAGAATAATATCGATATAATAAATCATCCATAATTATTCTCTTACAGATCTTTCTTGGTTATGCAAAATTTTCAGTTGGAATAAAGTATCAGACGTAGCTGGATTTCCAATAAATATAATTGGATTCCCGATTCCAAACATAAATCCATATGAAGAGAATGCAAAACTAGTGAAAATTCGTGGAATGGCTGGTGAATTTATGGACATAATTTTAATCAAGCTGAACGCAACTCCGAATCTAACTGTGGCAGATCGGACTGCTCGTGGTATAATCGATGAAAACGGCATGCCAAGTGGCACGCAAAAAGATGTATTGCGCGGAAAATACGACATGCAAATGAATTCTGAATTACAACGGGGCCTTTGGCACAACGAAATCAACACTTTAATCTATTCAGGCATATGCTACGTGACGAAGAAAGAATTGATTCAGGTGCACAAGTATTTTTTTACTATTTTTTCACTTGACGTTTGGTTAGTTTTTAGTGTAATATGTTCGATGATTTTAATGATTTTCAAGCATATGCTGAAAAAGTCTTACACTACGATATGCCTAGAAATGCTGAGGACTATTACTGGAGTAGGGATGAGCTATGTGCCGACTTCTAGGTTGCGTCAGTTAGTATTCATCGGCTTTATATTTTTATCCATGACTGCAAATTTCTTCTTTCAAGGAAAACTCAGTGCTCTACAAACTGCTCCGGAATATTCCATCGATTTAGAGGAACCGATGGATTTAATTCGATTGAATTACACACTTTACGGTGAAGATCAATATCAACAGCATATGTATGGAACGATCTTTGCTCAGTTTTTTAAAACTATAAACAGTACGAAGCAGTGCATCGAACTGCTGAAAAAACGGTCAAAAATAGCTTGTGCAATCGATTGTTGGTCCAAAGGATTCACCGTACCCAACAGTAAACTGATGTACGTGATGGAAGACGATGATTACAGAAAACCGTTCGTTGTGATGTTTCGCGATGGTTTTAGCCTTCGTAAAAAAATAAGAAGAATATACTCTTCATTGTTCAGTTCTGGAATAACAGATTATCAGAAGAAAAAAATTAATCACAGGATGCGATTGAGCCAAAAGACTAATGATTGGGATAACGGCGACGAGTACGTGATACCATTTTATAAAAAATACCTCGCGTTCACTTTTCTGCAGTATGGATATTTCTTGTCAGGAACCGTATTCTTCTTAGAACTGATTACCGACTGGATTAAAAAGTACGTCATGCAAGTGATAATCGTATTATCGTGGGCACGTGCAATGCCTCGATTCGATCTACTCTAAATACCTTTCTTCGATGAGATTGAAAATCAAGCAATACATAACTATTATGCAAGCGGTCAATAATTGGTTTCGATACTCGAAAAGAGAGCTCAAGCTTATTTTGTAAACATGTCCCGATATCGGATAAATACATCACATTGACACTCGAATAAAACAGGTTTTATTTTCGCATCAAAATTTCTTCTTGACCCACATGATCGATTTTTCTGGCCATATACCGACCTAGAAAGTTCTTCAAAAGTGAACTAAGGTCAACAGCCCTCACGATCTCGTAAAAGCTGTTTTTGCAATCAGGTATGCATCATATACAAAAAAAAACTGGTATCGAAAGCCCTCCACAAGGAAAAAATATCAAATTACACCGCGCTCCTTTAATGACCGAGCATATACAGGTGCAGCAATAACCCAATCAATATAAAGTTCGATAAATTAGTATAGTATAGAAAAACGAACGCCCGATCAAAAGTAAAAGCACACTACAGGAGCTCGCATAAAACATCTGATTAACACACGGGTGGATTTCGGGCTAGCAGCAATGCAGTCTATAGCGAACGGCTTAAGATCCGTGCGAGCGCTTGGCTCTATATATCGTATAGAGCTCAGGGAAAGGCGCGGGAGAGAGAGAGAGAGAGGATATATAGGCGCACGCCCGTAGAGTCAAGGCTGACGCGGGCGCGGTGTCCCGTTCCCTCTTTCACTATGGGCGCGCGCGCACTTCATGCCCCGCGTTCCCGTTCTCCCTCTCTCTTCGCGAAGTTGGCTTCTATAATACACTCGTGCATAAAGCGCAGTAATGTAAGACCGATCGATCGTTATTTTACGAGAAAAAAAATTTGCACCCGACGCACGCACGCGTTGCGAATATTTATATGTATACGAGGGATCGTTGTATATAGTTATTGTGGTTTATCGGTGGTAAAATGAAGGCGATGTTTTCGCACGGATATTATAATGGTACAGGAAAAATTCTCAGTAATTTTACAAATATTCAGGTTCCCGAAGCAATAAATAATTCGCCGCGTGGGTGGGCATTACTGGTCAAGTGCGTTCACCTCACGCGGCAGGTATTTTCGACTTTTCTCTCGCTTTTTCGAAAGAACACCTGCCTCCGGCGTGAACTTGAGATGTGAAACGAAGTGGTGTAAGGCCGAGAGGTCATTGCGGACTTTTAAGAGATGTTTGAGTCGAAACAACATTGACTGCGCGCATGAGGTTTTCTCAAGGGTCTGGACCTCTTGAGAGTTCACTCAAAGATTTTAAGCGGTCTCTCGAAGTGCGTTTTTATGCCCCAGCGTCTTTTTAAAAGCCGCGTGATTGCTCGCTGATTTTTATGCTTTCCGGGTGTATCGAAATTCACGTGTAATGCAACACTAAAAAATCCTCCAAAAATACAGCGCATCTTATCACATTCGACTCATTCTACTTAAAGCACATTCAATCGCGTTTTTTATTCTCCTCGTAATACCTTATCGCGCTTTAGATTGAATAAAATTTCAAGTTAAAAGGCCCGGCGGCAAGCTTTTACAATAATTGGATATGTCGAGAGCTTGGAAATTTTCCTCTGACACAAGGATCACATGGAGAACGCGTGACGTTCGATCGAGGCAAGAATGAACTAACGTTATCCGCACGTCACATTTGAATATGTATATACACAGTGTGTGCGGGAGCTTTTTACAGGGGCGCCATTACGCGCTATACACATCCGCGTTTACCGCGAGTGACGTTAAATTATAGCGCGGACACTTATTACGTATGGCGCGCACACGTGCAGCGGTGCGAGCGGAAAGTTGCGGTATATACATTTGCTGCACATTATTGCGTTGAGTTGAAAAGTTTGTTTTTCCCGCTAGAATTCTAAAGCTCTCAGAAATGCAAACAAGTGCTACTTGAATAGTTTTGTAAGTAACGGCTGGCAGCGTTTGAGTGTTTCCCGCTGAGAGGAAACAATGTTTGTATAGAGTATCGATCGGTATCGGACAAATTTAGCAATTGATTAATTATTGTAAGGAGGTCAGGACAATCGTAGATAAAATAAGCACATAGTTAATGGGCTACGCCGTTCACGTATAAATATGTATTAAAAACTTTATCGCAGCTCGTTCGTTTCATTGCATGCACAGGAGCGAATAATTGATTTACTTTAAAAGTCATCTACTACAAACCTATTCAAGCAGCAATAATTATATCCACATCTCTGTTAAACGTTCACATGGGCGCGAGTACGATCCCTTGTAATTTCGCGCATTAAAATCAGCCTCGGAAAACCCACGTAGAATAACTTTTACCATTTTCAAGCGCATTTTCGAAGCCATTAATCAAGATCCGAGAGATGATTGGATAATTCGATAATTGCCTATCGGATCAGATCCGCCGCGCTCATAATTCAATTCAGTCCCTCTCTCGTATACGCATATATTATACCCCTACGAGCAAGATAAGCTTTATAGCAAAAAATGAGCGACTTTGCAGTACGCGTGTCTATAAGCGCGGAAATCGCGGCGGGTGTATTACGAAGCAAACCAAGTGGAAAATTTCGCGATTTAATCGGTCGCCGTACCGCTAATATTCGAACCTGTGTATATCGACGGTGTATGCGCGAGGCTGACGAAAATATCAATCTACCAGCGGTTGAGAGAAAGACGTATGGGCACGAGCTGTATACAATAGAATGCGACGCGTTTTATGTTAAATAGCTATATGGCTTCGTGTATACGAGAGCGACTATTGAAAGTTATCAGCTAAAAATCGTAGACCAAGAGTTAACATTGTATCCTAGAAACTTTCCATATCAGCGGTTTAGAAGTGCATTTAACTACATATAATGGAGATTGATTTTGAAAGGTTGGGCGAATAACGTGTACATTATACATTATACATCCTACGCAGTAGTTCCTTTCAATAAAACTCGCAATTACATCCGGGCAAAAAATGAAACTTGCAGCCCTCGCTTTGGAATTCAGTACTGCACTCCCGCTGTTATTCAAATCAAGGTAAATTCCCGCCATAAACTTGCAGAGCGAGCAAGACCACACAAAATATCTCAAAGTCGCGAGCATTAGTAACTCTCGCAGCTGCAGAAAAACTCCTCGACAATGCATGTCTCTGTCCGCGAATAATAAAACGCGCATCTCATGCAGATGCGTGTATACATGTACCTATGCTATATTTACCGCGACGCCAAGAGAGAGAGAGAGAGAGGACAAGGACCTATACTCCGATAAGCCAGCGCTTGACGCAATCCTTCACACGCGGGATTTGTAATTCAGCGCCTAGATCTCGTTCTCGCTCGCGACGTAGGCAAGAGCTCGAGGTAGATTAGAGCCCGAAGTGGAAAGGCTGTAAAATTCGCGATATTATTTATAGCCCTCTCTCGCGCGTAATACGGAGAAGCAACTGTACACTTTCTTGTCGTTATTATCCGACTACATCGAGCGTTGCTTGAGTTACGGCTTGTCGGATGGAATCGAGAGAAGATGGAAGTGCGTTGAATTGAAAAGCGTATGAATATTTTGGTTTTATTATATGCAGGCATTTTCGAGGTGAAATTTTCATCACTATAGACGATTCGAGAGTTTTCAGCGTCATTTTGACGAAATATAAGAATCGCGTCGGAGCTCGACTGCGAGCTGTAACTGGTTTCGCGTCTTTCGTTTCGTTTTTCAGTATCTTTTTTATTACTATCTCGGCTACGACGATTTCGTCACCGGTTTCACCGGCGGCTACCACCTCGATACTTGATTTACAGCCAGAATTTTTCGATCGGAAAAAAGCGGCTGAAGAGTATACTAAGGGGGGAAATAAAAGGAAAGCCTATGTTTATATTCACATGAATTTGAAAAAATAGCTGGGAAAGGATCACCGAGTAAGAATAAGGAAAGAATTATATTTGCAGAGGAAGTGGTCCTAGGAGGTTATCCCTCGGTAGCAATTTAGAAAGGGTTGACGGTTGCTATCGGTCTCTCCGAGGCAGGTAAAGGTGTTTCAAAAGAATTCTTGTAAGCACCTCATATGCCACACAGTCTAAATAATTTTTGTACTCTTGATTTTTTGCTAACAATAAACCGAATTTCTTCTCAGTTCTCCTGATGAGGGCGACATTGTTTGCCGAAACGTCGAAAGAAAAAATGAATTAACTTGTTGTTTCTTTCGAAACATATTTACCTGCCTCGGAGAAACCGATAGCAACCGTCAACCTTTTCTAATAAGGAAAGAAAGTACAAATACTCAATTGTAGTTATATATACAGCATAAGCGGCCTAAAACAACAGGCCTACCAAGGTAGTTTTGGCGTAGATGGGACTCCTCTATATATGCATTCTTCGCGTAGACTGTGGTTAGAGAAGTGAAAAAGTTCATTTGCGCCACCTATCGTCGCTAGCCAGAGACTACCGTACTTAAAACTGAAGAGTTGAGACGGTGCAGGAAAGGCCAGTCCAAAACAACTTTGTATTAATACGAACTATACCTTATTTCACATGCTATCACTGATCACACAATCGGAGTGCCAAATTTTTTTCCGTTGTTCATTCAATCGAATTATAAACCATATTTCATTGCGGACATAAAAACCGTGTATCGCGCGCTGCCTTATATGACTATGCATTATACTTTGCGGACTTTTCAATTCTCCCTCTTGGTATAATAAGCGCGTTGTGAAATGGTAATGTCGACAAAAAAAAAACGAACAATTTATATATAGTAAAAAAACAATCTGCCAACGCGCAACGTGACTAGATACCGTTCACGCCGAATCGCCGTAATACGGCTGGATAAATGTGGGAGACGTTAATATCCTATTATATAGGGCGTAGCTGGACTACTCCCTCTGCAACGCGTGTTATTCACAAATGGAGCAATTTTGCTGATGCAGTTTTATTATTATCCGCGTGTGCTGCGTTGAAGCAAGCAAAAAGTTGCGATGGAAAATGCATGTCGGATATAATGGGTTGCGTAAGGAATCGATGTGTATTGTGTCGTATTAGCTTATATGCGCCGTATGATATATCTCAAGGATTAGAGGTGGAGTTGCTTATTGGAAAATGTATACGTACTTGTATAGTTTCGAACTTTTTTTTTTAATTTGGTTCGACAATGCTCTGCGTGGTGCTAATAAAAAAGGTTACCACCGCGCGTTGGTGGCTAATGGATAGTTGCGATTTAATTGATGTGACTTACCTAGAACAGAAAAGAAAGGGCACAATGTTAAAAATATTATATTATAGTGTATAGTACAAAGTGAGAGTGTGTTAGTTTATAGACGCGCGGACATTGACACTGCGCTACTTTGCGAAAAAGTTTCTCCCCATACGTGACGCTCGGACAGAGTCATAAAGGCAAAGGAGGAAATTTCAATAAGACCTCTATACGACGCAGAGAAAACGAGATGAGAAGAGGCAAGAAGCGCCGTATAACTGTCTCTTCAGTGTCTGATGCCCCGCGAACCGCAAGCGCTACAGTAGTGCATCAGGCCTATATATATATATAAAATCTGCCGCAACCGCCAAGAAAGACCACCGACGCACGTGACGTTGGAAAATTAGTATTATATCCAGCTTCCACACGAGAGATTCGCGCAAGATCGGCCGTGGGAGTCTAGCTGATCGGATCCCACGACGAACAGAGAGTAGAAAGAGAGAGAGATAGAAGCCGATCAAGGTTTTCTCGAGAGAAGAAAGAGGAAAAGTGACGAATAAAAAGAAAGACACTCCAGCGCGCGCACATCGCGAGACAACAATCAAGGGGAACCGACGAGCGAGAGCTTCGATGTGGCATCATAGTTCATTAAACAGCCTATACCACGTATACACTACTCCGCTTTAGGAATGGCTCTTACTCGTTTCTTCGGATATATAGGTATATACCGCTGTACAGATCGAAGGCTTTTGCAGCGGTACAGCTCTTGCGCAACAGCGAAATTTAATTAAGGAAAATTCGATTGGGTTTGTTATTCGGCTTTATTTCTGGATTTCTATATACGGGAGAATTAGTTTTGATCCATTGCGAGAGATAGAGCTATATGGCGAATGTCTCTGTTCGCAGCCGATTCCAATTGATCGTATATGTTGTATATGTAGGAGAGACGAATTTAGATTATTTTGTTGAGAATTGAGTTAGTTGTGTGCGTGAGCGGTTCCCGCTTCGAAGATTGGGACGTAGTTAAGAAATCACGGCCTAATATGGATGCGCAACTCGCGGAAATTCTCTCGAAAGTATATATATATATATATATATATATATATATATATATATATAATCAGCGGTTTTTGTACAATCGGAGGATTGAATAAAAGATGAAATTTCGAGCGAAGAAAGAAGAAACTAATTGCCATAGCGATTCTTTTCTCAACAATATAACAACGACAACGCATCTGCCGACGATTTTTCCAAGACATCCAAAGACCGCCGCTGCGCCGCAAGATCATCGTGTCAAGGATAACGCGCTCGCTCTCAGTCACCGAGACGTACACACACTTCACGACTGATAGCAACAGTACTACACGACTCGTTGACGCAGAAAAAAAGAAAATCAGAATCTTCACAAGGAGAAGGAGGAGCTTCGTGGGCGCGGCTCGCGATAAAGTCGCGGAAAAAGAGTTATTTATTATAGCGCGGCACTTGTGCAACATCACTCGAGATTCACGAGGGCTGAGCGCGCTCGCATTGTTGTACGTGTCCATTTATCTCTGTGTGTAGAGAGGCGCGAGCGCGGGGGAAGATGAACCGGGTGAGAAGCAATTACGACTCATTTGGCATTGTTTATCGGAGGGCGAGGTAACGTGAGACACGTTCTTTATCCTAAGGGGGGGAACGAAGGAAGTAGGAAAAATTCAATGATGGATGACGACGAGCGAATTCGTCTGCATGTACTCACGGAAAAATTGCTTTAAAAGGAGAGACGCGCTCGTTCGTTTGAGTTAAGAGATGATGCCGCCGCGCGGCGGTTGTTATATTAACGCTACAAGGCTGTGTACTGAAGCTTTTGTACGCGCGCGGGAAATTCGTTTGTCATTATTTACGAGGTCGTGCGAGCGCACTTGGGTCGGTGGGATTCTGACATTCAATTTTCGAGAGGATCTTAATTCTTGTCTTTTTTACGCAAGAGGGATATTCGATAATTCGACCTTGCTAGCTTGCTTGTGGTTTTTAAAATTTGCCGATGATGTACGAGGTATTTTAACACTGCTCGTAGCTTAATCGCATAAAGTACATTATCGACGTATTTTTACGATCCTATAAATCACGCTCCATACCCTGTATTATCTCCGAATTGCAAAATTTTGAATTTCAGCGTAATCGTGTACTTTGTTCGTAATTATACACGCGCAATTACTTACGCCGTTTTTACAAACTCGTCGGCTGGATAAATAATTTACGAGCATTAATGAAAATCTCAATTTTTCGCAGAAGTGTATACAAGCAAAGCTACACGCGAGAGCTTCTCTTTCCCAACCGAAACGAAATCGCCTTCTGTAATCAAAACCTGCTGCAGCGGTCGACGTCTTCAGTCATAATAATGGAAAAATGAATCTCAAAACACACACACACACATATACTCAGCAAATATTCGCGGCGAGCATTAAAAGTAATTGCGCATTATATACGGCTCGTTATTAAAATAATTGTGCACACATATATACGCTACCAGACTATAAAAGTGACAAATTTTGAGACGTATCTTACAACATGAGCGGCCAAAACAAGGCAGTTTTAGCATTGATGGCGAACCGCTATATCTAAACTCGGGGCTCATATCATTATGAAGGAATTGGAAAAGTATCCATGCGCCACCTATTCCCAATGCCTCGAAGTCTGCAAATTGGCCAATATCACCAACTGATGCTCATTAATTGCCGAGAGATTCCTTCCCATCGCTCCTACGCTAATTTAATTTTCAGACACCACGCAGAAAAAGAGACGCAGTGCAGCAGCAGAGCACGGCTCTTTTTTGCGCGTTAAGAAAGGTTGTACAGGCATTGCGACAATGAACGCCGGCACGCGCGCGTATAATTGGACCCGCGTGCGCGATTATTGTGTGAGAGAGAGAGACTCGCGGTAAATTGAAAACCGAAGAGAAAGATGGATGTAAGAAGAACGAGTGCACAGCTACTGTCTTTTCCCTCTCTTTCTCCCCAAGTCGGCTGTAAAAGCGAGCAAAATGAAGCGTCTATTTAATCTTTACGCAACTCTATTCGCGACCGCGACTATCCGTGTGTACGTCTCTCTCACATGAATGGGGGATATCGAGAGCCGCGGTGTCGTCATCCACGCTTTGTGCTATTGCAGACTATAGATCTCGGTCTTCGGAGCAGGTAGCTGTACGAGACACGAGAAGCCGAAGCACATGAAGCAGGAAGAGATCGGAGGTCGAGGGGGTTTTTTGTTGTCTGACTGACGGCGAGTCTTTCAGGTGTTCTAAATACTCGTCGTCCTTAATTAAGGGGTTGCGTCATCCACGGCTGAATTATTTCAAACTATTTCGAAATGCATATAATGACTTATACACGCGAGATGTGCGCAATATATGGAGCAGATCGCAAATGATCTCAACAGCACACGTGGTCTTCCGAGCAGAGGACAGGAGAGAAAGTGTCGAGAAGGTGCTGCAGGTGACGAAAATGAAGAGAATTAAACGTGGAGAAAGAGAATCAGAGAGTCTGCACGGAATGTCAGTCAGCTCTTAATAACCTCCTTTATCGCAGCTCATGTCCAAATTAAGAGATTGCACTAAGACAACGGGGCACACAAATTTGCATTATTATACCAGGCGTCACGCGGACGATAGTCAAGGAAATTGAAACCCATAAGGTGAAAGGCGCCGCACAGGTTATTAAGGGTATATACATGTATATACACCCATGTGCAGGTTTCCTCTCTGGAGCTTATTAAAGGAGGTTAACTTCATATTTCAAAATGCACATGTAGCTCCTGTTCGCGGAGTCGTCTTACTCGCCGCTCTGGGTTAGACTCGACTATTTGTGTGATGTGTGTGGCGCAAGTCTAGGGGACACCGGCATAACTCGTTTTTCCATCCTTTCGATTTCATATACGCGGACGTTGACGTTATGTGCGTGTTTTATACGCGATTTGGTTGCCTTGCGCGTATTTATGGAAAATAACGCGCTACCTGTCACTTGCAGTATGTGACGAAACTACGCCGGCTTGATGAGCAAATTTATTACACTGGATGATCGTCGAGACAGGGGAGAGGACAACAAACGATTGCGCATGATTTAAGGCTCAATCAGGTGACTGGATGTATTTTGCATATAAATTTTGAAACGTCCCCTACTACTTTCATGACGCACTAAAATTCCGATTCTTTGAGTCTCATTCATAAATCAAACGGGTTCTGTGTCTCAGCTAGTCCCGAAAACATGCTTATGTAAATTTGATATTTCTATCGACGCGAAGCGCCACAAAAAAATACCCCTATCCACATTTACACCTCCTACCGAGTGTGTCCCAATCAAAAACGAATTCGCAAAAAAAAAAGGTCGATGCGACCTACGTTCGACCTTACAAGGTCGGTCGGTAACACCGAATTCGTGGACCGGACGTGTGCCGTTGCATTTCGGATGCTGACGCGGAACCGGTAAAACCGGAGGTATCTCGCGCATTGGCGCCCATTGTTTCTGAGGTTAATATCATGCGAACGTAAAAATTCCTCGCGAGTTTGGCTGGCGCCAATGAACCCAGCTGAGTAAATATCGGTGGAAAAAAAATGTCGGAATTCTTTCACGAGGCACGTTATTTCGTTGATTTTATTGCTGCGATGATCAAATTTTGCGTGTTCGAGTACAGGTTTACGAGACGCGGCTTTTGTCGTTGAAATTTAGAGCTTTTACGCAGAGCTGTATTTTTGAAAGGAAGAATTAATTTTTACGATGTTGGTTTTAAACGATGCGAAAACAACTTTCATGTTTCAGACTCGAAAATTGTTAGGGTTGCAATTTCCGAACGCCAGCTTCACAGAAAAAAATTGCTCGACACATTGTCAAAGAATATTTCAAAATCTCCAACTAATAGTCCAAAACTACATTTCCCAAAAAAAACCGTTTCGACACTCGCAGATATCCAGTCTCTCTCTCCGGGCGGGACAAAGCATTTTCGCGAGAGACGCGAAAAAAAAAGTCTCACTCATTCCACGCGAGAGCAGAGCACAAAGGCTTTCCCTGAGTAGGCTACATAGATATATACATCTGTATAGACACGATAGAAGAAAAAGAAGTCGGGCGGCGCAGCGGCGGCGTCACGGTAAATTTAAAAGAAGAGAGGAAAGGTGTATCGCGCCGCGCAATCTGATGGGAGTCGTGCACCGCACTTCTCAATGGAGCTTCTCTATAGCTCTCTTTCTGCGTTGGAAGATAGAAACAAGATCCCTTAATTAGAAGACACGAGGCTGAACCGAGAGGAGTATCTCACACGCGAGCGTAACTTTTGCCTGGTTTCGCATGGTTCGTAACAGCTGTGCGTTCGACTATGCGCAAGTATGAGTATCTGGGCTACCAGCCGTTGTGTTTACATTGAATCGCGAAGAAGATCATGTACGCGCGAGAATTTCCTTGATTCACGATTACGTTTTCGACAAATTTATAGCACATTTATACGCGACGATTGCGACATACTGGCGTGTAAAAAATGAGCCAACCAGCTTCGTTTGCCACGGCAATGATGCAAAAGTTTAACAGGTTTCTCTCTCTCTCTCTCTCTCTCTCTCTCTCTCTCTACGCAAATCGACTCGAATAAGTAGTCCCGCAAGTGCGCGTGATGAAAGTCATTCGTCGCGTCGACCGCCGCATCGACTTTAAGTGGCTATACCCTCCGATAATTTATGATAGCAAATAGTGCTAGAAGATGTATCGGTGAGGTGCTGACAGTTTTGCCAATAAATCGGTCTCTAATTTGATAAATTTTGAATTATGGAATACGCTGCATATACGCCGTAGAATAGTGCGTTTCGCTTGCACGCACTTTCTGTCAGCCGGAGAAATACGGTTTTCGATAAATAATATTCATCGTGCGCGCCGGTTTTACTTTCGTGAAAGTTGGACAGAGATATAGCTTTGGACAATATGATCCGGTAAATATATATACGTAAATGTTGCAAGCGATCTCATTAGATTAAAACGTATACGAGTTTACCTTACCGAGCTGCAATCTTACTTACGCGTCGTGGGAATAATGAAGGGGAAAAACTAAATTGGTAATTTTTGTCGATCGAATTATTAGTTTCAATCTGGATATGAATCGCACGAAGAATTTAATTAGCGAGCACTTGGCGTATTTTTAGAATTTTGCAAAGATACAGCCAGTTAGAAAGTCAATCTGCTTAAAAGAGTTGATTCGTATTCCAATTATTTTACGATGAGCTTTGTAAAAATAAGTCTATATTAACATTCTCAAGCTCGCGCAAATACCCGATACAGAGTAAAACAAATCAGTTTTGGACTGGTTCTAAATACTCTCCACGTCTCTAGCCAGCGAAGATAGATGGCGCAAAGCCGCATTTCTGTTGCCCTCTTATCAGACTCTGCGCTCAAATCGTATATATATAGAGGTGTGCCACCTATGCTAAAACTGTCTTGCTGGGCTTTTTGCTTGAATCGCTCATGTTTCAGCATCAAGATTACTCCGTGCAACTCAACAAACTCGCCTAACAACGTCGACTAAACGTCAGGCTGACGACTTTCATGAGAAAAATAAATCCAACAAACTTGCAAAATTTTACGATCGACTTTTAACTCGACAGCATTTCCTCAGTAATTATCACTTTTCCCGCGACGAAAAACTACGCTTCACGGACTTCGATCCGCCAGTTCGTCCATAAATATACCTCTCCCAATTGCGCAACAGTCAAGCGACGATCGCGTAATCGGATCATAACTCGATTAAACTTTATCAAAAGTATAAAGTCGCAAGACACAAGGGCCTCGCTTAATTTTCGAACGACTATGCACGACGACTCGTTAACAGTCCCCATAGCGCGCGAGAGTTACAAGACTTTAATTGCTCGTTTGCATGTTCAGTTCTCACCGGGTCGTGACTGGGTCCGGCGAGAATTGTAGCGACGCGTGTGATTATCGTACGAGTATAGGGGTTGATGCATTTATATACCGATGGATGGGATTAACGATGATTGTGCTATGGGCTCTCTGCTCTGTGATTTCAGAGGCAATCGTTCGCGTGCGTGAGTCTTTAGAATCAAAGGATCTGTTTGCATAGGCTTTAGAAAGCGGGATATCATTTTGGCATACACTGTATGTTACAAATTATCGTATACATGTGGAAGCCGACGGGTTGTATAACTGCATCGATTATTTTTCCGCCAGCGTGTGCGCGGGTATCACAAAGAAAAGGCGTAATAATACGCGCTATATTCTTTAATTGTAAAGTAATCAAAGCTTGCGCATCAGTGTATACACACGCACTCGGCATTTATTAATACCCTGATTACAACTCCAGCTGTAGATAATAAGCCGTTACGCGCGATTTTATCTCGCTTGTGACTAGTACAATCTTGAAGCGATACTGTTTTCTCTTCGGCGTGTCCGCAACGATTAATAATATTATAATTATAATGAACTCCCTCGCGAATTAAAAATCAGCGCGAGAATAGAACGCTCGGACTATCTGATAATCGACCTCGCGCAAGGACTCGTGGCTCTCTCGTACAGGAATATTATGAAAAATATGGAAGCCGGAGCCTAGTGAAAGTCGCGGCCGAATTATGTAAGTATGCATTCGCGGCGCGAATGTTCATGTATGTACGTGGATTTATACACGTATGTGTAGCTTTACAATCGCAGGATGTGTTTTATTGAAATCGAATGAATCTCAGGCTTCGATTACTTTTTGGCGTAGACGGATAATCGATGCACGCATTAATCAAGATTCCACGGAATTTTTCGTCCCACCTGAATATAAATTTCCCGCGGCACACTACGAAAAAGCGATAATTGCAATGCCGAGCACGCACCACCGCTGTACTTCCTCGACTGTACCAGTGCAATCAATTATTAGTCAATCACGGATCGGCTCGCGATTTTACGACGTCGCAATATATACACTGTATATACATCGAGATCGGAAAATAAAACAATAATGATAATTTCCCCTACCGTAATTTTCAACAAAAAAAAAAAGCAACCGTGCGTGCACATAGAAGCAAAAGAACTCGGCCGGGCGTAATTACACGCTGCGTACGTATGCGTGTATATATAAAATGTTTCCCTCTCTCCGAAGCTATAGCTCTGTATGACTCGCGTGCACTTTCGACGCTGGTTTACATAACGTCAATTTCTAGCCGAGGCAAATCAAACACTGCTCGCGCCCGTGTATGCAAAATCAAGCGCGTATATATATATATATATATATATACACTGCACGAATATACCGAAATCACAATCGTGAAATCGTTTTCTAATTAATCCGGCTCCCTGGTGGTACATTGCTTTTTTCTCGATTTTGATATAAATAACGCCGCGAGGGTCGTTATCGTCCCTAAAGAGGCAATCAAGCTTAGTGGGTGTCCCGATGGATTTGCAAGTCAGGGCCGGTCTACGCATGCGTAAGTGAGCGTATGTGCATGTGTATAGAAAGATGCGGGCCGAGGGATGTAACTACGCACGTTCACTCGAACTCGCGGCCGAGCCTATATTCATGCATACCTAAATCGATCTTGAAGCAACGACCGGCTCGCGTAGCCGCGCGGTAATACCGTAAATTTGCGGTATAAGTCTTTATAACTTGATGCAGTAACGGTGTAGCTATGAAAGTGTATACACGGCTGGCTAGAGAGATGGTGTTGCTGCGAATCTGTATACATTGTCGCTAATTATAATTTGTTTAATTCCGCGATCGCGTCCGATCGAAGCATCGAGGAATGCGATAAATTTATTTTCTTTGATCTTCAATTAAGCTGGAATTTCACCTTAAACGCGATATTTACGATACAGTAGACTTTTGCAGCCGTAAACCGGTAGTTTAGCAACTTCTAAATATACTCGCTCTATAGTGTATGAAGAAACCACGCCATCGAGTGTAAAAAAATTAAACGTCGAAAAATCGTCGCTTAAAAGAAAAAACATTCACCTCGTGCATACTTCGTCGCGTAACAATGCGTTATATACACGCCCGACAAAAGCGCTCAGCTTATGTATGACAATTCAATCCGCGAGCAACAACTCAAAGCGAGCGCGTAAACACGCCGCTATGGTTCTAATTACACTGTCATTAACGACAATAATTGTCTCTTGCGCAGCCATATACATCGCGCGAGCCACCTCCTTCGTTATATACACCGCATTTTTTTTTTTTTAACTTTCACTGCTCATACGTACCGAAAAAGAAAGATACGTGCACGCGAACTTGTATGACGCGTGCCACGCACAAGAGCGGGACAGTTTTAAGGTTCATGTGTCTGATTTACTGCGACGTGCGTGTATGGTTACGTTTTTTTTTTTTTTGGCGGAGGCACGTTTTGGGTTGACGCAAGATTGTAATACTCGTATTGCCGACTGGATTTATCGCTTTTTTATTCGGCGACTGTTGGCGAGAGGACGAGACGAGCTTTGTTTTGCAAAAAATGTGTAATTAACATCGGCCGTTTGTGCAATACGCTATATTAATGGTCGAAAGTTGCTTGTTGAGATTATAAACTTTTCTAAATGGGAATCTATCGTCGAACAAAGCGCCACAGCGGTCAATGCCTTCCTACATCGCGCCGCGATCTTTTATACGAAACTAAACAAGCAAAAATAATCGGCGGGAGATAAATGATAAATATCACGCGTTAAGCATTTCCGTCGACATAGAACTTGGCGTAAAGCTAAGCAACGACCGTGTCTCTCCTTATATATTGACTATATTTATTGAGAGAAAAAAAACTGCCGTCCTACAAACGCAAAACGGGTACACACCTCGATTACGAGCTCAACCATATTATGATCCCGCGCTAATTATGAATCTTTCAGCGGATAAAAAAATTCCCCATATATATGACGTAAGGGTGTAGCGATCGGTAGCCAGCGATGATTACACAGCCGAGCGCCGCTGCCGACACCACTACGTACGAGGTGATGGGAAAAGGCTGCATCAGCTGACCTACCTTGAAATAATCTTATGCGGGAGAGGTAAAGGCGCGGATGACCTGACTGACGCGCTCAAGAGTTGCTGCTTGCAGTTCATTGTGTATATATATATGAGCCGTTCCCTCACGCTCCTTTTTGCGCTATTTTAGCGCGCTTGTGTTTCATTCGACGCGCGATTTGTACAAGAGAAGCCTCTACTCTCATGCAAATGCGAATCACGAATTTTATTGATTATGTGTTCATTGTTGTATACGGAGATGAGCCTTCCTCGATCGCCTTTAGCGATGATTTTCATTCGGTATACACGATTTTTTGCGTATACCTATATATTAATCGACGATAGCGCGAGTATATTGAAATACACGAGGAAAATTACAACAATTTGTAAAGCTTATTGTTGCCAAAGTCTCCCCCCGCGACGACTATTCAAAGTCGTTAAAGAGAAAATACTTTCACAATTCGGAAGTTAATTTTCGTTTATTGCAGTTTAATATATATTTTGAAAGAACGCTAACTATATTTTGCCGGAGAAAAAGTGTTTATAGGAAACTTCCGCTATAAGCTGCATGCACTTAGCCAAGCAAAGCGAGCTGCAGTACCAGCTTCGATTGTGAAAAACTTTTACTCGGACGAGCCATGGGCTTTGTTGTTTTGCATTTCTCGGGAAATATCAAGCAATTATTAGGAGCAACCATTGCGCAACGGATCTATAAATTTCTCTCTACATCAGTTTATACATACAGTTATTGTGTGCTTTATCCGCAGCAGAAAAAAATATAAAAATAAAGAACGAACCCATCCGTCGGTTTCGCAAGCGCGCAAACTACTCATAGAATCGAGAAAAATGCGCGAAAAGCGTCTCGGGTGCATAAGAGAGCGCCGTAGCGCGCGCGCATTATATAAAGAGGCGGCAAAATTACAGCTCGCGTCAACGCAGAGTAGTCGTCGCTCGTGCGCTTGAGCAAGAGAAGAAGATCGCGCAGTCTCTCTATCTCTCTGGCGCAACCCGGAGATTTTCCTGCGGGCTTAAAAAATTCCCAAGCGCAGACTGGGATGAAATAGAAGAAATTAACCCTTTATGCGCATCGAGATACTGCGGTTGAAGTGTTCTGTTGATGTATGGGAAATCGAAGATGCGGGGACTTACCCCTATGAGTAATGAGCGTAAAAGCTTTATTTACGCTGGCGTCTTAATCAGAGATGTTATTTGTATTTACTCACGCACTGATGGTAGAGAAATGCAATGGTATTATTTTTGGAAACTCACCTGAAACAGAAAAGAGATCACGAGAATTAAATTATAATTAGTACGAATGATAGTGTCAAAAGTCAGGTTTCGAAAGAAATTCGCAGAGTTTCGCGCGCACCTCGTAATCGCGTTTAATCGTGCTTTATTAGAATACGAAAGTCGTTTTAAAAAACGCGTGATAATGCAATTCTTTTTTTTTTTTCGCGGAATTTCAACTTTTGAATGTGACAATGTCGGCGCGGCGTCGCTCATTACGAAACGCCTTTCACTAGGCTGCTCTCTGGAGCGTAGTGCGCGAAAACAGCTGTAAAATTATTTAACTCGCACGTTTGGCGCCTCATTAGACTCTGTAATATTCGTAGAAACTGTGAGAATGAGTTCGACACGTTTTCTCAGTGCCGCCGCCGTACATGATTCCTCTGGTTATCTCGAAATGACCATGAATTAGTACGTACTTCATCCGTCTCAATGAGGAACCCTAATAATAAGCGGTGCGTTTTTAACGACTGATTGGGAAACTTGAAAGAACCGATTGATCAAAGAAAACGTCAAAATAAAATGACTGTGTTTACACAGTACGGTCGAGATTAAGGCTTTATTTTTCTATCGCCGAGCTGCTTAAAATAACGATTTGTCATAGAGCATCGCATGGTTTCATAATTAAATTTAGTCGGAATTTGTCAGCGATCGAACGTGAAAATTGATTCGTTCTAACGCAAACGCGTGGGTCACCTTGAATCGGTATTTATTTCAAGTTTCTAAAGAAGACATCAAATTTTCGATTCGCATGTTGTAACGCCAAAAATATTCGAACTTTCAATGTCGCCGTCGAGTTGAATACGTCACTTTTTACATGGACACTGGTCAGAATCGAAAAAAATCCAGAGTGACCGTAAGAAATCTTTCGAGCCAACGCGTGATAGAAAAAGCAAGCAAAAGCTTATAGAAAACCGCGAACCGGAGCCACTTGAAACGGCTAGAAAAAAAAAAAAAGAAGAGTGAAGTGGAATTCAACGGGTATATCCCAAGAGCACGTCGTCGCCGAGTCTCTCGCTTACAATCGATTTGTACTTTCTCCCGCAATGTTACACATATATTCGCGAAACCAGGTTGTCGTACACGCCTCGAAAGCCATCCAGCCGCGCGCTTGGGACAAAAGGAAGAGCCCATTAAGGAAGCGACATTCTGGGACTACTGAGCAAGCTGTAAAGCTACGAGCAGCCAGTTCCAAGTTGGCTAGACTCGTTGCGACACTCTATACTGTATATACATATAGACGTTATACTCGCGCGCGCACTTGTTGCCAGCCGTGTTCTCTAAATGCTCGACGAAAGCAGCTCACCAATACTCGAGCAACTTATATATACTCGTGCGAGAGCGTCGACGACGACGGATACAATGCTCGCGCATAATGCGAGTTACGAAGATTGCGACGTTACGTCAGAATAGTAGCAGCGAGAGAGAGAGAAAAAAAAGCAACGCTTATGGGAACAGCAGTGCAGATACGCGGGAAAAAAACGCGCGTAGATATATAGAGAGCAGCGTAAGCTTTTTGATGAGGTGAGCGAGCTCCGGAAGGCGGAAGAGACTTATACAGTCAGTGGGCCACCCGCGTGTAATCGTGCTGGCAGACGTCTTTACGGTTCTTCTTATGCGCTTACGCGCGAGAAAGAGAGACTATACTGCATTGGGATTTTATATATGGAGGATTTGTGTAATCGCGTGGATTACGCGTGTGCGCTAATACTGGCATGAGATAACACGAGGCCTATTATGAAGATATATGGATCAATTCACGAATCTGTAGATTCTTCAAAGAAATTCAGACAGCGTATCGTTACGGACCCTTTTTTCTTAGCGTTGATGCATAGTGGACGCGTTTTTTACACCGTCATACCTTTTGAGTTTTCCCGTTACGGCCACGCGGTGAAGTTTCTTTCGGCTATCGCTGCAAGTCATCTTTCGGGCTTTTCGAAAATTAGTCAATGCAAGTTGCCTCCGAGGTTATGTAACCACGAGAAAATTACATCTGGAACTTGTTTTTTTTTTTTTTCGTTTACAACCGGGATGTGCGAACCACAGTCTTTTTTTTTTTTTTGTCGTCCATTAGGATGATTATATCTACTTTTCGAACGTAGGCGGGAGTTACAAATGAGTGTAGACTAGAAATTATTGTCGCGGACGTTTGAATTTTGAATTAGAAATTCACTTTTTTTCGTCGAGCCGTTACCCTTGTAACTCAATTATGCCGAGCACTCTGAAAAATCGCGGGTGATCAATTCTCAACGTCTCGATACCACTAATGAATCGAGCTATTCATAATTACTCAAAAATCACATCGATCTCCGAGCCGATTTAAATTATAATAAAACGCCGTGTCCGCAAAGTAAGAGGTACACCGCCTGAGACACGTTTTCGCGAACGCACAAGTCCACGACGACGCGGCGCACGTCAATGACCCGTATTTAAATATAAACATCGGGCTAATTCGCAATTTAGCATTTTTATGCGGAATTCCGGATTTCCGAATAATCAGTCGCTGCTTTCTTTCTTTCTTTCGCCTCGAGTATATATATATATATATATATATATATATATATAACTACGAAGTGCGTTCATTTGTATACAATAGCAGTATCGGCCTGCCATCGTCTACTCCTGTGTATAACAGACGGTGTGTAACGCTGCACTTTCTCGTATTTTAATATTGAAATATCACACGCAAAGAAAGCGCGCCGGCCGATATACAAATCGTAACTATAAAAAACGCCGTTTCGAGAATTTATATCTCGCGCCAGTTTTCCCGTAGAATCGAAATCTACATCCGGAAGATTCTGGCACTGGAAATTAACGCGGTCAATCGTATTCCGTAAAACACAATAATATATAAATACACGAGAATTGTACGTATAGTTTCGTTCGTTACTCAACGGGAATTTGCATCGACGAGCTGTAGCCAAAGCACATATTTTGAAATTCACCTCTCTATTATCTAAGCAGATCATTAGTGTCTATAGCAGTATCATCAGCGAAGAGTAAAGAACATACGGAATCAGGCGCGACATGCAAAGCGCGCAAGGAACGAGCTCCGAATGAAAAATGAGAGCCTGTCCCGTAAGTCTCCTCGTCTATACCGTACGCGAATAATAACAGTTTTTCCCTTCGTCTTTACTATCCACGACTCGCTCGCGGCGATTCCGTGTCTCCCGCGCATACAATGCGTGTGTGTAGATATATATACGTATATGCGTCGGCTTCATCTTCACGCGCAGTTTATGTCATTATTCTGTCATCATTCGCGTGCCGTTTTTGAAAAAATCCACGTGCATCTGCGTGAGCTCCTCTCCCGATACTTTTACTTTCGAATTTGTAAAATAGAATCGAGTCGAAGAGAACTTGCGAAACTGCGCGCGCGTGGACGACTGTATAGCTTATGCGTCGGTGCGAAGCTTTGAAAGTTGACGTTTTTGCGAGAATACGTGCCTTTTTAATATCGTTACGTCAGAAACTGATTACGCGGGTCAAGTCTTTCGTGATCGATGAGAAATTAGCTTCAGGATGATGGTTGTTTATGTAAAAGCGCAATTCATAAATTGTACTGCAATTCAGTTGCTACTTTGTTGCGGAGAAGCTGCTACGTTTAATAATTAAATTTCATACTCGGAAAATAAATAATTCCTAATCGGATTCCACATTCGGATTTCAATGTTTGCGCTAGTCGACGTCCTGTTTGCTCTCGGCATCAGGAAACGCGCCAAAGATTATTTACGCCAGACGATGAACTAAGCTACACACCTGGCAGTGCGTTAGCCCTTTGAGGAAGCGAATAAGATTTATCTCTCCACACATAAGTCAAATTTCTGTATTATAAACGTCCCCTGTTCTCTCGAGAGCACCGCAAACTCAGAGCTTTAAATTGATAATAAACAACGTCTAATCCTGAACAGCGACTTCTTCCTCGTCTAAATAATCATTACCACCTCGTACACATATACATAGCTAAACCACATCCTAAGTCGGTTCGACTCATAAACTCCCGAGTTCACGACGCGACCGTACGCAAATCGCGTAGGCACTACACACGCGCGTGAGATAAATTAGATTCCAAGGGAAGTACTAAAGCACATCCCCCGGTCGAATATCCACGCGCGGGTAGTAAAAGCTCGAGCGAGCCTCGCTGTAAATTTTCGACCGAGTCAGTTCTCCTTAAGAACAAAGAAAGCGTAAATATATGAAGCAGAGCCGGTGGGCCTGTGAAAAAATCGAGCGGCTATATATGTGTCCAGTGCGCCTATACTGCTGGAGCTGAGCGTAATTGCGCGGACGGGGTGTATTTTTCATGTGAGGGACTTTAATACGAGTCTCGCGAAGAGGCGTGTAAGACGAGCGAGTGTAGTTGATTCTTTTGCTGCTCGTGCGGTGTTGAGTTTCTGAAAATGTGAATTTTTCACCGTGGCGTTTTATCGCCCTTTGTTACTGCTATGCACTAAAATTTATTTTTGACCCGATTTAAAAAAAATTTTCACGTCAAGCACTTGAAACTATAATCTCATGCCTACTTATACGAACCAACGACATAATAACGCAGCAACGGTACCGGTATACATATAGAAGGGAATGTCACGGAGAAGGTGTCTGCAGGTGCATTAAAGGACTGGCTGCATTGTCACCAGCTAATGAGTGATCCGAACGTCGCTAATTATTTCGAGCCAGCTCACGCGCATTCTACACGTGTATACGTAGTTATACGCGCGCAAGGTGGAATATATATTTCACTCGTTTGCATTGTATGGATTGTCTGCGCGCTATAGCTTTGCTATTGTCACGGAATTTATAAGTAACATCTGTTTTTCATTGGGAATTAAAATCGTGGAAAAATCGTGGAATTAGAGCCTAACGATGCATTCCACCGATGCTGATTATGTTGTTAATTGCGTTTCGGCTTTTTCGCGATGAAAATAGAGCGATAAAGCCTCGTATAACACAATGCAGTTTCCTGCAATATCCCATCGGGGACATCGAGGTGTGGCGACAGTATGTGTGTGTATACACCCGTTTAAATCATTTGTCTCTCGTTAACCTTTGAAAAATCACGTGTCTCACAGCGGCTATAGACTGATGATGGGGAAAAACAATGAAAAATTCCAAGGTAGCCGCTACGCTTCCAATTCGAATCGCACTCATCATATTACGAAAATTCTGCGGATTCCAGAAAATCAAGCGCGCAACGAGCAAAAAGTCCTCACGACATTCTCGAAACGACTGCTTCTCTCTCGGGCAATTTTTCAAACCAAAAAGCTCTACATTCCCGGCTCTTCTGCGGAGAGACGTTACGTAGGTATATATACGTATAGAGTGTGGAGGACGAGTTAGGAAAGGCGCGCACATCGAGGGCGTTCGAGCGCGCTATAATCCAGCCTTGATCGCGATGAACAATGAGTCCAAGCGCGTACCCGCGCGGGTTGTATATTCAGTATACAGACACAGATGCAAACTATTATTATAATTATTATTATTATTATTATTGAAGCATGAGCTACCCAAGCAGGCCCAACAATGAGTAGTTTTGGCATAGGTGCATGCATATCACTATACATGCACTGAGCTCGCACATAGCGATGAGGAAAATAAAAAAGCGCCTATGCGCCATCTATCTTCGCTGGCCAGAGAAAATAACGCCAGTCCAAAACTACAAATATACGGTATAGTTTTTTTTTTTTTATATATTTATACGAGTCTTATGCCATACGCTCTAGTATATTATCGATGATAATTGCAACGTAGCGTAAACTTTCTTACAAAGGGTTGCAACAGCTTGTATATGCATATCGACAAAGCATTGCACCGCGGAGCCTTGAATTTTAACAGCCAGTATCTTCTGTTGAAATCGTTGGCTAATTGACTCGAACCTTGAACTCTTGGCTAGTTAGGCATGCAAAACAAGAGAGAACGCAGTCTCGTGATCAAAATACCGTAATAGTCTCTCAGAAGCAACTCGAAAAAATTATTTCTCGCCTATATCGCTATATAGAGAAAAAAATCGAAAGCGCTTTCTCCAACGTCGAATTTCGTCTCTCATTACACGTACGGCACGGCTGACGTTACTCACACAATGAAATGTCAGCCGCATTATAAATCCCAGCGGCGGGTTACTCTTTCAAGACGTAATCAATTCCGCGTTATGATTTACCGAGTCCGCGCGCGAGAAGCTTTTCCTCGTTCCGACTGCCAATTATAAGCGCAAGCCGTCCGACTGACTCAAACAATGGGGTCTAAAACGCTATTTTTCGATCGGACATAAATAAAAGAAGCTGTATAGCCGCGCCGTACAAAAACGATATACGACGGCGAAGAAAGGCAACTGCGAGTATCCAGTTGCAACGGCGGCGACAAGTAAAGTGTCCAGCCCGTGTCGGCGGTAACGAGCTCAGAGTGCCGTGAAAACGCCGGCTCGCATAAAAGCCAGGAAAATCGTAGTTAAAGCGATTTTAAGTGCACCGCCGCGCGCGTATATACATGTAGAGTTAGAGGACGAGTTCGTTGAACGGTATCTCGGTACAAGTTCATCGCGAGAGATATGCCAGCGAAAATATATGCGCTAACGCCACCCTGATATCTGACTGTGTATATGTAAGCACTTCGTTGAATATAATGAATACTCGAGCGTGTTCGAGTATGTATGCGCGAGATGTAATATACTAGGCCTCGGGAGGATTTACAGTTGTTATAATTCAATGTTATACTCGGTGTGTCTTGACATTCATCTTTTTTTTTTTTTTTTAGGGCAGAGAAATTATAACGCTAATTTTATAAGTATAATAAAATCCTATTTAAAAAAATGATTTACGATCAGTACCGGATTAATATTAATTACTCATGTTAATTTATCGTTTAACTAGTGCGCGTAAAAAAAAAAATTTGTGTAAAGATACGTTTTTATTTATCGTAGGCGCCACAGAGAACTTTCTATATACGCGAACAGCATCAGTAGAGTGATCTCCGCGAGAATCAAGGTAAAATCACCCACACACACACATCATGCAGGACACTGCAATAAGACATAAATAAGAAAAATAAACCCATAGCGATGATACAATTCATTCGGAAGATGTCTCGCTCGCGCGAATTAGCATATTAAGAAACTCCGCACATACACACACGTATATCCCTCTCTCTCTAGGAAATCAATGTAATCTCTATCTCTAATCGCCGCTGGCTCTTGATCGACGTCGCTCACATCTCGCGCCCAGCTAAAGCACGCGCATGCAGCTGTTGCGAAAAAGATTGGTTGCAAAAAAGGCCTCGAGGGTGTCTATATAGTCAGGACCCGAGGCCTCGGCACACTTTACGTCGCCGAAACTTTTGACACTCGACGGCTATTCGTATATATACAACGCGGAAGTAAATTCCACGCGCGCGTGGGTATTAAAAGGGGGCTGAAAGGAGAGCGATTTCGACGGTGTTGCCAAGCTGCTTTAGTTATTTCACGGTGAAAGGGAAATTTGTCCGATTCAAAGAAGGTATTTATTTTCGTCGATTTGCGCTGTATATACTCTCTCGTAAGCTATTTATTTAACAGTCAGCTCTTTAGCGTAGTTTGGCGCGACTGTAGCTATATATGATGGAATGATTGGTTAATGACTTTTTTACGGCAAATTTGCGCTTAATTAAACGATTTTCAGCTGTAGTTACGCGGGAAAGAATAGGATACTCGCAAGAGATCGTGTGTGTGTGTGCGCGTGTTTACTCGTCGGATCGTTGTATAAATAAGTGCGCTCGTAAAAAGTTTATCGATCTAATCTTGTAAAACGCAAGATTACGCTACTTCAGATACTTTTTACACGTTGCACGCGCGTTAAACTTTATTTTCAACTCGACGAGCATGAAAAATCGGCTTTATCGTCGATTTAACAAGTAACCTTACAATATTCCGCGAAGCAGGATACATCGCTATACATCCATATTTCTTCGTCGACTCAGTAATGCACCTGCGGTGCGGTATATACACAAACAGCGGGATTTCAGTGCTGTAGCCGGAATTTTACAACCCCCGCGGGCTACAAGACTGCCACCCTCGGGGGCTTTTTAGCCGTCGCGACTTGCAGTGCATTCGAAAACTGGCTTTTCCGCGGCCACTTGCTTACACGGCTTAGTTAGAAAACGGGTATGGCGAGAGTATATCGCGTATTGCGTAAAAGCTCGCGCGAGTAGTATTTCGCCGGGGGAGTCCGAATCGAGAGCGATTTTTCTTGCCGATTTAATGGATCGCTCTGAGCGTTTGGACTATACTGTGTATTATATGTAGTATACACGTATAGCTGTGCTATATATCTGCCTAATAACGCACGATTAGCACCTCAATCGCGCTTTCTTAATTAAACTCGAGCGAGCTGCAAACTTTCGGAGTGGTTGGGCACGTCTGGCTATATAATTGCCGACGTGCCTCAGCGCGACGGCGATTGTCGCGTCTGTTGCTGCAGCTTCCTCTTTTTTTGTCGCGAGAAGCAGCAGCGACGAGTTTTTGCGTAATTGAAAGTTTTGCTTTAATTGAACGAGCGCGCGGGCATTGTGACACGTGGATTATTGTGCGGGTGTTCATGGGAACAAGTGTCGCGCGCTCTAATGAATTGAATTAAATTTTTCTGGGTGGGAAAATCATCCTAATAAATCGGATTTCGAAAGAGATCCTTTTCGCTCTTGACGCGCGGCAAATGAGCTGAGCCTGGCCGACCCTTACTCGAACTCGTAAAGTGCACGAGCGGAGCGTTCGAACAATCTGAATCTCGAGAGAAGAATAAAATGGTATTGTGCATATAGACTTACCCGTCCTCGACACGACGGCGAGCACGAGAAACAGGCTGCTCAGTAGAAGCTGCATCGTTGTGTTCTTTCGCTCTGTGGCTCTTCTTCCTTGCGCAATCGCTCAATGAACTAATCGATGATTACTAAACGCCTACGTAACACCGCTCGTTCTCTTCTCGGATGATCCTCTCTCCGCACTTTGTGTGTAGCGTTTTCACGAAAGTTATAAAAAAAATAAAACACCCGCGCAGAAAAAAAAAATCACTCCTCTACACCTCCTCTCTCTCTCTCTCTCAATCGACGAATTATATCGCGATGGAAGAGAAATAGGTAAAAAGCGCGCGCGCGCGCAATATTCAAAGTAGCGCGCCGCTACTTGGGGGAGAGCAGCAGCTATCGCGCTCTCGCGACGACGGCAAGCTGAGAGCAAAAGAGTGCGTTTTACGGTCAGAGCTGTACTGCTGCTGTAGCTGCTCTTGTCGGCTCGAGGAGAGAAAGGTGACTGGCTGCGTTGAGCGAGGCGTGCTCCTGGTACACCTCGGCGCTCTGCTGTTGTTGCTGCTGCTGCTGCTGCTGCTGCTGCTACTGCTCAGCACCAGCTTTACTCCTACCTTTCTAGCGGAGGGGATCACTACGCGGACAAAGAAGGGAGTACGCCGCTGCTGGACGGCCTTTACTTGCGCTCTATATGTGTGTATGTCTGTACGCGCGTTGCGATAGCGAAAGCGAGAGAGGAGAGCCAGTTGTACTCGCTATACTACTGCCCACCACCGAACTGACCATTGCGGGTGGAAGGGGTTTTCTCTGTGTGGGGGTGTCCGGAAGGAAGGATACCGAGCTGTAACTACCTTCGAATTTTAGACTCTTGCATAAAAGCTCTCGGGCCGCAGATGTCAGCTTTTTTTTTTTTTTTTAGAACGGCTAAAAAAGAACACTCGATTGCGCTTGTAGAATGTAAATGAGGCGGACGAAAAATGAAACTTTTACTCGAGGGATTATGATGGTTTTGGTGTATACGTGAATTAGCGTCTAACAATATATGTATAATGATTTGTACGTGATCGTCTTATCGCCTATACTCGTAATACTAGACTTTATGAACGCTGTAATGTCGTTTTTTCCACTTTCTAATCAGATAAAAGGGGGCCGATTTTTATGAATGCGTCTTTTTTACGATCCGTCAGATTTTATTGATTAGAAAGGTTGGGGATTTTAGCCGTTGGCACCTCGCTTTGTATATATACGTATATGCATAGGGTCGAGAACTCGATAAAACTCTCGAAGTGAGGCTCGTCTCACGAAAATGAAGTTAATGATACCGAAGTATTTAAAATTGCGGGTTCTCCGGTATTTCACACTTTTCATAGAATAGCAACAAATAACGACATCACAATAAAATTTGCGATGTAAATTTGGCTATACTTGACAGTTATAGCATGAGTGGCCCAAGCAATAGGACTAACGAAACGATTTTGGCATAGTCGCAAACCTCTATATGTACACTGGGCCCACCGATAGCGATAAAGGAAATGCGAAAGTCCCTATGCGCCACCTATCTTCACTAGCTAGGTACTATAGGCAGAGAGCCGGAAAGTTTGGTGGGGACAAGGCCAGTCCAAAACTGTTTTGATCTACATACTCTTATACACTCCGGCTGGTCCGTGAAGAGATATTCACCAACGCGTTTACTTTACACACGCTGTAGCAATCGCACATGGCACACACACACACACAACATCGTCAATTAAAAACTAAATCATTCTTTCGCAAAGTTGGCGCACACGCGCTTATCTGTATACGCATCCGATTGTTGTGCGGGAATTCTTTCCTAGCGCGCGGCGAGAAGAAAAACGCCCGCATTTCGATATAGTCGTCAGCTCCTTAAGGAGACGCAATTCCATTTTGTAAGAGCACTCCAATATAGCCCGGTTTTTAACTCACACACACACACACACATAGCAGCGACGGGAAGCTCTCGAATTCGTACCTCGACGCTATCTCCATTATCGCGCACTTCCACAATGGTCAGTTGCAAAACAATCGCTTTTGAATGTGCCGCGCGCGTTATTTCTTCCGTGGCGAAATTAACCTACTTCTGCGTCAATTTAACACCCCATTATTGTTAATGCAAGGTAAAACGATGAAAAATTCGCTGCTCGCTATACGGTATATCGCTCCGGGCTTAGCTATACTGCTTCCGACGTGGCAAGAATGTAAAGTTGTGTATATATATATATATATATATATATATATATATGCGTGTATCTTTCCGGGGCACGTGCGAACAGCCGATACACATACGTGCGTACGTAGGCGTGCGAGCAGACGCGACTTGCGAGCAGTGGAAATCGAAAGTTTCGCGCGAAAGGCGAAGAATGAATCGCAACTATTCTTTCTCAATGAATGCGCAAGTTGAGAGTTTATGTACTGGTCGATTGTCGAACGAAGTCTGTGTTTTATGAAATTATACGATATGGCTTTATTGAAATAATGAAGACGTGATTAATTTGCAAGCCTGAATATGCAAAAAGATGATAACAAAATGCGGGAAAGCTAATGCATTAGAATCAAATTTGAGTGACTCATCGTCGACGAAAAAAAAAGCCAAACATTTTCTCAACGACATATTAGCATATTGCTAATGATTTATTGCACAAAAAGTATGGTAATTAATTTCGGTTCCGATTTCGGATGCTCATCCTGCCCGCGAACCGTTACGTATACATTGTGATTGCCCAGGGCACTATGCTAATTTCAAAACACAACGCGAGAACGTAAAAAAAAGGCCGCCGGAACAACACTTTCTCACAGAAGATGCTCATCATTATCTGTGGTGGGGGGGGGGGCATTGAAAATTTCAAAAATAACATAAAAATGAACGATTTTTACGTTATATTGTGGGGGGGCCGAGTGGGGGGCTGTGGGGGAGTGTATAGCCAAAATAACTAAGTCGCCGATTCTGAAAAAATTTGCATCAGTCGCACTCAATATCTAAAAAAAAAAACGCAAAAATCTGTACTTGCGTTACAAAAAATATGGTGTGCACCAAGGGCTAAGTGGGCTTTTTGGCCTCGTGTGGTTGCAGTACTCGTCTACGGCTCGTAAACCCCCTCGCCTTCGGCTCGGGCTAACTCGCCTTGACTCGTACTGCAAACTCCACACTTGGCCTAAAAAAGCCCACTTTACGCCCTTGGCACACAATATACTATTAACTCCCGCGGATTTTATTTTCTCCCGTCGGTCGAAAAACGACGACCATTTTTTGACGGGTTTTGACTGTTTTTGACGGTTCTGAAGATTTTAGATTTTCAGAGATTATAATATGGACCGGTACCGTCAAAAACCATGCGACGTTGTCATTTGGTTCAAAACGTTCTAAAAGAATACCTTACCGCCGAGTGTACCTGCATGCGAAGGGAGGGACGGGTCCTGGAATTTTCCGGCCATAAACGTCGCTATGCTGTCCGGCTTGGCGCTGATGTTACCTTCATACCTGCGGCCTCTGAACACAGCATATGCCTCTATGGTAGCTTGTAGTGCGTTTAAATCGTTTGGAAAAATGCTTACTATTACCTGTAACAAACTATAATCCATTGTGCGTGCCGATTTATACTTTGGCTCGGGATTTTTTAAATCGTCGTCGAATGCTCCATCATGCTGTCTTAAAAAAAATAGGTTTTTGTTGAATGTTCAGGAAGCGGATAGTATTAGATAAAAAGGCCACAACTTAATGCGAAGAAATCGTTTATTCAATATACGTACGTTGATTGACACTCTTCAAAAAATCAGTTATTATACGCATGGCCAATGAAAGAAGCTCTTAATTTTACGTTTATCATTATACTCGTTTTAGATTTCTCTACTTATTAATATAAACAAAGATTTCTTGCATCAAGCTCGGATGAGTCTTAAATAGACTTAAATACTCTTTATCATTCGAGACCTTCTTGGTGTTTCGTTTAACGACCTCGAATGCCACAGCTTTGACTTTCGGTAGATGGTACTTGGCGCAGAGCTTGAGTGTATAGACGATCGTGTTGATGCTTATATCACGGCACAAAAACTCTTGATAGCTAGGCTCTTCGACCATATGCTTCTCGTTTTTGTTGATAAAATTCGTAGCCCCGCGCTTCAATGTTCCCAGATCGTAAAGCTTCGCCAAGTCGAGCAACTCGATGACGTTAGCAAAGCTCATATCGAACATCAGAGCCTCCTCGCACTTGGCGACTAGTCCGGGAATGTCGTACTTGTGCGCTGCCTTGAATAGCTTCTTCGGAAACTTGGAGATGCCCTCGTTCGCGCAACCTGTATAGATGTAGCGCAGCATCTCCGCAATCACCGGCGCCTCGATATCTTCTATCGTCACTATTCCGGTGCGGCTCTCCGACATTTTCCCTTGCAAGAACATGGCCCGGAACACGGAGCTGCGCAGCGCAAGGATCGCCCGATGTACTTTAAATTCCCGTTCGCCTACTTTGAGACACACGTCGCTGAGGAGATTCTGACGGAATAACTCGTCGAAAGGAAGTTCAGTGTCATCTTTATCTGCTACTTTGTTGATGCTCGACATTTTGAATCGTCTGATGCCACAGCATATGTGCAGTAATTTAATAGCACTGGATGAACCATAGTTATTGTAATTTTGTGCGAATAAATGACGAAATTTGTTAAAGACGTGAAATTCTTTCGCTTCACAGTTTATTGCCTTTTCCGTGCGCATTCCTCTTGATAAAAGCAAAGGCAAATGATAAGATTTGCTGTTCTCTTCGACCAATGCCCTGAGCATTATCTCGTATTCATAATCCTGTGATATCTCGTGAAGATTATTTTCAAAGTTCAAAGTCAGATCGCAATTGTAGTTGCTATTGTAGGAATCTGCAATTATTTTACAATTCAAAGTCAAAGACTCGCTAGGATGTTGCCAGTGCTGGATTAAGGGGGGGGCTTTGGGGGCTACAGCCCCGGGCCCCGGTCTGCGGGGGGCCCCCTCTGACCAAAAAATTTGAAATAAAATTTTTTAAAAATAAATTTTTAAAACTAAATAACCCACACGCAACAATTTATAACCCAAAACATTTTGAAGGGCGTTCAGATTTCTGCTAAAAAAATTTCTACCGTACGACTAGTCAATTGTAAATATATTACGTAAACGAAAAACAAAATAATCTTTAATTTATTTCCCCCTCATAGATCGATTCGAAAATCTAAAATGTAGGATTTTCAAACTTTGCCGCGTGCGCGGTGTGCGCTCTGATTTCGGTTTTGATTGATCAACATCGCTGTGTTAGTGCGCGTATATCTGCCTCATAACCTCTCCCTCTCTCGCTCTTCCATGCACATACATGCTATACATACACAGGCCTGTTCGCTACACGCGGTATCACCGGCTTTTCAGACACGTGGTTTCTCCTGTCAAAACAAGTTCGAGTTATTCATGTCATTTCGTCCACTATTAATTAATAATATCAGTACGTTTATATGCTTGCAAGATATAATTCATAAATGTTTCAACATGTCGAGAAAATATCTAAGTGGTAGTTTGAAGAGAAAACTAAAAGCAGAAAGAGACAATTTTGAAAAGAAGCTGCCTAAACTATCAAATTTTTTTCCTACAACGAGCACTGCAGGGAGTGATCTTTCGAATACAGAACAATGCAGTGATGAAGCAGTTGATCTTTCCGAATGTGATTCACTGAGTGCGAGAAACGAAGAAAAAAATGAAGTGTCAGTTCCATTAAAAGTGACTAGCTCTAATTTTCTTGAGGATTCAACAATTTCAGGTATGTATTTGATACAATAAGAACTACTTTCATATAATCCGATCGGATCAACAAAATGCGGAAATGCAGGGAAGAGAGGGGCCTCTCACTCCCCGCGTGCTGCTCTCCTAGTGGCGCACCTCCTCTCGCAGCCAACGGGCTTGACGGATATTGCAGACACAGACGAAACCGTAATATTGCAAGATGATCCAAAGACAGGTACTGCTGTGTATTTTATATAATATTTTGTGCATGAGACATTTCCAAAATATTCAATTAACATTTTAAAATAATAATTATTTTGATAAAACCATTTAACATTTATAAAATTTTATATTATTTATTATACTTTTTTACAAAAGTTTTTTTTTTAGATACGGTGGAACAGGATCCAGCTCTTTGGCCATTACATTTCACAGATGTAAAGAGATCTAGATACTGCGAGAAAGACTCGACATTTTTTCAAAACAAAAATTCGGATTTCAAAAGTTCAGTAAGAAATTATAAAGATCAAAATAGATTTTTCAATCCTAAGCATTTTACAAGGACATTAAATAATGGCGAAAAGTGCGAAAGAAAATGGCTCTTATATTCTCAATCAACTGGAAATGTTTATTGCTATTGTTGTAAGCTTTTTGGGGTCGATCATGATAACTCATTTGTGACAGGATTTTCGAATTGGAAAAAAACAAATTTAATTAGTGCTCATGAGAATAGCAGCGAACATAAACAAAATATGTTGACGTGGATCAAGCGCATGAGAGTAGCAGAGAGAATAGATGTTCATCTAATGAATACTATGGATAGCGAAATAAAATACTGGACCGAACTATTAAAAAGAGTAGTAGCAGTTATTAAATTTATTGCTGAGCGAGGTCTTGCGTTTCGTGGTACACATGAAGTTATAGGTTCTCAAAATAATGGAAATTATCTTGGAATTTTAGAGTTAATATCTGATTTTGACCCGTTCTTAAAAGAGCATATAACTTTATACGCAAATAAAGGCCGGGGAACGGTTTCGTATTTGTCAAAGACTATCTGCGAAGAATTGATAACTATTATGTCAGAGGCTGTTAAAAAACAAATAATCAATGAAATAAAACAAGCAAAATATTGGGGACTAGTGGTCGATTCTACCCCTGACATTTCGCACACAGATCAGTTATCTGTAATTTTTAGGTACTATTACAATGGCCATGTATATGAACGATTTTTTTGTTTCCTGCCGATAACTAGTCACACAGGCGAATCACTTAGTATGGAAATATTTCAATTACTCGAAAACGTTGGAATCAATATAAGTAATTGTCGAGCACAGACTTATGATAATGCCAGCAATATGTCTGGCAAATATTCGGGATTGCAGGCACGAATAAAAGAAGTTTGTAACTTGGCTATCTACGTACCTTGTGTTGGGCATTCCCTTAATTTGGTTGGAGAAAATAGTGTAAACGAATGTATTGATGCGATGAATTTTTTTGGTATACTTCAACGTCTTTACGCTTACTTTGTTGCATCGACACATAGGTGGAATATTCTAGTTAAAAATAAAGCTGCTAAAGTAACTAATTTGTCAGATACAAGGTGGTCCTGTCGAGTAGATGCAGTAAATGATGTGGTCAAGGATAGTGATGGTATCCAAAATGCTCTTTTAGAATTAGAAAACGATGTTCATCAAAAAGCAGATACTCGACATGAAGCTGCGTCATTGAGAAAAAATATGGCAAAATTAGAATTCGCGTTCATGGCTGTGTTTTGGCATCGAGTTCTCAATCAATTTCATAGAACGAGTAAATATTTACAAAAAGTAGAGCTGGATTTATATACCGCTAATAACATGTTAAAATCGTTGGTCACATATGTACAAGAATTACGCGACGATTTTACAAATGTAGAGCGTGAAGCAAAGGAATTAAATCCTCTTGTTAGTCAAGCATACTCTGACACGGAAAAACGAAAAATTACTCGAAGGCTTACGGATTCTCAAACACAAACACCGAATTTGGAAGGCTCTGATAAATTTCGTATTTGTACTTACTATGTAATCATAGATAAGCTGACTGCAGAATTAAACAAACGAAGTTCTGCTTATGACTCTTTTATTAAATTATTTGGTTTTTTAGCTAATCTTAAAAGTTTGGAAAAAACTGATTTGCAAAAGAGTGCTCAAAATTTAGTCGAAACATATAAAAAAGATTTGGAAAATAATTTTGTATTAGAATTAGAGCAATTTGTAACGCTACTAAAAGAGCAACCTCAAGGATTATTTTCAAATCGTATTGAAAATGAATCTTTGTATGAAAAGAACAAGGACGATTCCTTATGCCCGTTGAAGGTTTTAAATTGGATGGTAGATAAAAACATGACAGACATTTTTCCAAATGTTTTTATCGCATATCGTTTGTTTGTAACGGCGCCGATTGCTAATTGTGAGTCAGAACGATCGTTTTCTGTTTTGAAACGCATAAAAAATATGTACAGATCTACGATGGCGCAAGAACGATTAACATCATTAGCAACATTGTCTATCGAATCAGAGATAATGCGAATGCTTGATTTCGACTCTCTTATAAAAGATTTCGCTGCGATGAAAGTCAGAAAGCGCACCTTAGTGAAGTAATTAGTAAATATACAATAATTTAAACAATTAAAATTATCGTAATTTTATTTAGCAAAACCTTATTTGTATTGTGTGCATGGGTTAGAAAGATTTAAAGGCTCACGAATAGTGATATTTTATGTAGATGATTTTTTTACTTCTAAATATTTGCTAATAATAACCCAACAACCCAAATCAAAAGGGGCCCCCAACTGATCGCAGCCCCGGGCCTCCCCAAATCTTAATCCGGCCCTGGATGTTGCTGTAGTGTCATTCTATGCGAGACGTTAACATTCCCGAAATTACTGCGTGAATTCAAGACATTACTCAAGATAACGAAAGTGAAGTCTTTCTCGCAAAAATCACTGCAGCTTTTGGATGTCTGCGCCTCGGATTGTATCACTTGTCTCTGGTGGGGCCTTTGTCGTATCATTTTTATAGATACTTGTAACTGGTGGTTAGTAACACACTATATTAATTTATCGAAGTTTATTTATGCCAGAATTAGCGCAAGCAATATAGATTCGAACGAAATCACGTATGATCCGAACTGTGCGAAAGCGAATGCTTGACTGACGAAGTACGAACTGGCTGATGTAACTCTACGAGACAGGAAAACGTTATCGCATTTGCGCTATATGATACTATGATGACTGTTACGTCGCCAAGTAAGAATGCAGTACGAACGAGGGCGCTGCGAGTTCGTCGTAAAGCGCGCGGGGAATTTAAAAAAAAAAAAGAAAGGAGAGGCCCGGAAATCGGCAGTTTCAGGGTAAGTAAAAAGGCGTTGAGACAAAAAAAGCGAGGGACGATAGTCAGACATCATCGAGCATCCCTGCGAGCATCTACGAGAGAGCTGGTCGTCTACGAGAGAGCTGGTCGTCTACGAGAGAGCTGGTCGTCTACGAGAGAGCTGGTCGTCTACGAGAGAGCTGCGTTTTTTTCGGCAAAGATCGATCCCCCCGAAGCCGGTGACGTGTCCCATAGACGATTTTTGGAGCAGCTTCAGGATTTTCTACAGCGAGTGCGAGAGCTCGGGTGTGTTCAATACGACCGATATTGAAAGGTCAAAGGTAAAATATAGCTTGCAATATTTAATCGTTAATATCGACAGGCAGGATATCACGTTTCCTCGGCCGAAAATCATTTCGCACACGATATTGTGTAATGGCGATCTATCGCACACTATAGCGGGACATCGAGTCCTCAGCTGTAACATACTATATTGCCATTTCGCTATAAAATACGTCTAGAATTCTCAGCCTAGATAGGCAGTCTTATAGACGACATAAATGTAATGCACAAATTTAAATATGCAGATTTCCTCTCGATGAATTGAGAAGAGAAGTCTGTGATCACGGAAACAATGACTCATAAATGTGTGTGCTGACACGGGCACGTGTGTGTGTGTGTATGTGCATGAGCTTTTTATGGCAAAGTAAAACATTCCCTTTTGTTTGCACTAGAATAAATAAAATAATCTAAAGCTCGGTTTGGAAATAACAGTATAAATTTATTAAAGAAAAAACGAATTAACTTGTTTTTCTTTCGAAACATTTACCTGTCTCGGAGAGACCGATAACAACCGTCAACCCTTCCCTTCCTAGTATAAATTTATTTATATGAAATATATTTGCAACATCGAGTATAATTTTGAATACCAATTCTTAGAACGGTTGCAATCCAACACGTTTGTATACTGATTTCAAACTATTTCTTGTTTATTATAAATAGGGATTATCGCACACTTTTTTTCTCGAATGTCAATCCCAATTAATCAATGGTCCTCCAGCTGTCAGCGATGATTGGACGTTTCGTTCGCGCAATTTATTTACAACAAAGCCGCGCGGATAAATCAAAACGACTCGTACCGTAATATCGACTAAGCATATCGATTGTACAGAATAATAGAATACTCGAGCGGCTGATGAAAAAATCAATTAGCTGAAAGAGCTGATCGAGCCAAACTTCCGCACGCATTCGAGATACCTATCCGGCTTTTCTAAAGAGCATTTACACATGATTTACGATCTATCATAAAGCGAGAGACAGAGAGAGAAAGAAAAAGAAACATTAGCACTCGTCAAGTTCCGATTCCGGACGTTCTATGGCTCACACAGCAATATATTGCCCAACCCGACGTTATGGTAACACTACAACTTCACCTTGGCGCTCGAGAATACGGCGGCGGCACGCTTTTTTTACATTGATAAACGCGTGCGCCAAACCGGAGACGTGAATTCCAAGTGCGCACACTCCGCGCGTTATGATACGCACCCATACGCGCGGTTCTTGTCTGCAGCTTTTTGCAGTGTGCGCCGCGACTATTATTTCAGCTGCAGCCGACCTCGTTACACGCTGTAAGCGCCAATACGCAATTGGAGAATATATTGAATTACGATTGTTGTAATGCCATGGCGGCGCGCCCGATTGAAGTGTTTCTTTTCTTCCATATATTGTGGTCAGTAGAGATACAGCCGAGTTATACGGTATGGGACGGGGTTAACAAAATGTTAAAGGATTATGCGCTTGGGTAATATTTAAGTGATCAGCGATTTTCGCGGTGGAATTAAGCAATTTATTAATTATCGAAAATTGAAGTTTTTAGTAAACGTTGCAAGATCTCTCAAAGTGCTGATAATCATGGGCGTCAGCATATCCAAATCGTCGTTAAGTTTTTGATGCAAGATTTTTGTCTTTGAGAATTTGAGATCGTGAGACAGATTTTATTCAGCATTCTCGAAAAAATGGAGAAAGTTTTATAACTGGATGCAGTACTTTACTTTGCATCCAAAAAGATAGCAACGCGCATCCGTCAATAAAATGACAATAAAAAATTTCTCAAATTGCAGCGCGTAAAAGAGAAAAGTTATAAATTTAAGTCAGATTACTAGGTCAGCTATTTTTACAAGCAGTTCAAAGTGCCGATTTCACGGAAAAGATTACATTCCCGCTGATGCGTGTAGATATATGTAATTGCTGGTCACGTATAACAAAGTGTATTATACTTTCAAAAAAAAGACTAATAAATGATAAAACGCAGGCGGTAAGAAAAAATAATAGAACTTTCTAAATCAAAAGGCCACCGCGTGTGACTTTCTTAAACGGATTATATCTCCAATCGAAAATTACGTCGGCGTAATAATCAGCGTAACCTTTCATCCATTTGCCAAATCAATGATGAAAAAATACTCATGGATTTCTCTACGGCTATGAAGCGCGTGTCACAAAAGTTCATTGTGAAACCGTTAAAATTGAAAAGACCCCGACGTTCTGCTATTCTATCGAATTCCTAATCACCGCAGCGATTCATTAAACGATCGCAGATAAAGTATGGCTTCGGACATCAATATCTAGGTCGAAATTTGAGATCGCACGAGAACAATTAAAGGTGTCGGCGCAGCTTTTAACGTTTTAAAGCCTCCGTGTCTGTGACGGGTGAAAGTAGGTGGTGCATAGGCACTTTTTTCATATTTCCCTCATAACAATAATATTCGCCCCGAATTTAGACATAGTGGTGGTGTGCTACGAATGCTATAAAACTGTCTTTTTTTTTTGTCTTTTTTGGCCTGCTGCTTCAAATCTTGCGAATGCGTCAAATTTTGCAGCGATGAGACCTTTTCGTTCAATATAATTGATTAACATACACCTTTTTCGTCGTTAAACTCGAGGGTTGTGAGCGACTTGCCAGCAATGAAGCAGTCGATGACCCTCGAGAAGGCCGAACATAAACTTCGGGCTATACTTTGTTCGATGCAGCGTAAAAACCTTGAAAAGTCCTGTCCTGCAATTCACCTGTTTATCGACCGAAATTTAAATCTCCAAGAATATAATGACCAGGTGCAACGTTTTTTCCTGGACAATAAATTTAAAACAAAATTTTCGCATAAACAAGCTCAGAGCGTGCGCTGATCTGATTATGATCCATCGATTTTATCCGCTTTCATCGAATCATCAAATGAATTCAGATTATCTATTAAGATCCGCAGAATCGGCCCTCGAGATTTATGCCTGATACAAATGTGCTGTATAAGTACTGACACACATAAAACACAACACATAACCGTTAGGATAACGCGCCGATACACTTTCGCCGTGTGGAGCAACGGCTTGCCAGCGATTGTTCTTCTCACACTTTTGCGCGGGAGAGCATTACGTATATAACTATATACGTGTGTAGTACACAGCGCATAGCAGCACTCAGCAGCAGCAGCGTAGTGTGTACAGACCCAAGAGCGTTGGCGGCGTGCCAAGCACATAAGCAATTATTGATGAGTTATGGTAATTCTAAGGTTGCCGAAACTCTCACGGAGCGACGCGGATAATTCGTGCGGGTAATACACTTGTCAAGTCTGAGAAATGAGGAAAATTACGATGTGCGCAGCGCGCGCGCGCGCGAAGACAGCGCTGAAAAATAAGCCAATGTTTTTCAGCGCCGATTAGCTTTACTGACGCATAACTGCACAATAAAACTTGCGACCCTCCCACGTATAGCAATAGAGTTTCTATTTTTTTGTACGTTCTTCTAACCTCAAAAACGCACCTTCGCCGGATGTTTTCGGCTAGAAGAACGTAAAATATCGTACGTACCTGTGCAGAAAAAGTCTTTTAACGAAACGAGCTTACTCAAACTGCTCGTTTTGTCAAAACACTTTTCCTGCACCAGGAACGTAATATATGTACTATTCTTTTCTATTTTTCCAGATTTTTTGCTCTAATATAATATTAATATTGCCGCAGCGCCGGAGAGTTGCAGACTTGATTGTGCTTTCACACGACGTAGATATCGTATAAATGGTATATGGAGTGTATTTTTACACCTCGTTGCGTTGTTTTTAATAAGAGAAAAAAGTTCAGTATAGATTCATTATTTACCGGACTGGATATGCACAAGGTCGTTTCGCAATCGAAAGTCGGATAAATATTCCGACGTCCGTATGGACGGGCGTGTATAATGGAAAATAGTCTATGTGCGTGTGTCTACGATGGATTTGCCAACAGTGACCAAAGCATCAATTAACCAGGCGGAAACGCCCAAACCGATTTCTCGATCAATGCTACAAAGATACAGCCATCACGGTCGTCGCTCGCCGATAGTCTCCCATTCACGTTCGATTAAAAAATAGTCTATGCGTATAAATGAACGACCAAACTGCAGCGGTCCGTGTCCTTCGGCATATTACTCACACATCCTCCCGCAGCATCGAGCTGAACGACGATTGAATAACTATTCTCTGCTATTCCCGGATTTGCGCACTGTCATGTCCTCGGCCTTTTTCTCTTATTCTAGACAGCATTCAGTATAGACGACGAGCTTACACTTGGATATAGATCAATATCGCCGCGGCTGTTCGGGAGGAAAGTGAACTATTAAAACGCGTTTATCGCGCGTCCGATCCTTTGTGTAATCTCTCGCTCTTGTGCGCGCGCGTTATAAACGCTCCTTTCGACAAACACGTACATATCATTATGGGTATACACGCCCGCAGCTGCAGCTCTTGACGTTACCTCGGTTTCGAAAAACCGTGTCAGTAGTGTAACACGCGTTCCTATTTCGACGCTCTGTATTATTACCGCAGATCCATAGTGTAATCCAATATTGTATCATGTTACGTTCAATGAATTTTCTCATTCTCAATAACTTTAATATAAAAAGGAATCAGCTGACAATTATTTTCGATTCACTGTACGGCTAAATGAATTATAAAGGTTGCACGTTCAAGGTCGGTCATGCCTTTGGCCGCGGGCACACTCTTTCACATTTCATATCTTTCCTATACTCATAGCCATATCGTCGCGAGTAGTCCAATTAATAATTTTATGAGATTCATCGATTACGATCTACCGCGGATTCCTGCACTATTTAGATGAAATATTAACTACACGGCAATTTCTTACCAGCCAAGTCCGTGATTGATATTTGATTCGATTCAAGTCCACGTAATCTATGTGCGTACTATATACATGTACGAGAGCAAACTATTTCGCACTCGCGTAATAGGTTACATATATATGCCACTCGCAATAATCTTCTAGAAATTGCTCCATTTGCGAGCCGATAATCGCTTTTCAAAACGCGAAAAGAAAAATAAACCACTAGGGAGCAAAAAATCTGGAAAAATAGAAAATAATAGTACACTCGGCGCTAAGGTATTCTGTTAGAACGTTTTGAACCTATAATGTCAACGTCGCCCAATTTTTGACGGTTCTGACGATTTTAGATTTGCAGAGGTTATAATATGGGCCGGTACGGTCAAAAACCATGCGACGTTACCATGCGCCCGCATCATTTCCAATGTATACTATTAGAATGCAATTAATAAAATCTAAATAAAAATGTTTTTCTGTTGAATCATAATTTATTTAATCATAGTAACTCAATACCGATTCTGAAAATGGTTTTTGCGTAATATTTATCGGGAAAGAAACCGGCTGGACGTGAAGAGTGTTATAGCTGCGAGGCCGCAAAGGGTTACTAGACACCTAAAAATGCGCATAACGATTTTACACGATCTCGTGCTATTTCTGTTCTATTGAAAAAAATCAAACTAGCGACTGTGAGTGGCTGGAGAAGTAAAACACACTGTCGTTCAATGCGCAAGTAAAACTAAAAAGGCTAAGAAGTATAATGCAATAAGCAGAAAAAAAATCGATGCAAATGTAAACAACTTATTGATAAACACGGCTCGTAACGAAAATTTCTCAACGCAGCCGCCTCTGACCCTTTTTCCAGGTGATAAATTAATGTAATACACACCCATCCAGTAAATCCGAGAGCTTTATCATCGCGAGACGACCGCTGCTTTTCCCAAAATAAATATAAACCAGCTCATAGACGCGTATCGACAGCCAGCTCAAAACTGCCTTTTCGCGCGTAACGTCAAGAGCTGCAGCTGCGGGCGTTTATACCCATAATGATACGTGTTTGTCGAAAGGAGCGTTTATAACGCGCGCGCACAAGAGCTAGAGAGTACACAAAGGATCGAACGCGATAAAATCGGCCAGCGAGCCCGTTTTAATAGCTCACTTTCCTCCCGAACAGCCGCGGCGATATTGATCTATATCCAAGTGCAAGCGCGTCGTCTATACTGAATGCTGTCTAGAATAAGAGATAAAGGCCGAGGACATGACAGTGCGCAAATCCGGGAAAAGCAGAGAATAGTTATTCAATCGTCGTTCGGCTCGATGCTGCGGGAGGGTGTATGAGTAATATGCCGAAGGACACGGACCGCTGCAGTTTGGTCGTTCATTTACGTATAAACTATTTTTTAATCGAACGTGAATGGGAGACTATCGGCGAGCGACGGCCGTGATGGCTGTATCTTTAGCATTGATCGAGAAATCGGTTTGGGCGTTTTCGCCTGGTTAATTGATGCTTTGGTCACTGTTGGCAAATCCATCGTAGACACACGCACATAGACTATTTTCCATTATACACGCCCGTCCATACGGACGTCGGAATATTTATCCGACTTTCGATTGCGAAACGACCTTGTGCATATCCAGTCCGGTAAACAATGAATCTATACTGAACTTTTTTCTCTTATTAAAAACAACGCAACGAGGCGTAAAAATACACTCCATATACCATTTATACGATACTAGGAAAATCGACCGCGCTTCGCGCGGGTAATATCGTTACGCACTTCTTTCTTTATATTCTAAATAGAATCCAAACGTTAACATTTTCCTTACTCTATAATAATTATAATACGTTTGTATATATGTATCTTGTCTCACCAATCATATATCACCCAATATAATGTAGGTTATGTGCTTTTCAATTTTTGAGGTTAGATATTCGTTATTTATTTTATAGATAAATAATTAATTGTTACAAACCTAATCTCAGAATTTAAATTAATAAAATACGATCGTTTTTTATTAAACTCGTTACCATTCAAATTCAAATATTGAATTTTAAATGTTGGCGCCATCTAAACCGGATACACATTGTAGACCAATCACGTTCAGCGCTAACTTCATTTATAGGCTTCACAACATCCGATCATGACTTTTTTAAGAGAGGATCTACGACGTGTGAAACAATCAAGTCTGCAACTCTCCGGCGCTGCGGCAATATATTGTATGCACCGCGAGTGTAATAAGCGCGCGATTACCTCAAATGTGGTAAACAAAGGATGACATGCGAACGTCGACGAAGCTGCGCAGCTGAAAAATATAAGAGCCGTAAAAAAGCTGCGAGCGTCTGTTTAAGAGCCTGGTAGTCAAAGGCGGAGTCGGGGGATTGACATTTATTGCCGGGCAAGGCAAAACGATGTTAATTGCCGCGCGGCTGACCTTGCACGAGAGCTATTTGCTTCGAGAAGGGTTGCGCGGAGCTCGTTTTCTATCAGCTCCAGTATATACGTGTCCCGGGCAGACGTTCCTGCGCTACTGGCTTAGTTTTTGCGCGGTGCATACACGCACTAATACATGCCCGCTAACTAGATACCTGTTTGTGGAGCTTCTCTCTCCTTGAGTTTATTTCCAGACGGTGAAAGCGAGGATGCTTTTGACTTTTCTGCAGAATGCTCGCGGTTGGGAAAGTTTTTATTTACGCAAATTAGTTTTTCTTTTTACTTTTTTAGTTTTATCAAAGCTGACCTATTTTGGAAATTGATGACGCAGTGTCCTGTAAAAACTACTGCGTTCTCGGAAATCGATTTTGATCTAGAAGCCGGAATCGTAAGAGTTCGCTTGTTGTATAATAATTTACGACAAAAAAATCGATTATACATAGACGTGTGCCGAACTATCAGAAGTGATCGGATTTCCGCATGCCGGGTCTCCTACATTTGCATTTCTACTGTTCGCGTTTATTACAAATGAGCCCAAATTATACATTCGATTAAAAAAAATTTGGTTCTTATAGTATAATTTGATATTTAATTGTACGTATCAGAGAGAGAGAGAGAGAGAGAGTTTCATTGCACATATAATAGATGTGGCAAACGTCAATGTATACTAATTGATTGCGATGGCTCAAAAAAAAAATGCTTTTAAGACGCCAAAATACACGAATATATGTATACATTTTCGCCTCTGGGCAGAAAATATTGGTTCCCCTTTCGAATGCGATACATGCCATTCAGCAAATTAATTAAATCAACATAACCCCATGGTGTACAGCTAGACCAAATATCCGTTGCAAAAGTAATCCACGCATATATCATTCACAATAGTCCTTGAGTAGACTCTCGACAATGCGTGATTGAAGGTGTGCATTTGCCCAAGTTTTTGTTTGTTTACCAATTAGATCAATTTTGAGAATCAGACAATATACGTACATGTGAATGCCAAAGCATAAGATGATCGTGTACTAGCTCCGACAGTCCCGCCCGTTCGCCTTGGATTGTTGCATCAGATGAAAAATAAAGGCTCTCGAAGGTCGAGAGATTGTACGGAAATTAAGGAAGATTTTGCAGCGATAACCAGTGTGTGGCTCGAATTGTTCAACACGTCGTTATAACCAGTATTTTACGATAAAAAAGTATTCATATACAGCGTAGCCCTCGTTAACCGAAAAACATTCCACGGATGCTGCGCGAGCAAAAACCTCGGGGTAATCCCATCTGCAGAGTCCTGCGTCCACGTGTATAAAACACGCGACAGGACGAAAAGAGAAAGAGAGCAAACTTTTTGCGCTCAGCTTCTATATACATATAAGTATAAAACGTAGAGGGACGCGAGCGAGAAAGAGAGCTTTCGCAAGAATTCCGCCACCGCGCGCGCGTGTCTCGTGTCCATGCAGCGGCAGCAGCAACAGCAGCATAGCAGCGTGGGACGAAGCAGACCTATGAGAAAACCGTTCACCCGGGCGTTGTTGCGAGCGCGTTGTTACGCGACTTTAATACCCTTTTTTCTCGCTCTATTATACATCGCCGACTGTCTCTCGCTACTTGGCTTATGCGTCTTTGTTTGGCTGCGCTTGATATAGACGGAATTAACGTATAGGTGTGCACAATATCAATAAGAGGCTCGCTGGCGCCCTATACCTATATAATATGTTGTGTATTAAATTTGTAAATATAAGCACCTGGACAGTGATCCGACTGTCAATTCGCTATGCTTTTTTTTTACCTATTCGATACTTTAAAGATCTATTAGTAGAACAGCCGATTACTATTTCTGTCAATCAAACTATACGCTTTTCTTTTCAATGGACTTAGGTGTACGTGTCTTGAAATTCGGACACCTATAACGCATCCAGTCGAATTCCATTTACCGTTCGGGCGAGTGAAAGTAAAGAAAACGAAATGTTTTGCATTTCGTCAATACAGTACTATCGTCGATTTGGATTGTACACGCGCCAAGAAAGAACTGCGTGCAAAATAATCGAAGAGGTATTGTGCTATAATCCTTATGAACATAATTTTATTATACAAAAGCATAAATAGAAGCGATGTCAGAAGGAATGAGGTCAGAAGAAAGGCACTCAAATAATCATCTGTCAAATAATTTGCTGTATTAATAACCAATAAACGAATTCTTTATGTACACAAGTTCATATCCGGCTTAGCGGCGAAACGCGCGATTACATTTTGGTAGAGGGTCACTCTTAGCGCCATCGGATCTCCCTTCGATTTATTGTTATCGTTAATTATGTTTTCATTCTTATGTTCACTCGTTTGTACTGCAATCGCTCAATCGCGGATATGGAGAGGACGTATTGGAGTTTGCGCGGGCGGACCAAAGACTACAATTTCGTAAATAAATAAGAGTACAAAATTGGTTCTTGCTCATTCATTCGCTCTAAAGTATACAAAGGTGTGCGATTTGTCAATCCGCGATCATAGAGTCGATCACAATGATAAGAAATCAGTTGTAAGAAAGTCGATGTGGCGCGAGAGATCCGAAGCGCGTGTGGCATATATATTTATATATTTTTTTTTATAATTTAACTTATCGTGACTTTAATACACACGTACTTATTGTTCTCGTTATAGATACACGTACGCACCATTCCTATACACATTTTTAATATTTATATAGCCTCACCAAACTACCATACATGGCACGGCCATAAAATTATACATCTTACAATCTTACAAAATTCATCCCAATCTCAATCTGGCGAACTTTTTTTATTATCGTCCATTTGAGTAACCGTATTTATATATATTCGATAATAAAATGTATACAATTCTAGTTAGTAACTAGTTCAATTTGCCTATACTTTTTGCGCAAGTTGCTTACGGGGTCCTTAAAAAGTACAGGGTCCAGTCTCATGTTCGATCGCAGTAATGGCATGTAACCAAACACGGCAACAAATGTATTCATACAGGTTTGACGCTGGATAAAGTGATCTGGATCGTTCCATGGAGATCTGCAAAGGTTAAAATTAATAAACCGTCACGCAAAACAATCGGATATTATGTTAACAGAAGAGTATACTTGCCTTTTCCCAGCAGCCGTTGTATCTTTATACATTTTGCGCTGTGTCACTTTGATTGGAGGACGACGAGTGACATGGCTCACTAGAAAGTTCATCAAAATATCTTCGCAATTCTGCGACTGCTCAACAGTTTTGTGAAGTGTCGAGCTTAACGTCTCAGTGTACAGAGTATTATAGTAACGATGATAGAAGGCAGCCCCTGTCAATACCATACTGTAATCATTTGTCCACTTACTCGTATAACCCCATGATCGCTGTAAAGAAAAACAAAATAAATTTTTTTTCTCAAAGCAAATCAAAATCTTTGTACAAATAAGAAATCAATTTACTACCTTGGAATCATCCCAGTAATGAGATCTAGCAGGATACCCAACGATTCGATTAGGAAAGCTTTGCCAAACGACAAAGGCAAAATCGATCTCATCAGTATTAAGGGTCACATCTTCGTCTAATGATAATATGGCACTAGTTTTGATCAAAGGATGAGGGTAAAACCTATAAGATATTCCAGACGCAGGTACAATATGGATTGGTACCTTGATGCCTTGCCAGCGTGGCTTTCGTGGTAGCGGAATGTCTGAGTTCCACATTAATATAATCTGAAATAAAAGGGTCAAAATTAATCATGGAATAAATTTATTTAGCGAAGAATAAAGTATACCAAGATAAAATTTTATTTACTTTGTCTAAATATTTGCTCTTGGCGAGGCTCTTCAGTAAGCGATAAAGGACTGCAGTGGACCCTAGCTGAGAGTAAATTATGGCAGTAAACGTATCTCCAGGTTCACAATCTTGGAATGGAAGGTCTTGCTGAGTGTCAGAAAATTTCGGTAAAATGGCCAATGCTCCTGGATCCCGATTCCAAACGCGATACTCTCTTCGACCTTCCCATGGAATTCGTTCGCGAATAATCTCAAAAGTTGTGAATATAATTTTTTCTAGCGACGAAAAATATCGCTCCCACAAAAACTGCGTTGTTTGTCTCAACACCATAATTTTTTCTTCCACCACTGATCTCAAAATGTCTGGAACCTGCGCGAAATGAAAATATGTTTTCATTTTTTAGAAATTGTTTTTACTTTTTTATAAAAATACAAAATAAAAATACTCACTTGAAAAAGAAGCCTTTCATCAGCGAAAATCACTGCTTGAAACCAATCAATGCGATCGTGAAAGGGAAGAGCCCATCCATTGCTTAAAATAACAGGAATACATCCAGCTCTTAACGCTTCTAAAAATCGAAAGCTACCAAGCCTACGCCCTCGAGGAACAAGACAGAATGTAGAGTTCAGCAAGAGAACATCATAGTCATACCTAAAAATCATCAAATATATGTTAAATGTATCCTTTTTTTTTTTAGTTCTGTTAATAGCTGTTGAGTTTTCTGCTACTTACATATCATACTCTCGAATATCTTGTGGACAATGTTCATCCTGCAATTCTCTCCAGGATTTTCCATGCCGACAAGTTGTAACAAATATGAGATCCTTTCCATTGTGCAAATGGTGAAGAGCATTTCTTGTCTCCGATCCAATGCCATGGACATACCTTTTTCCTTTAAAAGCTGCCAAGTACTTTTTCTTATTAGGAAAGTGATTATGGATGGCTAAGCCAGGTTCCCCTCCTCTTTCAGGATGTTGCTTGGTAAAAAGCGGTATTGATACATCAAAATCTTCTCTCAACTTCATGACTGACATGCTTGCTTTGGCAAGCATTGCGTATCCATAATCAAAGGCCATGGCATCTTCTATATAGTCAGGCCAAGTGCCCGAATACAAATTAAAAATCAAATGGTTTTTCCCATTATTCCAATATGGCAATCGCGCAAGTTTACTAGGTAGATTATGTACAAATTCAGTCGATAAAGGATCTCTGTCAAGCGTATCCAGAGCCAAAACAAATAAACAAGCTCGTGATGGATCTGATGTATAATATCGGGATTCTGTGATGACATTTAATATTTTTTGGTATAATGGACTGATCGTATCTTCAATAGGATACACATAAACAGTGAATCCTTCCTTACACTTTGTGAAGTCAAAACATGTTTTCATATCACACTTTTTCAAATTTGGAGGTGTTGGTGGTTGGTTGTTTAACTCTTTCGACCATTTCTCATAGTTCTCTTGGTAATTTGGATCAATGACATAGTAAGACGGTAGATCCTCTTGTGCTGACTTTTTCTTACTTGAACTTTTCGCTTTTAAGCGATAACCACCAAAGTAGCAGAAGCCAAGGAATGCACATGTTACAAACAAGAGCAAGTAGCGCTTTTTGGCTTGCATTTTTAATATAACTGTGATACACTGTCAAAAGTTCTAAACATTTTCTTCTTAGAGTAACAACCATAACTCTTCAAGGATATGCATTGTTTGGAATTTCTTGATTGAGTTCTTGGACAAACACCAAGGCTACACCAAAAATTGTATTGACATCATCTTCACTCCATCACTGAAATTATCCGTAAAAATTACAAAAATGCTTGTTAAAGTGTAAAATTGCATGCACACTCATCTTTCTAAGGAAATCATTGAAACGTATAAAAATGAAAGATGAGTGCGACAGAAGTGCTTTGATGCAGTCAAGTATGACAAAAGATTGTTGCAACATCTACGCAGTAATGCAATTGCTTTAGCAGTGGACTACGTGGTACTACAGCTGACCTTCTTGTGGATAATTCTATTCCTACAGTTATTGGTCTTATTAAATTTGTTACGGTAATGGGTCAGCAATTGGTTTATAGTCGACTGCAAGTGTATTTACCTTGACAAGTGCATAAGGCAGTTGTATAAACATTTACGCGTGATTAGCAAGTATAATTGGGGAACATTATTCAAAACTGCTAGAGAAACGCAGATGATTTCACAAAAGCATACTAAAAATGGAATGTTTTCCCTGATGTTTGTGTTTGCTGTCAAAGATAAGCAATCAAAGTTCTTGGAAATATTGCTCATAAAGCTTTGATTTATCATCTGACACGTGAAAAAATGTATAAAAACTTATATGGATTGAAAAATGACTAATGATTTGGTATGGCTGAGAGTAAAAAGGCATGGCTTTAGCATACAATTTTGATTGTCTCTCAAAGTGCATGCCGCTTGACGTATTATTTAGCAGATGCAGAGAGCACACATCGATAGAAGAAGCAATAGTGCAAAAAAATAAAATAATTTTTGCCTCGAGCATATTAACAAGTGGTCCAAAAATAGCCTGTTTTATCCAGTAGCAAAAGCACAGTTCAAGGTAAAGCAAAAAGCGATAAACGCGAGTGGAAGGCGAAAATCGATGAGAGTTAGAAAAATGAGCATGAGTAGGTACCGAAGTCGGCAAGGTATACGTACCACTCTCCAGCCATAGTCTATCCTGGAAGATACGTCAGTCTTGCGTTCAAAAGGTCTGGGTTCTTTCTCTGTCTCTCTCTCTCTCTCGCAGCAGAGGACTCGCACAGTCAGTCGCTCACGCGCGCATATACCTAAATTATGCAAATTACAGGTAGCGCAAGTAGACAACGAGCAGCAGGAGCACGACGGGATGACAGGGCTGCTTATAGGTAGATGCACACAGAGAGCAGAGGAGAGAAGAGTATAGGAAGAAGCTCGACAGTGTGCAGAAAGAGAGTGAGAGCAGCGATTAGGGCACTCCTCGTCAGCAGCAGAGACACTCACTGCGCTCGTCGTCCTCCTCTTCCTCGGCTGCCGAGTCGTCCGCTGAGCTGTTCCTCTTGCTCGGAGATCCTCCTCCTTCGCCGCAGCACTCGGCTACCATAATTCTTGTCCCCCGTTCAGCTTTCCGACACTCCTCTGCTGCAAATATGGTGAGAACGCGAGAAAGAGAGACACAGAGAGCAGTATCCTCATTGCTGCGATGGTTTTTTAGGTTAGCTCGAGACGACGGCAGTCTCGGAGTACGACTGAGGCGCGGGCCGACGAGCAGCAGGAAGAAATCACGCCCGTCGGCGGCATAGCACTGACGTAGCGATGCTGCGTGCAGCGGCGGTGGCGCGCAATCTTGATCAGTCTGCGGTGCTGCTGCTGCTGCTGCGACGCCTCCCGCAATAACATAATCACTGCCTTTTTTTAGATCATCGCTCTCTCTCTACTCCCATCCGCGTATATACTACATACTACTCCGCTTCGCGTCTTCATCACTGCACTTGCGGGTATATATAACTGATGTACTCGGCGCGCTCGCCCCGAGCCTGATGTACTGCCAGTCCACTTTTGTCTTTTTTTCTCTTGTTCAGTGTGTGATGTGTTACGGGTGCAACTCGCGACGACACTCTTGCCAGCAGCTATACCTACTCTTTCTTTCCCCCGATTTTTAGGGGAGTTCTCTTTGCGCCACCCCCGTTTTTCTCCGCCACTATACCTATATAGAGTCTTTGAAGAGCGACAAAGACAGAGTGGCGAGAGTTCGACCACCCGCGCGAGCGCGCACCACGCTTGTTTTTCGCGAGTCGCGAAAAGTCGCGCCTGTGTGCGTGCGCTCACCCACACATGCTGCACTCACTTTTATTCCCGTCTTTATTATTCCTCCGGTGTATTTTCCTCTCTCGCTCTTGCCAATGCCGTCACTGCTGCACCGCTGCACGTGTGTGCGAGTCTCGGGTGCGTGCGCATTACATACTAAGTATAGTCTCTACACAGTACTATCAGACTATCATCGAAACGTCAAAGTCCACATATATGTATAGACACATACTTACACTGATTACGCGCACACGTGTAATACTCAGACGACTGCGCTTTGCTTTACGAGACCAGTCGAGGATTCATCACCGCGCCTATATATAATATATAAAATGTATACAACGTAGGCGCCGAGAAAAAGGGCGAAAAATGTCAAAACTGGTTACCGTCCGGTGCTGCCACCTGTGCAGTTACAGCATGAGCGGCCAAACAAGGCAGATTTAGCATTGGTGGCAAAGTGCTACTGCAGACACGGAGAACTTAGGCGGTGACGAAAGGGCCAGTCTAAAAAATATTTTCTATTTCAGTCTAAAACTTTGCTTGCAATAAAAGCAATGTAGACTAATATATCCTATTTTAATGCTAAGAAATAATAAACGTTTGTTAGTTTGCATTTTATAATTTATATTTTATTTTATTTTCAAAAAATATTCTAAAACTTGGCATTTTTAGTTCGCTTAAGCGCTACCGATGAGCCATTCAACATGAGCTTCATTGAAATATTCTAAAATGATCTCTAAAATCGAGTCGGGGAGATTAGCGAACTGCATCGTTCGATCGATCCTAATCCGCTGGGTGTTAGCCGCTTCGAATTTGTTTTTGAGCTGCCTCGCGTAAATGGGGATAGATGTCGCTCTGAAGGGTGAAGTAGAATTTCTCCACAAGTTCGTCGGTGTAACGAGCCACCACGTCCAGCCGCTGCGTCAGCACGGACAAGTACGAGACGATGCTGCCCTCGATCTTGTCAGTTCGGCTTGGCACTTTCGATAGTAGCTTTCAACTTCCGGATTTTCCCCGATCACCCGCAGGTTGTGCTCGTTGAAAAGTGGTTGTTGGTTACGCATGTCAGTCAATTCATCAAATACGGTCAAACGGTCAACGCAGTGATACAATGGCGTTCGGCCATGCTGATCCTTATTGGCATTGACGTCGGCACCCCTGGACATCAGCCGGCGAACGTTTCCGAGCAAGGACATCGCGCTAGTGTACTGCAGCGGTGTTGTACCCGGGTTCTTGCACCTGTGGTCGATCTTGAGCCCGGCGCTCCTCTGTAGCACGAGGTCCATCACTCGCTCGTCCTCATTTAGGGTCACGTGCGCCAGAGAGTTATGCTTTCGTCCGATTGCAACTGGTTGAGATCCATTCTGTACTCGTCAATGAAGAGAGTCACCAGGTCGACGTCACCAAGCCGGAGGATTAGCTGCGAGGGCGTCTCGCCATCCTCGATCGTTTTCATCATTAATGTCACTTCCAAATTCCATAAGTCTTTTTATGACCCCTTCGTGGCTCTTGTCGGTGTTGAGTCGCACGGCCCAGTGCAGGGCAGTGTCACCTATGTCGGTTTCGATGTCGACCTCGACCCCGCGACTCAGCAGCAAATGCACCATAGCCTGCCCATTGCAGGTCAAGACCGCATCATGCAATGCCGTGGCACCGACCACATTCTGATTGTTAAGGTCGCTGCATTTATACCATGATTGTATAGGGGTGGGTCAGGGTGTCCACCTCGAGCTCCACCTTCTTCGGCAGGTCCACCCGGGACTCACCTACTCCCATCGATTTCAAAGATACTCTATGTATTATTGTCCTTTGTTTTATATATTCATACTTTATCTACTTAAAACATTTACGCTTTTCTCAAAAACTTGTTTGAATTTCTAATGATCTTTCTTTTTTCCCGGTTATCATATACATAATAGATTAATATAATTAAAAAAAAATATTTATCCCGCTGCACAATTCATCGTTATTATTCGAATTACATGTGCTGCAGGTCGTCATCTATAATTCAGACCGCTACTCTACATGCATAAATCGATGATTCGAAACAGTTGTTGCTCGAGTTTTTACCACCTGTAACGCGTGCTCATCCCCCAAAATGATATAATTATAAATTCATAGAAAACGTCCAAGCCTTATATATTTTCCGGCGAAAAATCGTGTGCGTAGCTATAGAAGGTATATGTAGCTATAAAGTCTACACGCTCGCTAATTGGCCGGACCGAAATCGAAATCTCGCTAGCGATCGTGATTTACATGCCTCGTGTGTGCAGTGTGCGCGTCCACTGCGGAAATAGGAAATAGCTATATATATTGTATACGTGAGAAAGGGACACGCGATGACGATGACTATCTCTCCTCATGGGCCGCAAGAGTCGATCGAGCGGAGCGCACGAAAGCCGTTTCATTTATAATTCACGGGACGAGATAACTAATCGTTATGGGCTACACACTCGGCTAAAGCAACGCAGTCTAAAGTACTGTGACAGCTGCGCCGCAGTTCGTCCTGCGACTTTTATCGACTTTGCGTCGTGTTGCGTCTGGTAATATATAAAGCAGTACAGTACCAGTAGTGAGGATGCATCATAATCCCTTAAATAGTCGAGAGGAACCTGGTTGACACTTGAATTACCGTGTACCTACGTACCACGCGAGAACAATGAAAGTGAGGAACTCGAGGGATGGACAATTAGTGGATAAGCGACACAAGATCTGGCACAGTCTCATCCAGGTCTACCGGGAATTCGCCAACGAGTCGTCGGTTCACGGGATCAAGTATACCATACAGGCCAAAACGACGATCGAGAGGTTCGCGACGATCGTTAAAATCGACTGACAGATCAAATAAGTATTATCGCCCATAACGAAGCGAGTTTTATGCTCTTGCAGATTGCTCTGGCTAATCGTCGTCATCATCTCGCTAGTCTGCTCCGGTCAATTGGCCAATCAGTTTTACGAGAGGCACAAATCGGCGAACATGCGGACGACCGTCGTAACGAATCAATTCCCCTCGCTAAAACTCGCGATACCGGCGGTGACGCTGTGCCAGGGGCACTTGGTCTCGGCTGAACGGCTACGGCCCTTCTTGACCATGCAGAAGCGGCTGTAAGCATCGGGTTACCAATTGCTATAGAACTATACAACTACTTGAAGCTTATAAGCATTAAAAAAATTTTAATTCCGCGCAGATACCTGCCCAGGGGACTGACGATCGATGACTTCGAACAAGGCCTGCGCTACCTTCGCGAGATCGTCTATCCGTCGAACCACTTCTCGGACGAGCTGGAAAAGCTGCAGCGGATACTCAACGCTAACCGTATGAGTCTACCTCAGCTGCTGGAGCAGCTCTCGCCGAACTGTACCGACCTGCTCGTTACCTGCATGTACGAGGGCCGAAACGAGTCGTGCGACAAGCTCTTCGTGCCGATTCTCACGTCTTACGGGATTTGTTGCTCGTTCAACAACGCCGTACAGAAGAAGTGGCAGCCCGCTTTCACCAGGTCATTTTTCAAAATACCCAATATTCGCAGCTCCTTTGACTCACTCTATATTAACTCATTGGCTGACAATTAACATTAACTGATGACATTGTCCAGATACACTCCCAAGGCCAGCCGCGATCTCTACAGCATCAACTTCGGATCCCGATACATTTTGTCGGTGCTACTGAAGCCCTACAACACGAGCGACCGCATCGCTTCGATAACTTACGGCGACGGCTACAAGGTTCTCATACACGAGAGATACACCCGTCCGGGTCCAAACGCCGTCGAGTTTATGGCAGCCGAGGGCTACGAGACCGTTGTCGGCCTCTACGGCACTTATCTCACCAGTAGCCCTGAGGTCTTGAGCCTCTCGTCCAGCCAGAGAGACTGCAGGTACTAAACAAATCCTCGAAATGAGCCAGCGAAGAAAATCTAACATCCACTCGGGATTTTCAGTTCCTCGTCGAAGAGCAAGATCTACAGGGCAGAGAACTGCTACATGAAGTGCCGCAACCTAGCGATTCAGGGCCTCTGCAACTGTATGCCTTTCTACTCGAACGACATGGACCGACGCGACACGATCTGCAACCTGACCAACATCCCTTGCCTGGCGCGAATTATATCCGAAATTTATTCGAAAACCCTTCGCGATTGCGACTGTCTGCCCGACTGCGAAAATACTAAATACACCGTCTCCATCACCGGCGAACCTTTGAATGCAGCTCGCTTCAAACCCGGAAAATTCTAGTAAGCACCACGACGTGGAGCGCAATAATTTTAAAACGCCCTTTTCTAATGATTTTTAACAATTTTGACAGCAACAAGGCGAAAGAATATTCAAATTCGACGGCGCTGCATATCACATTCGCTGGGCAGGCCGCGGTACTTGAACGCCGAGAGTTGGTTCTTTCTTGGATAAACCTCGTGTGTGAGTGTACAATTAATAAAAAATATTCTCGACAATCAGTAGAATCTATTATACACGAAAGAATATTCATGTTCTTCTTGCAGCTTCACTAGGAGGCGTATTCAGCTTGTTTCTAGGGTGCAGCTTCATCTCGGTCATTGAGTTTTTCTATTATTTCATCTTTCAATTACTGAGAAAGTTATAATATATGAGCGGCCGAAGCAGCAGGCCGAACAAGGCAATTTCTAGTATTGGTGGCAGATCTGCACTATATTGTTGTAAGGGAAATGGAAAAGTGATGCGCCACCTACTTTCATCTGCCACAGACACGGAGAGTTTGAACGGTGACTAATGAGCCAGTCCAAAACTGCTTTGTTTTGATGAACTGATATCGCTCTAGCGATCCATATACAATAAAAATGTTTGGTACATAAGCAAGCTTCAAATTTTTATTTGAAAAGGTTGAGATTCCCCGATTCCCAATACAAAAGGTATATATGATTTTTTGCAGTTGGACTAAGAAACAAATCCAGCTTATATATAGAATACAGCTTGATCTTTGTTTTTATTAAATTTTCATACTTTTTCATTGCTTAATTAATAGGTAAACAAAGTATCTGTGATACATACATTTTGTAACAAGACTATATTTGAAATATCTCTTTTTGAAAATAAAAAATAAATTACTTATAAAAACGTAACTTACAATTAATATACAAATAGTACAAACATACTTTTTTCTCATACTCCTATTCTTCATTAGACACATCATTCTCTTCCTCCGTGGCTTCATTGTCTTCTTTAACATCATCTTCATCGTCTGTTAAAGTTTCATCAGCATCTTCAGCCTTTTCTTCCACCTTAGATTTTTTTGGTGATTTTGAGTCATTTTCTTCTTGTGCCTCTCCATCGTATATCTTTAAAGGTTTTGATTTATTCTTGGGTTTCTTTTTTTTGTTCATACTGTTGCTAATCTTTTTTGAGTATGATATTGAACATTTTGTATCACGAAATAAAGGCCATTCTGATTCATTATTAACATAATGCTGACATAATTGTGTTGATGGCATCTTCACTTTTGCTAACCTAGAGGTTTTAATTATTAAAAATTATGTCTTTTCTATCATCACATACAATACAATAAATCATATTTCTAAGTACCTTTTTCCATTTACCAATCCTTTTATCAAAGCAACAGTTTTAGATCCTGGAAATGCGTCTTTTATTTCTGAAGCCTTAACACCAGCAGGTATATTTGATACAAAGAGACTGAAATAAAAAATGGAATTTGAGTTGTGATTACAATAATAAATAGGCACTGAGAGTAGTTAAAACAAGCATCGCTTAATCTATCAGATTGAGGTACTCACTATTTTCCTAATTTAGGATCATCTGTGGGTTCTGGGACAACAATCTTCTTCTGCTTAGGTTTTTTCTTCTTCTCTAGATTTATAGGTTTTGGTGGACCCGCATAAATAGGTTTTCCATCTATCAACTTTTTCTTCAGAGCTTTCAAGTTTTTTAATTTTTCTTCAACGTTAGGGAATATTACATGACAATATCTGGTAGTTTGTCGAGGAATCTTCAATTTGAAATCTCCAAAAAAAAGGTCTTTGATTTCTTGATCATCTTTGATCGTATGTGGTACACGAATGTATAATGTTCTGCTCTGCTCTTCTTCGATATCCAAAGATGTGCGCCTGAGCTTACTTTTAACTAATCCCTTAGGCTTACCCATGATTCCCCTATGAGAAACAAAATATTGTTGTTAGATAAAAAGCATCTTTAAGAATGAGATATTACACTCAAATCTCAAATTCATGGAAAAATTACTTGTGCATGATCAAAGAATATTTTGCAGATTTTATAACAAGGAACTGCAGAAAAAGGCTTTACTCTTTTGTATACATACAAAATAAAATAGTGATTGTTATCTTATAACTAACGTACGGAACACTTTTTCCAAAATTTAACCTAAAAATTCTTGTGACAATAATTGTCATCAGCAATTAGTGTCTGAAGCGATCGAATTCATAATTAAACAAATAAAATAGTCTGTCTTGGGCAAACGACTAGCTAGTTAAAAAATTTTATGCACTCACCGTTTATTTCTCCTAACAACAATTTTATAGTAAACAGAGAATTCAAATCTCTGTGTAAACGCTGATGCTGATCCACGTGCGCTGCGAAGAGTGCGGGGAAAACATCAACATAGGCCTATTCCATAATAATTTTGGTATTTGACGTGACAGCTTGTCATGTGACCGTTCTGCAATGACCAAAATGATATACAGAACAGACTCATCAACATATATATATATATATATATATATATATATAATATATGTATAGATACACAGATCACACAGCCAAACTTGAAGCACGTGCTATTGCTTATAGTCGCCATCTCGCCGGAGGCGCGGAGCAACATAACCTCCTGGTTACGCGCTAAGTATTTGCGCGAGACATGCAAAGCAAAATATCTTTGGGATCGCGATTATACTCGCATTTTTGTAAACACTCATTACTTAAATTGTTTTACTAACTTGTGCATCAATAAACGCTGCAACAATGTTGATTCAAAACTTGAAGACGTTGTGCGAACGTCGTGAAAGTTATCGCAATGCGTTTGATGCCTATCTCGACTTGACGGTAAGTTTGATTGTTTATATATTTGAAAAATAAAAAAATAAGAATAATGACTAACGTAATTTCACTACTATCTTTAGGAAATAACACAAGAGTGTGAAGAACTGATACTTGAACAGTTACGCGATATTTTAATGAATCCCGAGTTTGCTAAAGATGTTGCAGAATGTTTTCCACAATTGCTTCTTATTTTATTGACAATATCCATAAATAAAGACAAAGAACCTGCAACCGATACAGCGGATGCTGATTTAGTTCACAGAATAAATTGTGCAGTAATTGGAAAATTAATTTTGATACATCCTGATGTTTTAGGGTGAGTTTCAAAGGCTAAAATTTTAAAATTATAGTTATATGCAAAATATTTATAAATTATTATTAACAAATTTCAGGTTCGCATTGCAATATTTCGAAGTTAATCCTCCACCGTTCATAAATCCAACAAAAAATAATGGAGAACGTCCAAAATTAAAAAGACACAAAATTCATCAGATTCCTAGAAAAGTATCTGATTATGAAATCGTCGAAGCCTGTTTTAATATTTTGCAAGCTTCACCTGATCACTTTAAGTACAAATGGAACTGGTCCAAATTTTATAAATATTTAACAAATAAAGATGACAAAGTGAAGTGGTAAGCTGTAATTTTTCAATACATTACAAAATATGCAATTGTAAAACATCAATATAATTTCATTTATCTACTGACATTTGCTTTTAGGATTGCAATAAAGTGTGTAGGTATAGTTTTGGAAATGTCAGAGCTATTAAGATTGAATTGCGCTAAAGCTCTGATTGGTGATATCGATCAATTTATAACTGAAATCAAAGATACCAATGCAAATACTGTTTTACAATTGGAAAATTACTCAAAGGATGTTGAAGAAATAGCTAAGAGAGTTCCATCTGTTGTCTCTGTTGCGGGTGTATTATTACCAGTTTTCAAACACCAGTTGAAGAATACAGACACCGACTTAGTTTCTGTACAATCTATGGAAGAGAATTTACGCTGCTTAGCTCTAGCAGTAGCTTCTAGAAAATGTATTTGTCTGCAAGGTTCTGTTGGATGCGGAAAAACAGCAATTGTTGAATATTTGGCAAAAATAACTGGCCATGGTCCTTCAGACTTCATTAAAGTACAATTAGGAGATCAAACAGATTCGAAAATGCTTCTGGGAACTTATAGATGTACAGATATACCTGGAGAATTTATATGGCAACCAGGAGTATTAACACAAGCAGTAACTGCTGGGAAGTGGTTGCTTTTAGAAGATATTGATAGTGCTGCATTAGATGTTGCAAGTGTTTTAAGCAACTTGATGGAAACCGGTACCCTTTCAGTTCCTGGTTACAGAGACACAATTCATGTCAAAAGTGGATTTCAATTGTTTGTCACCCAAAGATTAATATTAACAATGTCTGGTCTCCAAAGACAAGCATCCGGAGCTACAAGTTTATTGGAAAAACACTGGCTATGCGTGAACATGGAACCACTGTCAAAAGAAGAATTAGTTACTGTTGTCCAAACATTATTTCCAGTTCTTAATACTATTGCCACAAGGATGGTAGATGTCTTCTTATTATTTTCGGTGGGAAATCATGAAATAAATACTTCTAGCGATGAAGATGAAGGAAAAATTTTAAAGACTGGAAGGTTGATTTCAACTAGAGATTTAATCAAATGGTGTTCAAGAGCAACACTTGACTTTGTAGTCTCATCTCCAGACTCTGCTTTAAAATTATTTCAAGATGCTATCGACATATTCTGCTGTTCAGTTCCTAATCAAGGTATGTTTCCACTAACTGAAAATGAATTTTCAATTTTTATACTATCTAATTTTTATAACGTCTTACAGATCAAAGATTGGCATTATCCATTGCTATAGCTAATAAATTGGGAATTATAAAAACAAAGGCAGAGTACTTTGCTCAGACTCACAAACCATCAATTGAATTGAAACCAGAATATTTCGTCAGTGGTCGTAGTAAACTAAAAAGAAAGAAAAATCAAATTACCCAAATTGAAAGAAGTGTAGCCAAGTTTTCATTTACTCGCCCATCAGCTTGTTTACTGGAGCGCATCACAAGCTGCGTGTCACAAAATGAACCAGTTTTGCTTGTTGGTGAGACTGGTACAGGAAAAACTAGTTCTGTTCAATATTTGGCTCGCAGCACTGGTCACAAGTTAATAGTTATTAATATGAATCAACAAAGTGAAAGCGCGGATCTTCTAGGTGGCTACAAACCTGTTGATTTGAAATTTCTAATTTTTCCTATCAGAGAAGAATTCGAGCTACTGTTTCGCTCATACTTTGCAGTAGAACCAAACAAAAAATTCTTATCCCACATTGGAACCTGCTACCAGAAAAGTAAATGGAAAACTTTAGTCGCTTTGATGACCACCAGTACAAGTGCTGCTGTCAAAAGATTAAGATCTAAAATCGCAAGTCTAGAAGCTGAACCCAAAAATCCGGAAGAAGCTAAGAACAAAGAAACTCTCGTGAAATGGGAAAGATTATCAGCAAAACTAGAAAAATTAACATCTCAGGTAAAAGCTCAACTGTCTTTAGCTTTTGCCTTCATTGAAGGAAGTCTCATTAAAGCACTAAAAGAAGGCTACTGGGTTCTTCTCGATGAGATAAACTTGGCCAATGCAGAAACCTTGGAATGCCTATCAGGTTTGCTGGAAGGCTCGTCAGGTTCGTTATCTTTACTCGAAAGAGGTGATAAAGAATCCATCAAACGACACCCTGATTTCACGGTATTCGCCTGCATGAATCCAGCTACAGATGTAGGCAAGAAAGAGTTACCAGTCGGTTTGAGAAATAGATTTACCGAATTCTATATCGACGAGCTTACCGAATTTTCCGACCTGCAGCTTCTCGTGGGCTCTTATTTAGAGGAGCTGAATTTACCAGCTGATAAACAGAAGGCCATAGTCAAGTTTTATTTGAACGTTCGCAAAGAAGCAACTTGGAGTTTGTTTGATGGAACCGCTCACAAACCCCATTACAGCTTGAGAACCCTGTGCAGAGCTTTGACCGTCGCGGCTGCCAACCCATGTGGTGTAGTTCTAAGATCTCTGTACGAAGCTTTCTGTCTGAGCTTCCTTACTCAGTTGGATCATAAATCGTATCCTATCGTCCAGAAGATGATAGTCGATGCCATTTTGGATAAGAAATCGGCGAAAGCAGTGATCAGCGCACCGATTCCCAAACCAAAGTGAGTAGTTCTCTTGCAGTACTTAAATTCTTCTTTACTAAATATGAATGAACTTAATTTTTTTTATTCTTACTTTTAAAGGTGCTCCCTACTGGAAGACTTCATCGAATTCGAAGGTTACTGGGTAGTAAAAGGCAGCACGGAGCCAGAAACACCAAAGAACTACATTCTGACCGAATCCGTCCGTCGTAATCTACGCGACGTCGTGCGTGTCGTATCAATCGGCAAGATGCCTTTGTTGCTCCAGGGTGACACCTCCGTTGGTAAGACCAGTCTTATCACGTATCTCGCCAAGGCCTCAGGTCACGTCTGCGTGCGAATCAACAACCACGAGCATACGGATCTTCAGGAGTACGTAGGTAGCTACGTTGCCGATGAGTCAGGCAAACTTGTTTTCAAGGAAGGAATACTCGTCGAGGCTATGCGTAAGGGTTACTGGATCATCCTCGACGAATTGAATTTGGCTCCTAGCGATGTTCTAGAGGCGCTAAACAGAGTTTTGGATGATAACAGAGAGCTTTTTATACCCGAAACTCAAGAAACTGTTAGAGCCCACGAGAACTTTATGCTTTTTGCAACTCAGGTAAAATTTTAATACTGATATCTTACCTAACATTTTTGATCGCTCCATCTTGAAGGAGTTCTATTTGTCGTCTAATTAGCCAGTTAAAAAAGTGCGCGTTTGCGGTTCGATTACAGTTAGAGGAGCGTAAGAGCGATATCGCAATACAAAGTAGTTTTGGACTGGCCTTTTGCGAGCCCTTTCGTCACCGCCTAAGCTCTCCGTGTATGGCGTCTCTAAAAATAGGTGGCGCATAGGCACTTTTCCATTTTCCTCATAACAATATGCGCTTCGAGTCTAGATATAGTGATGTGCCACCTATGCTAAAACTGCCTTGTTTGGCCTGCTGCTTTAGCCGCTCATGCTATCTTATGTTTTCAGAATCCACCTGGAGTATATGGTGGTAGAAAAGTTTTATCTCGAGCCTTCAGAAATCGTTTTGTCGAGCTTCACTTCGACGAGATTCCAGCTGAAGAATTACAGACTATCTTGCACGAACGCTGCAGTATGCCATTGTCCTACTGCAAGCAGATAATCGCTGTGATGACTGAGTTACAAGTACGTCGAAAGAGCACGGCAGCGTTCGCTGGCAAACAAGGTTTCATCACTCTCAGAGATCTGTTTCGATGGGGAGAAAGATACCGGCTTGCTCCGGATATGGGCGAAAAATTGTACGATTGGAGTCAACATCTAGCAGACGAAGGTTATCTTGTTCTTGCTGCTAAGGTTCGCAAACCCGAAGAGGCTGAGGAAATCAGGTGAGTTTATAATTTGTTTAACTTTCAAGTTATACCAATACGTATTGATGAGTAAAATATTCGATGTTTATGACTTTAGGGAAGTTATAAACAAGCACTTGAAGAGAAAAGTGAATCCTGAAAATTTGTTTACTTTGAGCGAACATACATCTCCTGTTACGAAACCAATTCTAGAAGCGATCGAAAAAGCAAACGCTTCTTCCTTCAAGCATGTTGTATGGACTTATCACATGAGAAGAATGGCAGTTCTCGTCAGGAAATCATATCAATTTAAAGAGCCAGTTCTGCTAGTAGGAGAAACTGGAGGTGGAAAAACTACGATTTGTCAACTGATCGCTCATATGAATGATAAAAAATTATACATGGTCAACTGTCACATGCATACGGAATCGTCCGATTTTCTGGGTAACTTACGGCCGGTGAGAAGTCACAGCGACGAAGATAATCAAAAATTGTTTGAGTGGGTTGATGGGCCCTTGATTAAATCTATGTTGAACGGAGACTTTTTCCTTGCCGACGAAATCTCTTTGGCGGATGACAGCGTTCTTGAAAGATTGAATTCCTTACTCGAGCCCGAACGAAGTCTTTTGTTGGCAGAAAAAGGAATCGACGTTGGCGAGGACTCTAAAGATGTCGATAATACCATCGTTGCCAACGAGGATTTCTTCTTCATCGGTACCATGAATCCCGGTGGTGATTATGGAAAGAAAGAATTATCCCCGGCGCTCAGAAATCGTTTTACGGAGATCTGGTGCGATGGATGCACAGAAAGGAAAGACTTGCAGGCCATTATCGAACACAACCTTAGTGAAGAAATCGGCGATCGCAGAAGCGTATTGGCAGACTGTATTTTGAACTTCGTTGAGTGGCTGCAGACTTCAGATGTTGGAAAACGATTTACCGTCAGTATAAGAGATATTTTGAGTTGGGTCAATTTTATTAATGCTTGCACTGAAAAGAGTGGAAAATATAAATTGAGTCTTTGCGACGCTTACTACCACGGAGCCTGCCTTACCTACATTGACAGTTTAGGATCAGGATTGACGAGCATGGAAAGGTACAATAAATACATTTTTTAAAGTATTTTTTTTTTTTTTGCACGAATAACGTATTTAATGATGTGTGTCTTTTCTAGTTTGGATAAGCTTAAATTATTCAAAGATAATGCCTTCGCTTTTCTGGAAACACAAACCGATATCTTGAATGAATCACCGGCTGACGATTCAATGGAAGTTGATCCGGATCTGCCAGATCCTACGGACGAAGTGTTTGGAATCTCCCCATTTTTCATCCCGAAAGGCTCTAACCCTTGCGAAGATAATGCATCGTTTACTTTCCTCGCTCCTACTACGCAACAGAACACCTTAAAACTTTTGCGAGCCCTTCAGCTTCGTAAGCCGCTGTTGCTCGAGGGTAGCCCTGGCGTTGGTAAAACAAGCCTCGTCTGTGCTCTTGCAAAGGCGTCTGGCCATACTTGCCTGCGTATAAATCTGAGCGATCAAACAGACGTGTCGGATCTATTTGGTGCTGATCTACCCGTTGAAGGTGGTAAAGGTGGTGAATTTGCCTGGCGTGACGGACCATTTTTGCGAGCTTTAAGAGCGGGACACTGGATCTTATTGGATGAATTGAATTTAGCCTCGCAGTCTGTACTCGAGGGTCTCAATGCCTGCTTTGATCATCGAGGCGAAGTATACATTCCCGAATTGGGTGAGTAAAATATGATCGTTATTATATTTTGTATTTATCGAACATTGAAAAAATATAGCACTGTTATCTTCTATTAGGAAAAACTTTCACGGTGAAACCGGAGACCAAGTTATTCGCATGCCAGAATCCATTGAGACAGGGTGGAGCAAGGCGTGGATTGCCCAAATCCTTTTTAAACAGATTCACCCAAGTATTTGTGGATGCGTTGACAGATGATGACTTGATATTCATAGCAGGTTCACAATTCCCACAGATAGATAAGGATGTGATTGGCAAGATGATCGAGTTCAATTCCAGATTGGCGAGGGAAGCTGGAGTATCTTGGGGTTACAATGGGGCTCCGTGGGAAATGAATTTGAGGGACGTCAGTAGATGGTGCGAAGCTACAATTGCTGCGTCTGACGACGATAGAGAGATTTGCAATCCAGGAAGCGCTGTAGAACTTATCTATGTTGACAGAATGAGAACCAAAGAAGATAAACAGAAAGTATGACATTCATAAATAACTGTTTCTTAATAATAACTGTGATTTGATATTGATATTGATATATATCTACTATATTGTCTGATTTAAGGTGAAAGAAATTTATAATGAGATTTTTGCTGAAGAAAATTATCCAGTTTTATCTTCACCGTTGGTGCATATAACCGATGAAAATGTACACTTTGGAGAAGTGACTCTACCAAAAACTGACACATCTTTTTACAGCGATCAAAACTTGTTGCTTCTTCGAGATCAAATATCGACTTTGCGTAGTCTAGCACAGTGTGTCAAGATGAATTGGATGTCGATACTTGTAAGCCACTCAAAAGTGAAGACTTGCATTTTTTTAAAATTTAATGTATTTGATGAACATTGTACTTTCTTCAAGGTTGGAGGATCTGGATGTGGAAAAAGCAGTGTTGTGCGGGTTTTGGCGCATATGACGGGTCAAAAGCTACAATCAATTGCGGTGAATTCGGCGATGGATACAACGGAAATCTTGGGCGGCTTCGAACAGGTATGTCACATTTATTATCCAAATTCATTGTGGTGTTTTGATATAATTAAAGTATAGAACTTGTTACAACTTTGGCAGGGGGTATAGGGTGGAATAACTATAAGTAATGGTGATATATACATTTTATTTTTATACACGGATATTATAATGATTCAAATTATTTCTTCTGTCATTAATTCTTTTCATTCGCCCGTAACCGTACATAGTAATAATCAATATTACTATATGGTTAACACGTATTTATTGAATTCTACTAAAACATTATACCAAGTTGTCCAAGTACGACACCAGTTTTTTGTTTTCTTAGGTATTTATGCATTTGGTTAAGATTTCGATATTTTTAGGCACAATTGTTTACAATAATATTATTAGTATTATTACGAGTTTATCGGCCATGCATTGTAAGAATGCATATCGAAACTAGCGACTTTAGTTATAGCATGAGCGACCGCAGCAGTAGGTCAAAACAAGGCAATTTTAGCATTGGTGGCACAAAACTGCTTTGTTTTGATAAATTGATATCGCTCTAGATTTCGATATTCATCCCTAATAATCATCCCTACTCTCCATTTGAGAAAGGAAAATTAATCACGTTAGATGTAATAAATATACTTATCTCAACAGAAAGGGGCAAGTTAATTAAGATTTCAAAAAATATTTGAAATATAAAATAATATGACACAAATATGAACGAACGGCAAACGAGGAACATGTTTCGATTATTTCGATATATAATTGCAATGATTCTTTTATAGCAGGGATAGGAGGGATTATAACTCTTCATTCCTTCTTCAATGGCACACACAATAGTTCGCTAATTGGTAATTGACAATAATCTGCACGCAATGCTCCAATGGGCGGACTATTTTAGAATCATAAGAATCTATTCTCTTGCACTTGTTTTTCTTTCTCTTATTATCATTTGTATCGCAAGCCTTTTTCATATATTAAGAAAATTCGCAATTTATACGTTGTCTATGCGAAAAAATAATTGTTTCGGATCGCATTCTTCTTATGATACAATTCGGCACGGCCGGACTTGATTTATTATGGTTTCTTTTAACAATTTTCTACGTTTACTTTAGAATCTGTGTTTATTTCAGCATCTTTTAGATTTTGTGCTTTTTAATTTGAAATCAATCATATGGGCATTTCTATTATATTTGCGCTGCCATACTTAGTTTGGCTTCAATAATTATACAATCATGAGCTTATAATATATACACATACGGTAACATTGTGATTTCCTAAATGAAGTCAAATTTTCGTTGTTTTATGCAATAATCAACTCTGTTTGAAAGCAACTTTCGAATTTTAATTTTATTGATCATCAATATATAGTAAAGTTAAATTATCCGATAATTCGCATCGTTAATTTATATTAACGGTTTTATAAAATTCTTACTAATAAATGAAAAACCCATATGAAAATTCTGTTTATGCAATATTAAAATTCTAATTATTATTTACAACCTCGTGCTTTGAGATTTATAAATGTGCACACACACCCCTATTCTTTTTTATTTCAACTATAAGGAACTATGTGCCTGAACGCCCAATAGTACTTTAATTATTAGATTTTTTAATGTTCCCGCAATAAAGATATATTATATCATAATGCATACTTGGGATAATAGATCTCTCTGCGCTTTCTACATAATAATATGATTATATTTTAATGTTTTATTGCTATATTTATATAAATCTACCATCATAAGTTTCTTTAACATAAAGTATGAATAAATCAAATATTTGTGTGTAAATGAAAAACTAATATAAATTTATAAACGTATTAACAATGCTTAAGTACTCTTTCTGTACAGGTATAAATGTTTTTCTTTTTCTTTCTTATAAACTTGAGTATCTCTAAGAAGATTATTTACGCGTATATTTCTTATGAAGCACTATACCCTACATTCTATAGATAATTTTGTGAAATATATCGATCTTATATTTAAAATTTACTTGAAACAATAAGGTATGAATTAGTGAGTTGCGTTAATTATAGAAGTTGGGAGCAATCAATATAATACTTTCATATAATTAAAACGTCATATTTAAAGACTGTATATGAATAGCAATTGCTATTCGTTAAATGCATTCTGAAATTTATATCTCAAATATGACGTTACGATACTTCAAATACAGTATAGAATTATCTTAAAATATAATTAAAATATAAAAAAACTTAATACAAATTACGAGTTTGTCGTCAATGTTAAGCTCGATTATATTTACAAAGAGCAGTTTCAGAAGTACTTTATCTACACAATTAAATTCTCCTGTATGTTTTATAAGATTTTCGGATCGATTTCTTGTTACACATTTTTCCAGCTAAATCTGCAGTCGTTAAAAAATGTAGTCGCTCTCCTCAAAAACTTATGCGATTTGCGGGAAAAAGTATACTTTTTTTTATACAATTATTCCACAATGAATATAATAACAATTAGAATAGGATAAAGTAACACGTAACATCCATAAATATATTCAAATCCCATCGCACATTTAACATCTATGTAACGATTAGTTACACATAACATTGATGAAAGGATATTCTATTCAAATTCCAATTTGAAATATTATCTTTTAACCTTAATAAATATGCCAAATTATATTCTCGATCAATTTATGTATACTATATCTCTACGTTGTAGTCAAATAAAATTAATTGACCTAAATGTAAGATTCGTTGAGAAGAAGACCCTGATCTGAAAGCGAATAACGCGCTCAAAAATCTATACCGTACGTAATAATGACATAAAAAATCGATATTTAATCACAGATCATATTAGGATTGTGGTCGTCAACTTTAAATTGTTTCTAAAGGGTGTCAAAAATAAGTGATGAATTCGGCAACGAGCTGTAAATAATACTACTCTAAACGTATCGACGACATGCTCTGCGTATGAAGTATTTCAGTCTGCAAAGATTTCTTGTCATATAATTGTTGCACAAGTCTTTCGAGTGCTGATGGAGAATACTTTTTGTTCCCTTTGCACTTTTTTCTGCAATCGTTGGAAATTCAGCGATTTTCAACTTTTTATTTGCCTTGATATGTGCAGTATGTATCTGATTATCGTACTCCAAAGCCATCGGGTTTCAATAAAAAGCTTCTTTTAGAACTCATTGTAGCTCGTATTTTTTAAATCATCTTTTTGGTTAATATAAAATTTGTCTAATCAATACAGTCGTAAAGTCCATTGGCACTCGAAAAAGTCAGTTTTAATTTTAATATTATAAAAACTTAATACTGATTAAATCTAAACTCGAACTACATTAATCAATTACTTGAGGAGTGCTCAGCAAAAGAAGTAGAAAGAATTTGTCTGACGCACAGAATTGAAAGCTAAAGACTTTGAATAGTATACACCTTTTTCAAATTCGAAGATGATATTGGGAAGCAATAATACAGTTTACGAAAAATACATCAACATTTTTTTTTTTATTTTTGATGTCTCGCTCATCCACAAAAATAAGAAACCATACTATCTATACCCATCGAAACTCGAATCACAACCTCTGTCTACAAATATCATACTCGATCGCCAATTTCGCTAAGTACTCCTCCGTAACCCTATACGCATAAGAGAATCTGGACTTTGGCCGATACTTAACAGGTACTTGGAAGAGCGACACTTCAGTTACATTTGGCTTATAATCACGACTGACCGACCAACGAAGCTCAACTGATCTTTCGAGTTTCATGGCTAGCTTCTCTCTTCGTTTTTTCGCAGTTGAGCTTACTCGCTCGGTATGTCACTGCTCGTTGGACTGATTGTCGACTGCAGGTCGTGCAGCTCGGGGGGTGGCGGCAGCAAGAGGCTTGGTCGCCGCGATAACTCCTCCTCGTATAGGCTCGTTGTGCTCTTTGGCCGCGACGTTATACTCCACGGGTCAGGTCCGTCGCTCTGAGAATAGGAAAATTACATCTGGAATTAGTTGTCGATATTTATTTGAAAATTTTGTGGCGTGTGATATAATGCGGTTCGATGGTGTCGAGTATATGTGTCTATAGCTTTGGCGACGCACGCAAGAGCATTTTGCTTCGTGTGATTATCTGAAAAATAATCCAGTCGATTGCTAAAATTTAAATTATCTACTGGCATTAATAAAAAAGGCATATTATACTGGTTGGAAATTTGTTAGCATTCAAAATCTCAGTAAAAATGCAGTAATAACCTATTTATGGTTAATTGAATTCTACTCTGCCCCTCTTATCCTTCATAATAATTAATAGAGAGAGAGAAAGAGAGAACCATCAATCAATCTTTCATCCTATCTTAGCTACGTCAAAAAAAATGTGATAAGTTTTTGGTCTCACACAAAATTGGCCTTATAGGATTTTCTCCCTAATCCAATAACACGCGCATATTGCAGAAGAGATTGATTGATTGCTATGCTTGCATTCATTCATTTGTGTTGAAGCCGCGTTTGCTACTAAGCGAAATCATTTCGTATAGAATAAAAGATGCATCCATAATTGCTTGCATCGCAGCTAAACTATTCCGTTTCATTTTCATTGCCAAGCTTAGAAGCGTGTTGCAAAATTAAAAATCTTCATATAGAATAGTATGAGAATTTTCCTGGCGTTCAGGACATTGCTTGTTTTGAACAGCAGTTTTCTCAGAAACCTTAAAGTTAGTCGTATGGAAGTTTAGATGAGTTTTGGCTATCGCCGTTCTTCGGTGGCAAACTAGCGAGGTGATGGTATTATTTCGTCATTTTCATCGAACTCGGAGAGATGTTTAGATAGTTGCAAAAAGAAACTCAAGTATAATTTCTCACGTAATATCATGCTGATTAAAAATTGGCAGAAAATGCATTTCACAGAAGCAATAAATAAAATTTGAAGAAGAAAAAACCATTCTAATGGCATCGAATTGCTTTTTGTTATTCTCTGAGCATGCACGTTCAAATGTTGGCGGATGATGAAAACTTCTGATTCTGCCTATCGATGCTGTAACAATCTACTTTCACTGCTACTCTATGCTAATAACAATAGAAAAATGTTTTTCTAAATATTTGAGCAAATGAATTTGAATAAAATAGTTAATTATTATTTAAACGTCAGTCGTGGAACAAATTGGTATTCTAGAGCAGGATTATTCTTATATCAAAGTACGAGAAATATTGCACTGTTGTAAAACTGTAGGATTCTAAGACAATATTTGCCCACGACTGCTAGTTATGGTGGAGATTATTCTGAAAAAATGAATGAAGTTTATAAAATTAAGAATACCTATCATTTTTCGGTGACCGACATTTTAATGACGTCATCATCGACAAACCATAAACTGCCTTAGGTTAAAGTAGCTAGAAGGAATAAAGTAAAAAAGATGCGATAAAAAATAATAGTTGGGAGGAATAGAATAATCTCCTATTGCAGTAATATTCGAATATATTATTATAAGTTTTATGAATTATCGAACCGAATTCGTGGGATTACAAACAAAAAAACTCGGATTTTCCACCTACATTAAAACACCTCCCCGAGTTTTCATTCCTCTAAATCGATAAATATTCTCAGTACAAATAAAACTGTTGAATAAGGATCAGTGCGTTATTCTTTTGTTCGAATTCAAAATATACGCGTATCGTCAAATCTCTGATTCGAATAATCGTTCGATTCCGCATGAACGAGCGCGTATAAACCTCTGGAGCGCGCGTCGTAAACCGAGTCACAGCCAACCATAAACATTTCGCAACGATCACTTACCATCATGTGATGCTTGGGCTGAGGTGGCAGCGGAGGTTTCAACAGAGCCACGTCGCTGAGGTCACAGGAGGTCGCCGGCTGGGACACATAGCTGGGACACGCTAACTCGGGCGTGGCGGCCGGCAGCCTCAGCTGTGAGTCGTAACGTGGCGGCACCTGCTGCACCTGCATCGGGCTACCCGGTGCCGTGGCTCCGAGAATCCAGCGGGCGAAGCTCTCGCAGCAGCCGCAGCATACGTCCGTCATGCCTTGACGTAGACCTCGGTGTAGCGTCAGGAATAAGGTCGGGTTGACGAACGCGTGCACGTACGCGATGTGCAGCGTCACCTGTGAGATCGAATTTGAAAAAAAAAAAAGATTTAGACTGATTCGATTGTTTATTCAACAGAGCGGATTCAGGGATGACCGCAGGCTAAATAGTACGGCGGCAACGAAGCTATATCGGCATTCCGTTTGCGGACGTCGTCTGACCTAACCGCCGGTAAATCTACTTATCTGTCTTCCTCAACCGCGCGGTTACTCCCAACCGTCTCCATAAGACACAAACTGTTAACGTTGCAAATGTTCGAATATCGAACAACGCACAGTATCGGATTTTCAAATTGTAATCCATGCACCTAAATTAATTTACCGAAACTTGCAAAATCAATTGAGCAACTGCATGAATTAATAGGCCGCGGCCTAATGGGATCTCAAAGTGGTCACCGCGGCCATAATATTTAGCTGTTCCACCAGCTACGCGCACTTGCACTACAACAACAAAGTGAAAGTTTCGGACTATAAACGGGTATACGCGACTTCTACCGAGCATCTCTCCCGAGGGAATTTATCCGGCCCTACTACAACGCCAAGTGCATAATCTCCCTTTGTAAATTACAGGCGCGTAGTATCGCGTACCATTTGAACGTGTATGTATATATATATATGTTCCGCTCGCGTTGGTGGAAATTAATTTAATGCGTATATATAGGCTCGTATCGCTGGACGTTTTCGGAAGGAACCGTGCCAATAATCGCGTTGTTTGTCATCGGCAGCTCTGTCGGGGCCATTAATTATTCATCGGCTGCATTTTGCTCCGATCTCGCGTATATGTAAATGTGCTCGGATTTCCCTTGTAACGGCAGTTACAAGGGAAATCGTTGGCTTTTTTTTTGTCCCGGTATCTATATTACACTGCATTTGACCCAGAGTGAGTCCGTCGTTATACGTAGTTTACAAGTTGCATCGAAGCTATTATGCGGCATTAGCCATAGCGTTGGAAAATTAACAACCTTAAACTCTGGGCGCATAAACTTGCGGGCTTGTTTTAGCTCGTTTTTTTTTTGCCAAACTTCGTGACGACTCTGCCAAACTGAGGCGACGAAGTGTATAAGCTATTAGCGGACTGTGACAGGAAGAAAATTCTCGTATAGCAGTCCTTTGAGGGCAGCTTTTGCTACGTGAATTAATTACAATCCCGAAAAAAACAACGGCTAGCTCATTTCCTTATCAGCCGAGCTAACAATCCATTCCGCGTGTATTCATCAACAGAGCTGTATATAGTAGAGCGAGGCAATTTCTCGCGGGGGAAAAATTCGATTACGCGCAAACGGCACACACAGTGTTACCTATACACGAACACACCAGAAAGCAGTGGCGTCACGTCGTAAGCTCTTTCCGATAGTCAAAGTACAGCCGGGCATAAATTTGCCTGGCGCATACAGCGGAATTTATGGCCAGAGTAGCGCGAGCTCAAAGGCGTGCGATTCCTTCCTTCCTCTTTCTCTCGTGCCGCGGCCGTGTTTTCGGTTATTCTCAGGCGCGACGCTCAACTTTTCCCATTCATTCGGTCTGCCGCCTGGCTATGGTCGCGAGTGACCCAAGCTATCTGACCGTCAAAGCTCTGGGACACTGTTTCGATCGTTCGTCAAACTTGCCTCTCCCTCTGGTATAAGAGAGTGTTTATCGCCACTTTTGAGGAGATTCCTATAGGGATTTCTCGCGACTTTGATTTAACGACGAGTTCGCGCCGTTTTTCATTCTTTGTTTTTTACGGGAGAAGTGTAAATCAAACCCGAGAGCTGGAAGTATCAAAGGACGTAACTCGATTTGCATTCGACTCTTTGCTCGGAAAAAAAAAACTTCTCCCGACGCGTTCTCTCGCACAGATTATGCCGATCCAATATTTTTAAGTATCGTCGAACGTTCTCGTGCCGAGAACGCGTGAAATGTAAATCCTACCGACACACTCCATTTGCATATTCCCCTTATCACGCGTGTTCGAAAGTCCACCCGATGGCGCAGCTGAATACGTTCGTTTGTATGTAAATCATACGATCGAGTGTCTTCGCGTATAGTTATCGACGAAGCCCCGACCAAAGCTATACAGCGTAAAATTTTTACGCCGAGACTTATTCGCATAAGCGACCGATCGATATCTCCTAAACTTTGCAGATGCACGAGAATAAGCGACAAGTTCTCTCGGATATGTAGCTTACACGGCGGGAATCTTGTTTGGGGTTTGGCTTGTAAAATTCGTTATGGGTCTCGTCGCTCCCGGAAAGTTTCCACGGCAAAGTATAAAGAAAAAGAGGCGACCGAATCAGTGGTGTATAGTATCGTCGACTTGATCTTCTAATAGGCTTTAGCAAACTTTACGGGAGATTGGATCGTAGTATAGGGCTTCCTACGCTGACACAATTTGAGGATTACGCTCGTGCGAATAATATCGCATATATTTTTGTAGGAAAAAAAAAAAGAGAAATGTGTTAATATACCTCGTAGCCTGTGGTGTTTCCGATTGCCGGATGATGTACAAGCGTGACGAAGAAAAGTGGACCCCAGAAAATGACGTAGGCCGCAGTGATGACCAGAAACATTTTCACCCTTTGGACGCCATCTCGCTCTATTCGCCGGAGATAATTCCTCATCTTCCGGTGCTCCTCAATCGCTCCGACCCTCTGGAATTTCGGCAGAGAAATTAGTTACCGCTGATGCACATGTGACTCGGAAATCATTTCGCTCTTGCTTGGCGTGACCGACTCGTTAATTTCTTTCATCGAAAAAAAAACCACCTATATATATTAATGAACGTACAACGAATCGTGTATCAATCATCCCGGAAAAAACGTTGATCTAATTCCGAAGCGTTCGAGCTGAAATCTCAGCGTACTGTCTAAAACATCGATTAGTTTCCGGATAGTTCCGCTCGAAAAAGCAGTACAAGTTCGAATTAAATTCCGCGGCAAAAAAAAAAATAAGCGCGCAACCCGATTTCGCGGGCACTATAATTAGTTCACCGACACCCACACACACACATGCTATCTCAGCCATATCGATCGAGTATACACAGCATATCAGAGCGCGAAGGAGTTCCCTTAGCCAGCAATACGTCGCGATCGAGGAAATTTCCTACACTTACCTTGGGTGTACCGCTGCTCCTCCTGACGTCGGCGGAGCTGCCCTCGGCGAGGCCGTTTGGACCGCCAGCGGCCCCAGCGCTCGCACCGCCTGTCACGCTCACCAGAGTGGTCACGAGTCCGGTCACTCGTACCTAAGTTTGCCAAGCCACAAAATTTCCGAGTTTAGTTTCAGTTTGGGAGACGCTTTTTGAGGGGATATGGGACTCATGTGATGATACGCGAACGAATGTACGAAGGAGATTTTATGCGCGTTGCATACGGAGGCAGGTGTACTCGTTGTACGTTTTCCTGACGAGATGAAAGTTGGCTCATGCATGTTTGATGCACAATCTGCGAAGGTGAACAATTCCATTGTTCCGAATATAGGGGCTATTTTACACGAGCTAAGCCCAAGTTATTTAGCCTTTCGCTCGAGCGATAGAGCTTAAAAGGTTTGCATGCAAATCGCGCTATTTTCATCATATCGTGCGCGTATTATCCTTTGTGTGTGGAAACTACTGCCCCGAAATTATCCGCGAGAGACTATATATGGTTGCGCTTTCTCCGCTCGTCCGAATTATATGTCCGATATCGCTTTCGGGAGAAAAATATTCCGGGCGTACGTATGCAAATATCCAGCACACAGGCTAACGCGCTGAAAATACATCAGCGAGTGTCATGCTATACGAATAACGAAATTTGCAATTTAATATACGTATTGTAGTGCTCGCTGAGCTTTATTCGTGCCGTGGTGCTTTTGTGTACGGGAATCAGGACTTTAGTAATTCGATACACAACGAAGATAAAAAAAACAATTTGAATATAGAATTGTAAACGTACTGCCTCGACGTTCGGCTTTGTGAGGTCCCGGTGTAGCTTTCTCAGATGGAAAAGCGTAAGCCCAACGCAGATGATGTTGATGAAAATCCAGAGCAGGTTGAGAATGTAGTGTCTGAACGGCCCGTGTACAAGCGGGCAACTCGGCTCGTTGTGTCCTGTCTCAGTATTGGCAGCCAAAGCACCGCTCAGGAAAGTTGGGCCCAGGTTTATCGTGATGCTCGCGAACCAGATCATGAACGTGCCGAAAATTACACACTGTGGACACGCGGTTATGGCAAAATTTATTACTACGTCCACTGCGTAGATGGAATTTTCGACGTCGAAAAAGCCGCTCTACGCTTTCGAAAATTTTACCGGTGATTTGATCGTACTTGTAATAGCACATGGGTACAGCAGCTTCATCACCGAACCCAATCTGATTTGCTTCCGGCTATCGCTGCGTACACTGACAATAGCGCTTTTTCAAATAAACGGCCTCGATGCATTACTGTCAGTGCGCGCGCGCTTTTTCGAGAGAGAATCTAATAACGATGGTATATCCAGCAATTTTTCTTTTAAAAATATCCTCTCAACCGATTTTACCAAATCAATATTTCCAATCTATTTTTAAATAAGCCATAATCACCTGAGGTGAGTCCATGAGAATGGGCTGTCCGATGTCCGTCTCTTCGTCGTTCTCCTCCTCGAAGACGGGGCTATCGTTAAGCACAGTCGTGAGCATGTTGACGGTGGATACGGTGACGAGTAGCAGAAAGGCCGTCTCCACGAGTGAGCACTTATTAACCGGCTGGCAATTGAGGATACTCGAGCCCAGGGGTAGCAGTATCGCCGCTCGCGCGCAGTCCACCAGCGCTTGATGGAACAGCAAACCCTGCGACCATCTGTGTCGAACAATTTTTTCTATTATCACGAGTCGATGAATATAATAATATAATATCGTGCATCGGATGAAAACACGACCCATTAATTAAATCGACGCCGCGGAATATAATAATAATTTGAATTTCACGGACCGATACCATTGTAATTCAATTTAACCTTATTTGTCATCGGCAGCTTCCGATTGATTTCTCTCTCTCTCTCTCTTTCTCCGGTGGCTGGAATTTCAGCGCTATATAATTAAGCACGCTTGCATAATTCCGGCCTGCAAAGTTTTCGTTTTAATACACACGCACGGTGCAGAAACTCCGCAAAGTTCGAGTCATAAATAGCAGCCGACTTGATTAACGAATTCGCGCTGTATACGTGGCAACGTTTATATCGGTGTTAAGAGTTACAATTCTAAAGTATAATTAAACTACTTGTTCGACTATTATGACCGGCCGCAACAATCGAATAAACACTACTCGAGTGCGCTAACCCTACAATTAGCGGCCGCGAAATGGCCCATAAAACTCTTGAACCCCGTGAGATCGCAGACTACTCCATACGAGAGGAATTTACGATTCGAGAGCTGCTTAGATTTAATGAGGTCACGTGAATGCTATGGTCACCTTCTGAGGGAACGCTTGCCGAGTATAAGGGCCATGAGCATGATATTGGCGCCCATTCCCATAGCACCAAGGCTGAAGATGACTGTGGCCTCGGCGACGCCGCCCGGGTGACACTGGAACACCTTTGTGGCGTTCGACGTGACATTGCCCGATGCCCCGATGCCGAATCGCAAGTTGGCCCCTATCATCGCTACGGCTCAACCTGAAAACAAATGAGTTATCGTATTACTCACGTGTGACAAGCGTAAATCATTCTTTTCAGAATGTGCAAAGTTTTAAGAAAATTCTCAAGAAAGGATCGTTCGCATGCAAACTACTTCCGAAGAATATCGCTAAATTTCGTTCCGATAAGAAAGATCGCCAGCACTAAAGGGCTCTCGTGTAGGTAGCAAACATCGGTCTCCCGAATTTTAATAGCCAAACAGTATAGTGGTGCTTGACGACCCATTTCCCAAGCGGACAGCTAATTGCCAGGTAGTCGGCTGGCCGCAGTTAATGAACCCCGACAATTATATTCGCGCAGAGCCGAAATGCAAACGGAATGTATAATGCAAACAATTATCGCGAGAGACTGGAGGAGCAACCGCGTCGAAGGGTCCTCTGGACTTTTCGACAAGGCCTGTGACTGTGTGTGTGTGTACTGAGCGAGAGATAGAGCCTGACGAGGCTCGAGATTGATTTCGATTAATTATTCCTAGGACCGCCGGGCTGATAGCGCGAATGTGGAGCGACGGATTCAATGTTGCAGTGGTTGAATCTCGACAGTTCGGGGGTGTGGTCTGATTTATTTCGTGAGTTAATTTCGCCCGAAGGATTCGAATGGGATAATGGGATAATTCGAAGTGAAGAACAATGTCATCTTGAAAAATCGACAACGGAAACCGACGAAAAATTTTTCCTTCTATGCAGCGCAGCGGACGATTTCGATTGTTTACACGAATAAATTCGAGCTTGCGCCGCGCTTTGTTTCATCAGGGCCGGCCAACAGTGCGCTGTTTGCGTTAAAAATAACGGCGAAAAATAGAGGAAAACACGCGAAGCGTATAGGAGAAGAATCCGCCATCAGCGAGGCATTCTCTATCCAACGGAGCACTATTTACGTGAGTCTGACTGCGCGCCGGTAACCGGAATCAACACGGAAGGACAAGGCTACGAAAATGCAGTCGAATAATTTCGCCGAGGCTATACCGCTGAATAAACATTTCCCTCTCTTTCTCTCTTTCGCGAGTGTTCGAGGACTTTGACGCGCTTTTTTTTCGCACAGGATACGGCAGCTCCACGTTCGACGCTTGCGCGCGTGTAAACCGATGTATTCCGTCGCTGCTGCTGTTGCTGCGCTCGGATAACAAACTCTGTTTGCCCTGCTTTATTTTGCTTGGACGACTGCGATAACAAGAATTTTTGTCGTTAACGTGACATACTTTATTTCTGCCTTTTTGGGTATGTGAGTGCACGTATATTTGGTACAATACCATTCGACGAGCTGATACTGTGTATTAATATCATTAACGTAACGGGCTCAATTGATCGAGACTATCGTGCGCGCCGTTACTTCCGCTATAAATAGATATCTTGAATGTCGAATATAAACACGGATATTCGAATGCACGTGTTTCAGCTCAGCTACGAATATCACGTGTTTATATTTAACCGAATTAAAAGTAGAGAATAGTCAGTGTGACATTGAATTTTTCATGAGTTCGAGAAGGAACTCATGTTCCCGTCACTCAATCTGGATACAAAATTATATGCTTCTGTGCAACGAATGTTAAACACACCCCACAACTTTATATTTCACGAATGTAAAAAGATCGTACGTGCCCCTGACTTTTTCGTTTTTCTTCACCCCTCCCTTGCGACATTGTCCTCCACGCATACGTAAGATTCGTGTTTCGCATTTGCGCGCTAGAGTATCTCGGAGTAATTGCACTCGTTACCGATGTACTGTTCCGAAAATTAAATTATTCCCGCGTCGCGCATGAATATGCATGTTGTTCCGTACGTACACGACGCTATACGTCGTGCTGCGTTGCAGGATTTTCGCGCCTGCACTCGTTAAAAGCTCTTCAGGGCCATAGCCCGAAAATGAGTAGAATTACACACACGCGCGCGCGCGCGATACGTCGTCTCGGGAAAAACTTAATTAATTTTTCCAGTCGAGAGATAAGTGACTTTTCCATTATCTTCACCATCTGCTTTGTCTGATTTATAGCGGCTTGATTGTCTTTTGATTTATCGTGAGTTTCTTTGTGTCTTGGATTTTCAAGTCTGCGGAAAAAGTTTTAATGAATTATGCATCGACTTGGGAGGAAAGTCGATAAAGATTCAGGTTTTGTTGACAAAAGTCTTATCCCAAATACGGTGGCAGTGATATTTCCAACCGGAAAGTACGATCGGTTATAACGAAAATAAGAATCTCGGTTAAAGTTCTCGATAAGCCTCTCGATTGAGAGGTAATTGTTCCCCTCATTTCCTCCTCGGACTTGATTAACTCGAGTGCACCAAATCGACTTGTCTTCGAACTTGGAGCGTGAGTTTCTCTAGCCTGTGATCGATATCCGGATAATTTGCCGCCGTACTCTATACTACCGCCTTTATTTGAATAAAACCCTTATCCACGTTTAAACTAGATTATTCTTCGGCTTATTCGCTATAAAAAAAAGTGTAAATGTAGCGTATTCCGTGCAAGTTTACTCATATACAGTATATGGGTTTGATGTTTTCGATCTATATGTATGTCAAGCCACTTCATTTCCTATCGGTGTTTTCTGGTACAGTAGGCTTACCCGAATAATAGGCCCGATATATAGGCCAGCTTGGAAATAGACCGTGTGTATATAGGGAATGCATTCGCGTTTCATCCTCTCACTTCTCTTCCTCCCTCTTTTTCTCATTCGCGCGCTTGTCGCGCCGTCGACAACTTTATGTACCTATTGAGGCGAATAGTTCGGTATTCTTTCAGGAAATAATACGTCGCCAGATTCAATTTATATGCTCGGATTATTTCTGCAAGCGACGACAGCCTCAGCCATTCGACGAAATTCTTTGAATAAACAGCGTTTCTTACTTTTACGATTCCGTGAACGATAAAATAAATTGTTCGCGGCGTTGACGAATGAAATTGGCGTAATTAGTGAATAAAGCGCCGAAGATCAAAATTCAAAGTCTTAATGAGTTTCGCAAAGAGCTGAAATTAATGAATATTTTCGACCTCCGTCCCCTTTGCCGTTAATTGAATGGAAGGCAAAGGATCCGTAAATTTCCAGGGAACTCTGTGTGTGTCTCGTGACTCAAAGAAGAAAGCTTTTGTGCAGTCCTCGCCCGAAGACGCGACGACGACGGTATCGGCATCGTATATTTCGCTCATCTAGTAATCAGAGACGTTAAATGCACTTTGCGTAATGCGCGTTTAATTGGATTTCGCCTTCGGTTCTATTTTTCTTTCTTTTTCTTTGGATCAACTCTCGATACCGATCATCGCTACGAGATATAACCTCAAGGAGCTTTTCATAATCCAGCCTGTGTATTTCTTATAACTTCGAGCAAAGTTAAGGACTCGCTCATCAAATGCTGTTTTAAGAGTTTTCATTTTTTTTGTCTGCTCCTGTTTTCGCGAAAGTTTTCAAGCGAAAGCCAGTGCGAGTTTTGCAAATTCTAGCCCCGAAGAAAAGTGTATCGCGAGAAAGTAATGGACACTTGTTAGCAAGCGAGACATCTTCTTATTGCTTCGCTGCGCTAAATTTAAGGAAAGAAGGCCACGAGCGTTAGCGCAGCTTGGCAAAGTTTTTCCGAAACAAGGAGTAAAGTTTACTCTCCATATATCGATGTCTCGCTTGATATTCCTTGAATGTAATTTGAGGATGTATTATTCGTTAGCAGAGAAACGACTGCAGGGAGTATATTATGAAGTTTCGTTTTAAACTTTTCGTTGCGTCATCTTCATCAAAAAACTTCGAGATTCGGCCTTGCAAAATGTTTTACGAAAATGCAATATGACATCAACCGGTAAACAAGGGGAGACTCTTGTTATGAGAAAACTTTTTATCAGTCGTATCCCCCATCTGATGAAAGTTTTCGAAGAAGATACTATATAAGACACCAAAGTCGTCGGTGGTACATTTTCGAATAAACGTTAGGTGTCCAACGTTTAATCTATATAAATTCACGCAACCTTAATTAGCGGATAAAGGCTTTTTCAAGAGTTAGCTAACAGTATAGCCGTGGCGTTAATTGCAAGCTCCTGGTACAAATTAAAGCGTCCCATCCTTTCAGGCGCCGGCTGCATCTCTTAGCGGAATAGTAGTATGTAAAAAGGAGAACTCTGGATAAAAATAAAGAAGGATTAAAAAAGACATCAGCGCAGAGACGCGAGCTAGAGAGAGAGAGAGAGAGAGAGAGAGAAGAAGGGAAACGCTTCTCAAGTACGTAATTCATCCGGGGCTGAGGCTTTTTTGCTTCTCTCTTTTTTCTCCTCTCGACCTTAGCTGGAGAGTCAATTTTCTAAGAAAACGCGCCCGCGCAACGTCCCTAATTACGAACGCATTTCGTATAAGCCCGCTTGCACGATAAAGTGTGCCGCCGGCGACGACGACGACGATGACGACATGCGACGACGTCTGTGTGTTAAAGGTGGGCGTTTACGCCCCGAGACTCTGAAAAGTGTAGCTCGCGATTCCAAATAAGATCAGCAGCGCACAATTAGGAGGATTTTTCTCCTCCTTTATTTCTCGTCGTTGTGTATTTGAAATTTAATCGTGATCACGTTCGTGACGATGGCCATAATAGAAATGTAAACCGAAGCACTCCAGAATCGACTCGGAATAAACACCGGGGCGTAACTTACTTCTCTGGCATCGCCGATAGAGAGGAAGCGAGTATAGCGTAGCATAGTATTCTATAGGTCAATGCCATTACCGTAACCATTACCATCTCCCCCACCCCTCTCTCTCTCTTCTGGAAAAAGCGTCGCAAGCCCACGCGCGCGAAAGAAACAACCAATCAACAAGCAGTGTCGGGGCTGCAAGACGTGTTCTCTCACCCTCCTTTCGGCCGCGAATGGTTTTCCGATATGTTCCGCGCGCATCTATATAATACGGGCGAGCTTGAATATACCGGCCCATTATGCCGAGGCAAAACCACGCGCACGGCTCACAAAATAAGCACGAGCTTCGTTGTAGTGTATGCCTATGTGTATACGTGTATAAAGGGTGCTACGTCGAGCGAGAAAAATTACTCTTGATGCGTCGTAAATTCTCGAGAGTTCACTGCGCGCGCCTTTCCCAGCTGCGATGGTCAGCCGGATATGTGTGCGTATGCATGTGTATCGAGAGCGAAGGTGAATTTTTCGAGACGTTTTTTATTTTTACGCTTCGGTGACTGCCATACGCGATGCTCATGAGCTACTACGCCGTGATGGTGTCGTTACTCGTGCGAGAGAAAAACCTTTACAAGCCGTGTGCCCTCAAGTATTATACGTCGTGAAATTGTGTACGACTTAACGGCGAGTCGCAATACAAAGATGCAGGTATATCAGGGAGAGCGAGGCGTCAGAATTAATCCCGAAATTAACAAGGGCTAAAGCTCGAAACATCAAAGCTCATCTCGCTCCGAAGAAACAAAGCGCCTCAGACTCAAACGACGGAGCTTTTCTTCACGCGAAGAAACGGAGGCAGCGAAAAAGAGCTTTTTTACACGGCGGTAGCAGAGCTCCTTCTCGGAGCGAGAAAACACGTGCGTGTACAGAAGAGAAGCCGCATCTGGCCGACGCGCCCTCGATTCATTCCTCGGATTCTTTTTGCGGAGGATGATAAAAAAAAGGGTCGTGGGAAGAGGAGGAAAAACAAGGACGAATAGGTCTAGGAGGGGATATATAGCTTTGCCCAAAGGGGTGTGTGCGCGAGCTTCCGCGCACAAAGAGATCGGGCTGCGTGTAATTTCGCTGTGCTATCGGGAGATCGAAATCGTCGATTGACGAGAGAGATATAGGGAGAGAGGAAAAAAGATTATCGTTCCTTTTTTTCGGCCGCATTCACGATTGTCTTTGAGCTCTTAATTCCGGTCGAATCTTTCTTTTTTTTTCGGTCTTGTGGCTCTCTGTTCATCAATGTTATCGCGTTTGTTTCCACGATCTCGTTGGGACGATTTTTTCTCGCTCTAATTTACGATCGCTGTAAATTCGAAACTTGGAAAACCACGAAAAAGCTCTTTTAATTGCCGAGTCGTGTCGCCATCGATTCTTCAATCTGGACACGCGGCGGGAAAAAAATAAGGGCATTATAAAAATGAAAAAGCGCTGTTAGCTCGGATGTCTGCCAATGCTTAATGGAAGAACGTCCCCCGTGCGCAATTTACTGTGTATATACATGTATAGGGATTATGCGTCCTGCGGAAGTGAAAATATAGTGCCGTTTGTACAGTTTGCTGGAATTTGGAAAATCGTCGCGATTCAACTTGGGCTTTTTAGCCCATTTTTTAAACTTTACGAGCCCTCGGTAATATTTATGGCAGCAAGCCAGAGGCCAAAAATCGTTCGGAGAACAGTTTTCGCGACATTTATATTTCTTTGTTTACCCCAGCGATATCGATGTGACTTTCAAATTTTTTACCTCATCACTTTGGACTAATACATATCCGTTATAATAAAACTTTTCATCTTTATCTAGCTCACGCGCTCGTACTTGATAAGACCTCAACCCCTGGCAAATCGAATCCGCTTGAATTTATTTGGAAAATTCGGCCGCGGGGCAAATATTTCCGGCGTGAAACGGCACTTACGAGTCGGAATAAGTCGATGAGACCGAGGTGAGAAGAAGAAGAAGCAGCAGCGGCAGCAAACACGGCTACAGACTAGGACGTACTCACGCGGAATATTTTCAACCTCGAGTGAGTGGATCGCGACTCGGTCGGTGCATTTTGTATTCCCCGTGTCATCTTAAATCCAGTCGTAAGAACTTCCAGTGCGCTGAACGTCTCTCTCTATACCCGAAGCCTTTTCATTTCCTTATAGAGGTACACCTTTACCCAGCTGCGCTCCTTTGACACTGATGGTGTCTTATTCATTTCTATACCGACTGACTGAAGCTATACTCTACTCGCGATAATTCAAGTACGTACCGTGTCTCTGAGTCTCTAGCGGGTGTAACGTAATTTAAGCGCAGGAAAATGAATACGAGAGAAGGTATTTACCGGTGCGAGCCGTAGCATTTGCATGAAAATTTAATAAGTCAAAAAGAGGCCGCAATTAAGAAACAGGCCAGCAGTGCGCGTTTCTCTTTAATTATGCGCGATATGAGACCCCGAAGGAAAGCTCGAAGTGAGTTCGTTTTCGCTGAAAAGAAAATTCAACCCCCCGAGACGCACCGTATAATAATCTCTTCCTCACGGCTATATACACACTGCGACGTTTTCCATTGACACTCGTGTACCCGAGGCGGCAGGCTCTCTTTCTCGCCGCGTTTATTCCGTCTCATTTAAATGTCTAGAAGCTTTATAGGCGTTAACGCTGCCGCCGCGGCTGCAATTCAAACCTGGCGCCTTCTCCTCGAGGATCTTAAAAGTTGGACGGCTTCTTGCGTATAGACCATTAAACTTAAGCACTCGTCCTTTGCCCTTCGCTTCGAAAGATGCGTAACTTTTAATAGAAACGTTTACAGATAATTCAATCCCGTGGATGCGAGTTGTAGCCTCTCGAAACCCACGCGGGCGTTTATCGAGGAACTTATGGTCGACTAGGTGCAGCCCGAGGGATTCTGAACTTCCGACCTCGACGCCAGGGAAATTTATACCCAAGCTTGTAGCTTGCATCGTTGAAGCTGTCTGCTGACATTGATATAACTCGAGCTTTCTCGTTGAGAGCGATGCTGGTGAAACGAGTGGGAAAAGTGCGTATAATTGTATTCAAGCGAGCGCAAAATCCGATTACGATTCAATCAAAGCCCAGGCGACATATCCGACAATCAAATCGACAAAGGCAAACACGAACGCGGGCGTTAATAGCCCGGCTCTTCTTAATACTTTCCCTCCCACAGCGAGCAAATACTCCTTTAAATTCTCCGGCGCCGCATTATTCTCAAAGGGACGACTGCTGCAGGAAGCACTTGTCCGAGAGAGAGAGAGAGAGCTCTGACCACCGGCGCTCGATCCTCTCGAAAACAAAAGGGACCGGCGAGAGTGGCCCGGGCCAAAAGAGGCGAGGCTCCTATATCCTTTCTCTCTCTCAGCTCTCTCTCTCTTCTTTCCTAAATTACACGGTTCGACCGTCGGTTAGCGCGAGAGCTTCGGGTTTCAGGCTCGACGAGCGCGGCGCAATAAACTTTTAAATGGCTTTGGAAGAGTTTTTATCAGGCTCGAGAGCTGAGCCAGCGCCCCCGTTCGATGATTGTGTGACTGACCTCGGTATGCCTACTGCTTCTGGGAGATTAAAAATTTTCAGTCAATTGTCAAGCGCCTTTTGTTCTTTTTAGGAGATTTTCGACTTTTGAAATTCGTATTTTGCGAGATTAACCCCCCGCTAAAATTATCCTCATTTCCATAAGTAAAACGACCCCGTTTTAACATTCTCTTGCGCGCAGACGGGAAATACTCTGCGAAGCTCGTGCTTTTCTCAGCTCTAACGACAGGCCTGGCCTTGCCCGTACGCTTTTTCTCGAATTGTGTCTGGGAGATTGTAATTAAAGGGGGCGAAATAAAAAAAAACGAGCCTCGGAGAACCGGACGACTAGCGGCCGGACAAGTGGAAACGTGACGAGAGTTAATTTTAAGCGGTTGTACACGACGTCGTCTTTATTTCACGACGCGCATGCGGATTGGCGCAATTTTTTTCTTTGTCCTCCGCCTTTTGTGAATTCAACGCTGGGCAAATTGAGTTTCTCTTTGTGCAACGCTGTTTTTCGGGATTATTCAATTTGTAACTATAGATTTGAAACGACACGAGCGCATTAATGATGCAAATAATACCGCTAAACGAAGCGTTAAAACTTGAAATGAAAAAGCTCTTTAAAACTCGGTTACATAATTATATCAATCGAGTTACTGAGTTAAACACGATGAAAACGCGCTGAATAATTAAAGGCGGGTTAAAAAGGTAGTTAGCACAAATTGAATCGCTTTTATTAATTCGAATCATCTACATATAAATGAACATTAATATGCCACCAAATTCAATTATTTCTCTTCGGCGTCGGCTAAAAAACATTTTCCACTATCTCGGCGCTATAAATCGAAAAGTCAGCCCCAAACCGAGCAGACATCCGTTTTCGGTAAACAGCCAAAAAACGTGCTGGAAAATACGAAATAGAAAACTTCCAAAACGAGATGTATACCGAAACTATCGAGGTCAATCGAGAGATAAAACGCCGAAAAATGCGCAGCTATCGAGGAAGACACTTGCAGCTTCATTCCGTGTGATCAGCCTTGCCAATAACAACAGAGCAGCTGCAGCAGCTCACACAGATAAAGACGTACACCCGAGAACATCACGGCAAATCTATTTACCGTGCGGCTGTCGTGCGCGTACGGAAACCCGACTCGCACTTTATTTCTGTTCTGCAACCAGTTTGTTCGACCGCAATTTTTTTTCGTTCGGACGCCACGACAAGAGAGTAAATTTTTCAAAAGGTTCGTCGCTCTCTTTCCGACGCGCGAGCTTGCAATCGCACGACGTTATTAATGGCACAGAGGCGCGGTTTCGCGAAAATCGACAGGTAGAAGCTTCGATGTGAGCAGCGCGCGATGTTGAACGTCCATACTTTTTTGTTTTATGCTACGGTGATTTATACTTGGAACGCTCGCGATTTTTTTTTTTTTTCATTCTCGGTGATTGCGAGGATGAAGAGCGTAATATTAATGGCAGTTTGGATGGGAATTCGTTTGAGGACTCGTTTGGGGGAAATTGGATTATCGTGGCGTATAAAAGTCTCCAGAAACTTATCAACACTCAGAGCAGCACATCGTCGATTGTAGTTCATGTGATATGAATTGCTCTTGGACTCTTCGGGCGTGAATACGAATAGACGTTTTATTTTTATCGCCTGTTTATATAGCGCCGTGATCCTCCGGGCACCAGCTCGTGTCTTAGATGAGTATAAGCGAATACATCGCGAGCTCATCGCTAAAGTGCATCGGGGGAGAATATGAGTTATTGATTCCTCTGGCGATTTCACTGACCTCGCAATACTCCATTATTGAGGCCATTCTATCTACTATGAATCTCTCTGTTCTAACTAAATTTCGCTCTGTTCATCGAGAGATAAAAATAAAAATACTTCAAGCCTAATAATAAATCGTTTCTTTTCCCTTTGGCCTCAACATTCGGAGAAAGAGAATTGACTCTTTCTCTCTTGCCGAATAAGCCGTAACAGCAGAGTAACAGCGGCGAATGCTACTCTCGATCGGAGCGAAAATACTTTTGTCGTGTCACCTCGGGTCGCGCGCTGACTTCTCTCATTCTCCTCTGCTCTGTGGCGGCAGTCGATTTTCCCGAGAACGAAAGGCTTTCATCGATATTACTCGTCGGCAGCTGCCTGCTTACGGGCGAGGGCATTCGTCTGCGTTTTCTCCGCCGGCAGATATCCTCTTCTCTCTCCGGCGGCTCGGCTTTCCCCACCGCCTCTTTCGCTTCGAGATATTTCGCTGAGTCCTCCGATGCTGATCGCGAGCTCTCACTCTCGAGCTAGTAGCAAAGTACACATAGCAGCGCGACGTCCTAATGTGCGGCTTCTATACGCCCTCCAGTCTATTCTTTGCTCTGTGCTATACGCACTATCGTTGTAATATTGGCCTACATTCCTCCCCGAACGGTTTCTCTGTCTTTCTCATGCGATCGTGCTGGGCTTAGATAACGCGTCGCGATGGAATTTGGCTCGAAGAAAGATGGGGTGGAAATCCGAGAACCAAGCGTACGCCGAGGGTAGGATTCCGAGAGAGCGCGTCCTCCTGAATGACAGATTGCGCGTATTTTTGTTCGATGGAAGACCTTTTTGCAGGAGAAATGGCAGGATACGGTCGGACGTAAAACGAAAAAGCTGTAATCTCAGCGATGAGAGTGTGTCGGATCGACTGCTGCAGAGCGTTAAGTAAATAAGGCAATCGAGTAACGGCATATAGAGCGAGAGAGAGAGAGATAGATGGAAAGGATGACGAAGAGGGATATGACCCATGCAATCCGGCTGACAGGGAACATCGCTTTAGTCGGCGAAACGCTTCCGTTTTAATTCGAGCGATGAAACACGGCCTTGCCATTCTAAAGTACAAATTGAATACACGCGCTCGTGCGACTGCACAGAGATGCCTCTGCTTTTGAGCGCGCAGCTGTGCGTTCGCTCAGTCGATTATGGCTGTTGAAGCAACAAGTATTTTGACGCTCTTTGGCTTTGCTGCTTTTTATCCGGTCGAACGTGTGTTTTTAGATTTAATCGATTGATAATTTGAAAAAATCTCTGCGACTTATTTTGGTTTAATAAATAAATGTTTGTTTGTTTTTTTTGTTTCAGGTGAGTCAAAGTATATAAGAACTACTCTACTCAAAGCTCCTCTGACACGTAAGTCGATTCTTTTCACCCATATTACTTGCGAGATTTCATTGTTACGCTCCAACAATGACACTCCGCAATAAAAGTCACTTGAAATAGCTGCCGAAGGACAAAAACCAGGAAAACGTCGAGTAGGGTCCGAATAAAATTCTGACCCAGCTATATTATACGCTTCAAGTGGGCTATACGCGAAGCCTTTGAGTCCTTTGACGGTGTGTGCGCCTTTACAAGAACGGCCGGAATGTTTGAAGGAATTCGAGCTGCGCACGATCTCTGGGACAGCCGATCCGAGGCAATTCCGGCGCGATACGAGCATATTCAATTCGAACTCGAGCGCGGCTTCCGGTTCCGCGCGATTGAGCTCTCGTTCACTCCTTCCCTCACTCCCCCCCCCAAGCGGCATATCATTTTATATTGCCTCTCGCTCTCGATGCCGCCGCCGCTTTTCAGACTACCTTTCCCCACTACACACTGTATGACGTCGAGCTGACGATGAAAAATCTATTTTCACGGCGAATGAACGTAAAATGCCAGGCTTTTTTCCCGGCTGTGCTCGTCTCTGTCTGCGCTCGTTTTATTGCCCTGGCCGATATAGAAGAGCAAAAAAAAAAAAAAAAATAGCTAGCGCGTGCGGCGACTGACGGATAGTGTAATTGATTGGGTTGTTCCTGGTTTTGTCACGCGCAGAGTTTGCTCGGGGATTTGACTATTGGCTCTAATCGATAGTTCAGGGACCTCTTTTTCACCGGTACATCTGATGGATATAACTCGGTTTATCGAAAAAAAAAAAAAAAAAAAAAAAAAATNCAATAACATGCTCTATAGGCAGCGTCAGCCTCTAAAAAAGCACACCCGCACGAAACCGTTCGCTCATCCAATTTCCTCTGGAAACAGAAAAAGGGGCAGAATGAGCTCCCGGATGAATAGGCAAATATTTTGCTCTCGCTGATGTTTGCTATCCGGCTATTAATCGAGATGTATGCGTGGCGTGTTGACTGTATCGATTACTCGCTCTTTGTTTTTTCTTTCATCCATCGGCTCACTTGGTGATCCATCGATTTAGTGTCTGGAAAAATTAATGGGTCGCGTAATCGCGTTATGATCCCTCCTACTCGTCACTGCACTCGTGCAAACGCGGAATCAGTACTCCAACGCTTGGAAAACAATCGCTCGAATGCTGCAGGCAATTACTGTACATCTCCTGATGGCTGTTTCTTTTATTTTTTCGGCGTGCCTTTTTATCTCGTATTTTGCTCAACTTTTCGTGTTTGCTCGCTTCTCGCGTGGGTGTACGCTCGCCCGTCCGCTTTTAATTATCGATGTGTCGGGCTTGTTGTTTGATTGCCTCAACTTTGCAGGACATGCGACGCTGTTCCCTTTGTGCTCGGGTTTGGATAAATTATGTAGCACGGTGTACAATGCGGACGTGTGCGTCTTTGTAAGTCATGACCGGATGTGTTGAAGCCAAAATAAGACTCTTGTGATAAGCTCATATAATCTGAGTCTAAATTAAACTTAATTCTAATATGTATGCATACGTGTGGATCGCTAGATCAATATCAATTACCAAAACAAATCAGTTTTGGACTGTCTCTTTTATCACCGTCTAAACTTTTCGTGGCTCTGGCAGGTGACGATAGATGGCGCATAGGCACTTTTGTATTTCTCCCATAACAATATGCGTGTTGAGTCTAGATATAGCGGTCTACCACAAGTGCTAAATTTGCCTTGCTTGGCCTGCTGCTATAGCCGCTTATGCTATAACTGCTAAAGTTAATTTTTATATCCGTATCACATGTTCACTCTTGGTACATTTTTTATAGAGATAGAGGGACGGAAAATAATTTATGACCAATATACGCCGAGAAGTACTTAATAAACCGACTTCATGATTCTTTTACGTGGTAAAAAATTACAGTTTCCATATAGAAATTCCGTTAGCGTGCGAGAGGTGAGCAATGTCGAGTTGCTTTATTAAAATCGCACGCGCAGCAGGAATGAAAATATTGAGTTACATGGATGAAAATGTTTGCGAAAAACATATCGCGTCCTAATCGCTCTATTATGCAAACTATACCTAGCAACATGTCTCGCAGGAGTAGTAGCGGTATATACAAGCTGATCTTCATTTTTCACTCAATTCTGCTCTTGAAATGGCTGCGGAGACGCCTATGCCACGAGACAGACGTTATTTTTATGAAAAGAACGTATTTCACTCGGGGAATTTTCTTTTTACACGATGATGTAGCAACGTTAGCGAGCATCATGCGCCGCTAGCCATGAATTTTAATGGATGTTTCATGTAAAATACTTTTTGTGGAAAAAAAAACTGTATAACCAACTCTTGTTTCTCCTGAAAGGAGTATTTATTTAACAAGGCACGTATGTTAAATCGAATAACAAGAAAATTCAACCAGAATCAGCAATTCGCAAATTGAATCAATTTATCGAAGCGCTTTATCAGGAACGAGAGTGAAAAAAAATTTACAATTAGGTATCCCCGAACATCCGAAAAAGGGCTATTATAACTGCGTGTAAAGTGCGTCTATAAAGTCACTTTTCTTTGACTTCTTTGAAATTGAATTTCCTTTGACAATTTAAAAATTGTCACCTATACCCACCATAACTAAAAGTATAAAGCCGATTGTCGTTAACGCCTTTTCTCAGCGGTTTTACACTCTCCGCCTTACCTCCTCTCGAGGCGAATAAATCTAGAAGAAGCAGCTTTACAGCCCGGTGCGATACATTCTCGGCAACGCCCCATCACGCAGCCCCAAATGATAATAAAGTCATTGCGCATGGCCGAGCGTTAACGTCCTAATAAAAGTAGCGCACGCTGTTCAATCCGTTGCCTCCGCGCCTGTATAGCGAGCTTTACGAGGGCCGTCCTCGCAAATCTGATTCCCTGGCAAATGAGCCGGAAGGGGTGAGATTTTTTTCCGCGAACTTGCGCTTGGGAAAGTTGTTTGCGAACGCTGTCCCGGGACACGCTCTCGCCTCCGGGGGGACACAGAAAAAGAGTAAATTTAGCGATTTGCATTCGCTCGCGCTCTTAGTTCGCCTCGCATCCTCTCTCCCCTCTACTCTGCCGAGTTGGGGAGTCGCACGTCCCGAGGCGTGTGTATATAGCCTTGGAGCGAAGGGAAAAATGTTCAGCGAGACTATACTAGCTACTATACTCGGAATGAAGATGTTTTTCTGTGCTGAGGATAATATTATCCTTCTAAAGTAGCGCGAGACTGGCGGAAGCGCTGCTCGTGAATTCGGGTTATTATTAGGAGTGTGCAGAGTTGAAAGGGTCGACGTCTCTTATTTTAATTCTGATTGTACGACAAATGTGGGATATGGGCTTTTTTATTCGATGATTGTCCCTGAATTTCAACGGAGATATACGTCTATTTTTCTTCGATTGTTATGCCTGACATTAAGCAAATACTCGTTTGTTTGGAAAATAATTTTTATTCAACCCTTGTTCGGTGTAACGAGAGGCCGAACAAACGCGTTCGCGTTTAAACAAAAACAAACATTCGGAATAGCAATTGATCCAGCTTAAAAGAACAATTCCCGTTTTTATTATTCCAGCCGCGACAATGCTTCATCCGAAATAGCCTTCAAATCGGGGAACACAACGGCTACAATTGAAATTTGTTATTCGATCAATTCGTGCTAATGTGCAGGCCCGCAAAATTAACTTTATTCCTCCGACTATTTATACAAGCCGGTACTGCTGCGCGCTGATTGAAACCGTTTTTAAACTTTCAACGAAATAGCTTCGCAATCACACCCTGATTCGCGTTAATCAGCTCGTTCTTTCCCAAACGAAAAAAGAGCTAAACAGAAAACAGCGTCGCCTGAAATTGAACGCGTTTGAAATTCAATTAACCGAGTATACAAACAATCCGGTCTTGTTTGACATAAGGTCGAAAAAAAAACGAACGCCAGCTCTTTTTTACACGGAGAGAGAGAGGCGTTCCGGAGCACGACGTGCTTAATTTATTGCTCCAGAGGCTTCGCTCACACGCTCGCCATCCAAAATTGATCAAAAGCGCATCGAGCGACGTGTACACATTGCAACGGAAATTTCCATCAACTCGTTTTTGCCCTTGCGAGAATCATCTCTCGCTCTCGAGAATTGATAAGACACGAAGCTGACGTGTGCGAGATACAGCCACGATCGCGTTTGCCACGTTCTGTTTGCTCGAGAGAATGGCGCACATGTGTGTATAGGTGAAACTATAATAACGTTCATTGGCAGAGAAAAATGTCCCGGACGACGAGAGACGAGTGCTTCGGGTAGTGATAAAGTATTTAGGTCGATCAAATCGATGACTCCTTCGTCCGAATACACTCTCCGGCAGGCGTTAAGTGAGATTTATTCGAATCAATGAGACATCGATATTCGATCCGACTGAATAATTTAAGCCCCCGATATAGTAGTGCAAGAGCTGTCTTAAAATTACACCGAATAACGCTTCCTTTGCTCTACTTCGAAATCGGCTTCAACTTCAACGTCTTCCCCCGGAAAAGAAGCGAGAAGCACTAGGTCCTAAATAAGAAACCAAGGCATTTCCGCAAGCAGCGCTAAGGACACTTTTGCGCAGCTCGTTTGAAACTTATTTATAACGGAGCCACTCTAGCGCAGCCTTATTTTTAGCAAATTGACAGTTAAAAAGTTCCTCCTCCAGGGTGCACGCTACTCTACTCGTGTCCCCGCGCGAGAGTAGATGAAAAAAAAAAAAAAAAAAAAAAAAAACATCAAGCGAACGAGAATGGTCAGCCAAGATAAGAAGCGTATAAGTGACGTCGACACTCCGCTCACGTCTCAACAATGGCGTCAGTCTCAGCGTGCCATTAGCCGCTGAAAGAAGCACGATCATTGTTCGCTCGTGCTGCTATACTAGACTTGCTTTCTCTGTCTCGTTCTATCTTCTAATTGGGCGCATGCTAGACGAGCTGCTGCTGTTGCTGCCTCTGCTCTGTGTGTTGCGCTGGAGCTTCGCTGTTGAGCATCGGATTAAAGCTGGCGTCTTCATTAATTTCGTGTTAGCTCGAATTTAGGATACCTGGAAGTATTTTCGTCTGTTTGCTCGAATTCGCGCTATTTTTTATGTTTGGATTTAATCTCGCTGATTCTCGAATAAGGGGATACCTATAACACTGTAATAACCTTAACATTTTTCACATCCGCTTTTCGAAGCTCGATTTTTCTACAAAGCTTCGGAGCAAATATTTGCCGACTGCTCGCAATCAATCATTTCCCCGGTGTGTGTGTGTGTGTGTGCGTCAAGCATTAAGCGGCAACAAGCGTACGTCATCGGCTGGCTCTCTGGGTTAGAATTAGTAATGCAATGCGCCGTTCGCGCGTTTAGATAATGTTTGAGTTGCGAATAGGTTGTGGCGGCGTATACTCTTTGCGCTCGATTGAACGTGTTTGAGTTGGAATTAGCCCACGACGCATCGCGTTGTTGTCGGAATTTTTAGAGCCCGACGCTTGAAGCGTATGCAAATAACGAAAGTATTCTGTTTGTATCAGGAAAGAATATAGTCTATTTATTATTTGCCCGAACTAAAGTACCGTTTGCAATTGTATAGTAGGTATACGATCCAATTCGCTTTGGTTCGAAAAATCGTTGAGAAAACACGTTGTGATGTGTTTTTTTTTCTATTTCGGAATACAAGTTGATATAAAAATAACCCCAGGGGTCGCGCACTGAATTTTCCTCCGCATCCCTACATTCTTTTCTACTCTTTCGTCGATAGAAAACTCGGGGAAACATATCGCAAACTCGATTCTCCTTTTGTTCGGTGTTATTTTGGTATGATATACGTTCTCGAATCGACAACGTTGTTTTCAAGTATACAACGCACTGCTGAGTTTTATCCAACGTTTGACGGACAAGTAGGCAATTGTTGAACTGAATTGTTTCGAAGAGCAATCAAGTTTAAATATATTTCGAATATCTAGTTAACGAGCTGACTGCCGAGTATTGTTTATCTCGTCAACCTTGCACATACAGCACCTCTCAAATCGACGCGCGTCATTCGCTATTTTTTAAGAAAATAAATTATTCGACATTGTGTGTTTGGACCTATTTACGTTGTACAACGCGAATCAAAGCACAAAGGATCGATTTGCGTGAAAATGAGAAAAACCGCACCCACGCATATACTTATTGTTAAAAAAAAGGATGATCCTCAGATGTTTCATCCCAGCCTCGGCGTCGTAGATTCTTATCGTGCGAGAGACCGTTCGAAAATCACCTTCGAAATTCGCGAAAGAGAGAGGGAGGAAGAGGGTTCGAAAAATAAAGAAGGCGAAGCCCTCTTGCAAAAGAAGAGCCGAGCTTATACATCGACCGGGCCAAAAAGCTCATCACACGCCAGAGGCGATAGGGCAAAAAGCAAAGAGCGAAGGCCAGTTGGGGTCGCGGATATATCGCCCCGAGCGCTGCGCAAATACACAACCTTATCCTGCGCGTGTAACAATGCTTCTGCATCCCAGCTTCTTGCGGCTTGTATAGACACGCCATCGCTCAGCAGGTCAGTGGAGGATGCAGCCTTCCAAGTGCTCGGAAATAAGCGTCTCTCTGGACTGTCGTGAAAGAAAAAGTGATGTTGATGAATTTACTGCGAGTCCAACTGACCGTATACTGACTAGAACTACTCGACAATTTAAAAAGTTTACACAATCTCGACATTGGTACAACAATCCTCACCTCAAGCTCGGCCCAGCTACAGCGTTAGCTTTCCAGTACACAGGTTCCCACTCGTGTACACGTGTAGCCAGGCACGATAACGACCAGCCGGCGGCGGGCCGGAAGCTCCGCACAGTCCAGCGCAAGTACGTATTTACTTAATGTAGATGAAGGAGAAGCGCGAGAGAGAGAGAGAGAGAGAGAGAGAGAGAGAGAGAGAGAGAGAGAGAGAGAGAGAGAGAGAGAGCAGCGCGCATATACACGTCGCGATGGATTTCGTGTGGGAACAAGGGAATAGCCGGCGTCGCTTTGGCTATATATCTATACGTCTGTCTCCACGAGGGCGTTCACGATTGTTTTCTCTGACTCTGTGTCGGCTATCTGTCTGCTTAGCCCGAGCTCTGTTGTCACGCTCTCTGACGTTTGCTTTGTGCACGTCAGAGAGTAGGTGAATGCCGGCGAGGCTTTGAGAAGGGCATGAGTGCTGTCTAAATTGTAGATCCGATGAGCTCGAGTTTCTGTTTATCCCCTCTTTTTTCCTTAATAAACATGAATTCTGAAATTTTGTTTATTTCAACATTGGCACACGGAACAAACGGCGATCGTTCGTTTTAATGAAGGATAAACATCGGCTCCCCGAGCGTCATTGTAATTTATGCGCATATCAGTTGATTAACTTCCGCGCTTCGCAAACTGTCACTTATACTTACATTTTCAAACACACGATCCCAATAGCAATCAAGCCCATATTATAATTTATTTGCTTGCAACGTATTGCTAAATCACGTTAATTAATGAAGATGATCTATTTACACGACGAGTAAGTTAAGCTTTGGTGAGCTGTTATTCCATCAAAGACTTTGCGGCATCGTTCCAATTTCCGACTCGCGAACCCTCCTCAGACACTGTCCTTTGATTGAACAAAGGCTCAGCGTTTCAAGCCTATTCAATCCTGCGAATTTCCCTCTTCGCCGTCGGTAATACTTTAATCTCGTGGACAATAAAACTGGATTCTGCGAACAATTTTATACGGATCGTAAAATATTCCGGTAAATCTCTCTCTCTCTCTCTCTTTCTCTCTCTCGCGTGCGCTCCCTTATAAACGCTAGGGGATTTCACGAGTGCGTGAATCAAAATTGAAATCGCAGAATCGATATAAAGTCGCGCGAAACTTTGAAGAAGAGGATCGTCCTTCGCATTATTATACTTTTTTATTTCTCCTCGCAGCTCTTGATCAGCTCGTTTCAAATCTCGAGTACGCGTATTATACTTTTTGCAATAAGTACGGTACGAAAAACGTGCGAAGCAAAAATTACCGATTTGCGGAACACTTTGGTATGCATCTCATTAAAATACCAGCCAACTTTTTTGCTCCTACAGCTTGATCGCAAGTGATTCTTGCTGTCTGTTGTATAGTGATTGACTCGGCAGTGTGTTACAGTACACATTCGTAATCCGCTATAGGTCTGCATTCGCAATCCTTTGATGAACGAGCTCTACATGTGTAATTCAGAGCCGCAGCAAGTGTTCGCGTACGATACTGTCGAGATGAGTTGTCTGATTGCTCGATAATTTAACGAGAAAGACGATCCATTTTTTCCATTTTTTCAAAAGTAGGTCAATTCTTTTTAGGATTCTCTACGCTCCAAATAGCATCGTCCAAATTTTATTGTCCCCCAAAAAAATTCTCCTCTCTTCATTTCCATAACGAAAAAGAGCCTCCTCGAGCCATCAGATCCTAGCGAAGACAAACAATTAATCCAGGCCACAGAATAATAAAAGCTCGTTGACAGCAGCAGTAGCGGCGGCAATCGCATTATTATTCCCTCTGTCCGTCTCATTTGGACAGTCGGTCTGCGCAGTCACACACGCGCGCTCTCGCGTCGTTTGCATGAGCTTGTTATCTCGCGTTGTCGCACTTGGATTGGACAGCGTGGTATACTCGGTACAGGCGTCAAGGAGATTTGCCAATGAACAGGTCGCCGTTATAGCGTAGGGACATTGTCACTTGCAGGGAGATTAGAGCTACCGGCTTAATTTTCGCGCCAGTGCGAAAAGTGCTTATCTGCATTCTGCTTTTATGCTCGCCGCCACCACCGCACCGCAGTTGGTTTGTACTTGCAGATCCGTGACTTTTGCTTCTCCTTTTGCTGCGCCGCCTGCTGCTGCTGGATTTTTTTTATTTTTCTCTCGAGTTTCGTGCTCTTAGCCGTCTGGATGCCAAGGACTGCTGCTTTTCGGGACGACCGCTATACTGCGCGCTATGGAAGGATCTTGATTTTGTTATCCCCCTCGGGAATTTTTTGAGACCTTGATTGTACTTGCAAAGCAGTCGCAGAGTGTACAGCTGTAGGTAAATAATGTATCGGAGATGTGAGATGCCAAAGTATGACAAACTTGCGGTGAAAAATATTTTCGGAAATTTTCACTCTGATTTATCATACCATGTTTGTTCCTTTTAAAAATAAATCAGAGACGAAATAACCGGAAGCGAAAAAGTTTCTACACATCGCAACTCCAGGACTTTAATCTAACTTGCGACAGTGGTCCGTAACGCATCGCCATAAAAGAATATACGCACGACAGTTTCTGGCAGCCGTAGAGTGCTGGGGTGTGGTCGCCGGCATTGCAGGTAAAACGTTTCACGATTCCGCGGGCGAATTTTACGTCCAACGTGTGCGTGTACAGCCATTCCACGCTGGGGATAAATGAAACTCTGCAGCACGGCACCGCAGGCCTTAGGACTTGCCAAATTCAGGATGTTTTCTCTGACAAGACTCGCACAAACGCCGCAGCCTCGTGCTGTCGTTTTGTGTTTTATTGTTTAATTAAAAAGTAATATGGAGGTCGCTCTGATAAGAGAACGACTCCATGTATGCAGTACATTCTCCTATACGTAATACAGAGATGACAGTGCAGGCTTTCACGAGCGAGTACTGGTTTGTTATACGAGGGAACATTGCCAAAGCTTCATTTCCTCTATGCAAATTTTATGCATAGCGCGGAAACTTATACTACCTTCTCCCAAAAATATCTCACGTCTGTAATACGTACTTTCAAAGCAATTATCGTAGAGTTACGAGATATCACGCTTTGAATTTGATAAACGAATTCAATAAAGATTCGTAAAAAATATCATAAAAATCCTTTCTCATACTATATACGCATTAGAGCGCATTAGCCTGATAGCTCTCACATGGCATAATGCGACGCTTCAATCCTCCTCATCGATGTTAAAACAGCCGAGAAATCTGCTGCTGCTCTGTCTCTCTCTCCGAGAGCATCAGCAGTAGTATAGTACACAGCGGCGTATCTCAAAGCCGCAGCGCGGCAAAACACGAGGGAAACTCCGGGTCTGGATCGAGCCAGACTCTTACTACTAACAGACTCGCACGGTGGCGCACTGAATCTTTGATTCGCCACGCCGTCGACGTAAGCTCGTGAAACACAACGGAGAGAACACCGCGAGTATATAGATACGTATATAGAGTTTCTGCATGTAATCTATACGCGGGCAAACGTCGTTACGCTGCCGGCGCGCATAATCGCGTTTCGGCCGACGCGACGGCTTCTAATGCATTAGGGATTTAGATTTAGATTTTAGATTTTATGTGTTTATTGCTGTACATTATGTTGTACAAATAATATTATAGAAATTATTTACAGATTAATTATAGGTTTGAGCGATAGATGATATGAAGTATGTTAAATGATGGTGGTGAGATGAGATAGCGAAAAGTTATGCATGAGGTGTTTGTGTGATAGTTACTATTGTTTGTGAAAGTGTGTGAGAGAATGTTGCGAGCTCAGTTGTTTCCATTCGGTTCTTCTTGAGCAAAAAAGTATTGTCTAGCCTGCGCCTTGAAGCAAGAAATAGTGTTATTGTTACGTAAGTGAGATGGTAGGGAATTCCAGAGATATGAGGCGCTGATGTGGAATGATTTCCTCAGCGTCTCTGTGGCGAAGGGGGGGATGTCTAGAGGACTCACTTCACCCCTCACTGGGCGGAGGGCGACGTGGAAGTTAAAATAGGCTAAGATGTAGGATGGTACAGCAGTATTAAATAGTTTTCTTAGAAAACAAGCCATGAAGTACTTCCTACGTCCGGCGGTGGTGAGCCAGCCGAGCTCACGCCTGTAAGGAGTGATGTGCTCATCCCTTCTTACACCATAGATGTAACGAATTCCTGTATTTACCAGTCTCTGTAGTTTGAGGTCTAGTTCTTTAGTCAAGTCGCAGTATACCAGTGAGCAATAGTCAATGATGGGAAACAGGAGAGCCTGCACAAGATGTTTGCGCAGTCTAAGGTTAGTGCTTTTTCGAAAGAAGTTTAGACGATACATTAAAGAGTGAGCACGTTTACATATTTGCTTGACATGCTCTTTCCAGGTTAGCTTCGAATCTAGCAATAACCCGAGACTGCGCACGGATGATTGATACTCGACCCGGACTCCTCCTATGTTTATGTAGGTGTTAGCTACAGTTGGTAAAGCGTTTATGTAGTATGGGGAGCCCAGGACGATCGCCTGAGTTTTGCTGGCGTTTAACTTCAGGAAATTTTGTGCTGCCCAGCCTGAAATCCTCTCGGCATTAGCTGTCATCCTAACGGAACAGGAGTCCAGCTCCTCGAGGGGGCATTGACAGTAGATCTGGAGGTCATCCGCATAAATGAGGTGATAGGTGTCTGAGTCAAGGCAGAAGCCGATGTCATTGATGTATAACGAGAATAGCAGGGGGCCCAGGACGGACCCCTGTGGGACTCCCGTGTTGAGAGGGCGAAAGGTGGAGAGCTCGCCCTTATCACCAATGACAGCCTGCTCTCTGCCCGTAAGGTATGAAGCAAGCCAGCGGATGACCTGTTTCGAGAAACCGAAGGAGGTTAGTTTAGAGAGAAGTTTGACGTGACACACAGTATCAAACGCCTTACTGAAATCGAAGAGGAGGAGAAGTGTAACCATCTTTTTGTTTATCCCTAGCCTGATATCGTCGGTCAACTTTATCAGGCCTGACTGAGTACTGTGTCCGGAGCGAAAACCGGTTTGTAGATCATCAAGGCAGAGCCTCGATTCCAGATATTCAGATATTTGTTTGTGTACCAGCCATTCCAGTGCCTTTGACAGAAAACATAAAAGGGAGATCGGACGATAGTCAGTAAGAGATGTTGGGGAACTGACTTTGTTTAGCGCATGCACTAGAGACTTTTTCCAGACAGAGGGGAAGCATGACTCGCTCAGGGACAGGTTGAAAATTCTACAGAGAAAGGGAGCGAGTACTGGCAATGCCTTCTGAATTATGCCCTGTGGAATGCCATCGCTGCCTCTTGCCTGGGAGTCAAAGTGCATTATCGCAGCTAAAACGTCCGATTCCGTTATCTCCCTGAAGTTAAAGTGTGCGGGGGTGTTCAGACTCTCGAGCCCTAGCAGATAGTCCGCAACGTCAGGGGCCAGCGGATCGGTGGAAATTCCGCTAAAGTGCCTGTTGAGGTCTTCAGTAGAGAAACGAGAGGGAGGTGATTCCCTGGAGGTGGTGATTCCAAGTCTCTGTAGCTCTCTCCAGATCTCACCGGCGTCAGTCAGAGACGCCAAGCGTGAATAGTAATAATTCAGCCTGGCATCCTCGACCTGCCGATGAGCGTCATCCCTAACTAATCTATAGATTAGTAGGTCTGAGGGGAGACGCGATCTGTAAAAACGTCGATAGAGTCTGTCCCGCTCTTTCACTAGGTCACGAAGAGCCGTGGTGAACCACGGGTGACGTTTCTTTCGTGGGGTCACTGTTCGTAATGGGGCGAGATGATTTATGGCGTTAGTCAAGTTAGCGTTCAACAGTGTGATGTAGTCGTCAAGTGATGATGTAGCGAGCAATGACCAGTCGCACGCACCCAAGAAGTCCCTTAGCTTCTCGGCGCAGATGCCTTTGTAGTTTCTGTAAGAGTAAGTTTGAGGTACGTGAAGTGGCATCTGTACGTCGAGTGTGGCCGTTATAAGATCATGTCCGTTAATAAATGGAGTGTCGGTCTTCCAGTGTGCGAGAAGGCGATCCTGCTCGTCAATTAAGCAGAGGTCAAGCCAGGTGTCGGAGTCCTGTTTGTGGTGCGTTGCACCATAGGGAACCGACAGAAGTGAGTTCTCATCTATGAATGACCTGATGAAATTGGCATCCTCAGAAGAGGAGAGCTGATCAGCGTTGAAATCACCCATGACAAGTTTAGTAGAGTAACAGTGCATGTGCGTGGTTAGTTTTTCCATAAAGTCACTGCCCTGGATGAAAGGGGCATGGGGTGGTCGATAAACAACGCCGACAAAGATAGGGTTAACTCCCCTCGCTGAGACCTCACAGAAGAGATACTCAGGCTTCCCTGGCCTGCCCAACCAAGTGCCGTCGGATGAAGTGATGATTTTAGCTGTGAGAGAGTTGTGTATGTAGAGGGCCACACCTCCACCATTCCGGTTTCTGTCTCGTCTGAGTAGAATGTAGTTGTCCAGTAAAGGGATGGTTTTGATTTTGTCGTCTAACCAGGTCTCAGTTACAGCAATTACGTGAAAGAAGGGACGAGTAGACAAAAAGAGCCTTACCATCTCAATGTGACCCGTGAGAGAGTTAGCATTGAAATGGCAGGCCCTTAGTCCCTCGGACAGAGTTACCTTGGATGATGTTGATGTTGATTTAGATGACGATGATGGTGGCGAAGGACGAATGATGTGAGTGTGTGAGAGCGTCGTCTTCAGTGGATGATGGTGCTGTTGTTGTTGTTGTTGCTGCTGCTGTTGGTGCTGGCTGGAGGGATCCTGGCTAAAAAAGCGTCCAGGTCTTCCTCACTGCTGACGATGGTGGCCCTGTCCGAGTTGTTGGGGGACCGGACGAAGATTGTACCGTCCCTGACGTAGGACCTCCATCCGGGCCTACTCTTGACCTCCTGTCTGGTCCTGACGCGCAGTTTATGTATCTCTGGAGGAAGCAGCTCGTTGACGTTGATTAGCCCCTGATGGTTTGGGGCCTTTGCCTCCTCCAGGATACCTACGTCGAGCTCCGCCGTGTGCAGCTTGCCCTTCTTTATCTTCGCTCTGATGGTTGAGCGAGCGAGAGCATGAGAAGAGAGGGTGACAGCAATCGGTGGAAGTCTGCTGTCAGTAGCCTGGGTGTCAGCGGCCTCATTCACTCTTCCCATGATCCTTGCCCCGGCTATGTCCCTTTTGAGGACCGTGGGGTCAAGGGCAGACACCACAGCGAAGGCCAGCAGGTCAATGGATGTTTCCCTCGTGTAGCGCAGCCCTGTCAGAACAACGACGTTGTTGTTGTTGTTCCCCTGCTGCTGCTTGATCTTCAGCAGCTCCCTTCGGAGACTGGCAATTTCCGAGGGGACATTGTTAGAAGGGGAAACGTTGTCGGACGAGATGTGATGAGGGGTCTGCGCAGGAGGGGGCCTGGACGACAGATCTTCAACTTGTGCCCTTAGCTCCAGGATCGTCTGCTCTGCATTTGCTATGCGAGTTTGGAGCAAGGGCAGGTCGTCCAGGGCGATGAGTCGGTGCTCCAGTAGGCCCAACCTCGTCTCTAACCCCGAGAGTTTGGTGGAATTATCTCTCAAAGACATCGCCGCTTCATCTTGCCTCGCGCGGACGTCCTTTATTGCTGCAAGGATCTCCTGCAGAGTGACGTCCTTCCTTGCAGAGGAAGTTGCTGATGGACGCACCGGCGATTGGTTGCGCGAGGTGCTAGTCGAAGAGGGCGCTGATGTTGCTTTGGCCCTCTTGCCAGTCCTCTGCAACGTGCTGGCGTTGAGTGAAGCGTCTAGCTTGGCTCTGGTGTTTAAGTCAGCACACGTTGCACACGCGAGCGTCGGGACGCCTTTCAACACCACAGATCGAAAGGTTACGCAACGTGTGTGGAAGGAGTTGCGACAAACCTCGCACTGCTTCGGGTCCTTGGTTTGTATAGGCCTGTTGCAGTGTTCGCAGATGGTTTGGTACGCCTCCGTAACCTTCTCTCCTGTTACACTCATTCTTGCCGGCAACTTACTGGCAGTCGATAATGTAGAGCGTTGGAGTAGATCGTAGTTGGAAGTTACCGACAGAGAGATGAATGCTGAGCTCCTCACCAAATGGCAGTTGGAGGAGAATATGAGGAGAAAGAAGAGACAGAGAAACGCACCGACCCGTGTAGATGTTGACCGACGTAGATCTTCCCCGTCGTCTCGTGAGATGTCGCCTCGTGTGCTGATTGGAGAGTAGAGATGCAGGAAGAGCAAGAGAAAAGCGAAGCCAAGCCAAGCGAAACAATTTGAGGTTAGAGTTGAGTGCGAAAGTTGCAGTTGAGTTAACAGCGTGTGGTGAGTGCAGCCTCCAGCGGAAATTATGACAGGCTGAAGGTTGCAATAAGGAGCGTGCAACGAACTGTAAAAAAAACACGCCCGAAGGCAGAAAGCAGCAGGGAGAGAGAGAGAGAGAGAGAGAGCTCGAGCTGTACTCTGTACATGTACACGCACACACCGAGCGCCGTAGTCCCGAATTATGGCAAAACCTGTTAGTTAAGTTATCGCGCTGCAGCGGCCTAATGGCCAGCCACGCGTGTGTATCGACGTTCCCGTAACCGAATTTCGCGCACGTGTGTATATATGCTGGTTATGGATATGCTGCGTGCGTCTGCAAAATGAATTTGGTTGCGCGGTTAATGTAACCAGGCTGGTGATTGCGCTTTTTAAGGGATGTATAGCAAGCGGGTCAACTAATTTTGTTTCGTTGCTGATTGTTTTTTAATAGTGCGGAGGGTGTATTTTGTTTTTAGGGAATTTTGTCGTTTGGAAGAAACACGTTTAGTCGGTAAAAAGAATACGAGAGCTGGTATATGATTCATACCTTTTTTACGCGTGTACGTGACACGTGTATGCGTCACAACAGCGTACCCGCGAAAAACTGCGTACTTTTAGTGAAAATTTACCAAGCCAACATTTTCAACATTTTATCTCAACCACTATTCTCGCAAATATAATTATACATTATAAATTAAAAAATAACAATTTTCTCGCATTCAGCAAATCCGCATATCAAAATCCCCATAAATATAATCTTCGGCTTTGCATACGCGAAGCGTAGATCCGCGAGCGTAAGTACAGCCCGCATATAACAGGCACGAGCGTCAGCCCGCAGAATCGCCTCGTATGTGTACGCGTCAGCCGTGTTTACGTGTGTTCATATAAGCCTATATATAGATCGCCGTCGGATAATTGAAGCTTCAGCTCTGGCGAGACGCAGTCGACCGGCTCGCTAATTACGTCGAGTGGCTGCAGAGGGAGAGAGCAGTATAGCGCCTGTGAGAAATTTTGGATTTCCGACGACGTGCCACCGACGAGAAACGACGACTAATCGCGATCACCGGAAAATCCAATCAGAGCTATTTTCGAGCGCCGGTTATGGATATAAAGCAGTGGCTCGAGTTGGGTTTATTTTTTTTCGAGAGAAAAGGAAAGGGATATATATGGATTGATGCCGCTGCTAAAGAGATTGGAGCGAGAGAAATTGAATTTAATGGCTTTGGCTCGCGCGCTGCTTCTTCTTTGGATGCTCGGAGATAATTGTAAATTTTTTTCACTTTCTGTAACGACGTTCCCGATAAAGCACTATACGATAAATTGATTAAATTCGCGGATCGCTGATTCTTGTCGGATTTTCTTGTTATTCAATTTAACGTATACGTGTCTTGTTAAATAAATACTCCTTTGAGGAGAAACAAGAGTTGCTTACAGTTTTCTTTTTTCCACAAAAAGTATATACAGAGCAAAATGCAAGAGTATATATTTCATGTTATTTTACATGAAACATCCATTAAAATTCATGGCTAGCGGCACATGATGCTCGCTAACGTTCCTACATCATCGTGTAAAAAGAAAATTTCCCGAGTGAAATACGTTCTTTTCATAAAAATAACGTCTCGCGGCATAGGCGTCTCCGCAGCCATTTCAAGAGCAGAATTGAGTGAAAAATGAAGAAGTGGTACACAAACTGTTCGGTAGATTTTGCATAATATAGCGATTAGGACGCGATATATTTTTCGCAAACATTTACATCCTTTCGCAGGGGTTGTAACTCGATATTGTTTTTCCTCTCGCGCTAACGGAATTTTTACGTGGAAACCGTAATTTTTTACGACGTAAAAGAATCCTGAAGTCGGTTTATTAAGTACTTCTCGGCATATATTGATCATAAATTATTTTACCGTCCCTCTATAAAAAAATGGATTTAATCAAAGATGGAAAGACATCTCGTAAGACGGATGCAAAAACCGATCCCTTATGCAAGAAGGCACATATAATAATCATTCCTCCTATTTCGAAATGGTCGTCGCACGCGCTTCACCCTTTTCTCGGTTGTCGAGGCGCGTCTTCCGGCCACTTTCATCTCCTTCTTTGTTGGCTCACGTTGGCTACGTTCGTTTTTCTTTCGCCTCTCGGTTCTTGCGCGCTACGCGACTGCTCTTCCGTCTAATTGGCCCGACGGCGACCGCGGCGCACTTAGCGAATAAACGCTTCTCTCTATCTCTCTCTCTCTCTCTCTTCGCTTTGATCGATGCCGTTCTGGCAATTCGCTCTTTGCGAGCTTCGATGCATATATAGAGAGAAGTCCTCCCGAGGATCTTCCCGATAATGCGATTCCATTCGTTTTTGCTCACAGGGGAGGCTTATGGGCTGAGATTTTACTATCAATTCGCTTGATTAGTTGTTCAATTTTGCAGGAGATCAGGGAGGGTAAGGTGAAACCGTGAGTGGTTCCCGAGGGGCTGCTTTTTATGTGGGGTGCGGATGATTCAGGGATTGATATAGGTTTTGTTTATTCGTGGAATTATGTTGAGGAAGAATTAGTGAGCTTTCGGGCTACTTCGTATTAAAATTTAACTTCAAGAACCGAAATGGTTTGAAAAAAGTATTTCTATGCTGGTTATAAATAATGCCTCGATTGAGGGCAGATCGAGAAGAAGTATAATTCGAAAGTAAAATGCGATTGGATGTAAATAGATTGAAGCTCTTAAGAATGAATCGATAATGCATACACCTACATATAATTTTGAATCAGGTTTTACGTTCCATAGTCACATCCCCAATTCACTTAGATATAACGCGTACTGCGAATTCCAAGAAAAACAAAAATATTGATAAGGAAAGAATTTCTCCCGACTCATGCAAGTGTAATCAATCCTCGTCTCTGCCGAATCCTTCAATAAAGACCGACTCTGAGTAATAAGTTTACGGTCTAGTTACGACGAAGCATAAAAGAGCAGATGCTCGTCGAATTCATTAACACATAAAACCGAAACTAAAAGAACGACCTCGTACACGATCTCCCAAGCCAAAGAAATAAACCCCATGCGCGAACTTTTTACCCTCGATCTTTAAGGGTCAGAGCTCCTAGAAGACTGTTGTTTCCTGACTTGGTCACGCTCATAAAAAAAGCTCGATATCGTTCGAGCTTAATAGCCAACCGTTCACCTCTAACCCCTGTAGCCAGATACATTCCTGCACCTTCGCGCTCGTGAAAGTTATCAAATAACAGCGCTGAATTTACGGCGAGCGAATCGACTGCTAAAGTACTTTCGAGTTACAGCATCGTTTTGTTAAATCTCCCGCGCAGTTCCCCTCTCCATTCAAATGCCGTAGCTTTGAATTTTTCGCGCTTCGTAAGGCTCGTCACGACCTCGCGGCATTAAACTCCGGATCTATTTCTCGATCGCTCCGAGGCCTCTCTCTCTCTCTCTCTCTCTCTTTTCTTCTGCGAGAGATATTGTTCGAGGTGCTTGAAAGGCGCAGCGCGTCACGCAGCCTGGATTCCGAATTCCGCGCCTCGCCGGCATACTTGGGTGTATGGCGGGCTTACTTTTTTTTCTTTTTTTTTCTTTGCGCGAGGCAGGAGGCACGTAGCACTGGAAGTCTGCGGTAATTCCTCCGGGCGCTTTTTCCTTCCGGTTAGGCGCCTGGGAGTAACTGAATTTCTAGACGGATGCTTTGGAGATTTTCCGAACGAGCGCTACGTTTATAGGAGAGAATTTAGGATGTGGCGAAGGAGAGCATGTGGAATATATTATTCCGGGGTTTATAATGATTTAAAGCTTGCATCGGGTTATGCATTATTTATGGCTTCTCTACTCTTGACACTGATACTCGAGGCGGCGCGTCTGATTACGCTCGGCTGTTTCTACTTGGTCGTATATTATTCTGCTTACAAGTATGTGAATTTATCCATACGTATTATCTGGAAATAGCGTTATGTTTCAAGTTGATCCGATGAAATTTACCTCAAAGGCCCTTCAGCAAAGTTGAGTATGTATGAAGAAGCTCATTCAACTCTAAAGTTATCGAGTGCTACTCGAGAGACTTTCGCAGGCCCTTACACAGACTTGAAAATACGCTTTAAAGGTGCGCGAAAAAGTTTTTTTTTTTAATTATTATAGTGACTTAAATTTGTCGCTTTATAAAGCGTCCAGCACAAAAATTACACTTCTGGGTGAAAAGGAAAATAATTTTCTATGCATTAAACCGCAGGGATACGAAGGCACGTTTCTCTTGGTTTTTCTGAAAATTGTTTCACCCCCGTGCGCACTGCGCAAAATGGCTTAATATCCACGAGTGCTCGGGCAAACGCGTTCTATCCTTTTTTTTCTCCCTTTCTCTCCTTCCTACACGTATCTTCCTTTTTTAATTATTTTAATTTGGCCGTTTGCTCGCGCACGAGAGGGAGTAAGTTTATTAAATCCCTCCATCAGAGCAGATGCGCTAACGGCAAAAGTTCCTGCGGCACAGTGAAACGCGAGCTGCCTGATGAGGAGTAATTAAACGCGATTGCGAATATGTCCGAAGAAATACTTGTGCGTCTTAGGGGTGAGGTATGCACTTAATTAAATAGATTCTTGTTTTGCTTATTGCAATTAGTGTCCGTTAAGCGAGAACAAATAATGCCTATACCGGGTCTACAAAGTTGTGTTTTTTCATAAGGAATCATTCGTTTCGGCCGCGGCGAACGATTTTCCGAAAATCAAAATTTTTCGGATTTTCGAAACAGGACTGAATGAACCCCCTGGCAGTCGATTCGAGGGACTCTCCGGGCCTAGAAAGCTGTGTTTATTTACAACGAATAAAATCAAATTGATTTGAAAGCTTTTCAATTTGCCTCGTCGACTTGCTTTTTGAATTCCAATTGGATGGGCGTCGGAAAATCTCGCTTGCCTTATTCAAACGATCTTAATACTCGAACAATGTCGCAGACCGGCCATTTGTCCGTTCGTAAAGAGAAGCTCTAGGAGCTAGGATGATTGCAGTTTTAATAAAGCGCCGCCGTATTGCTCGGATTGCCGGCATAGTATACTTTTCCAATAAATGTCGCTGGGGTTATCGGCGAGCGTGCAGTAGTTGTACAAGTTCTCGCCAAAATGAATCTAGAATTTAGAGCGCGAAGCTAAAGTCTTTTGATGGGAAAGCGTGCGATAGTCAGAACCGTTTATCTCCTTTTCTGGTAGATGTTACCGACTGTTTTTTTTACCTGCGTGAATTTTCGTTTTTGCATCCCAATGGAAGGACTTTTTATAATCTATAATAAACAAGCGGAAGTAGGATGTAACATAAGTTAAAAGATGTTCGGGTATAAAGTGAAGTAGTTGTACTCTCGTAAAACCTGGCAGAGTTTCTGCTAGTTCGTGTGCATTGGGGCGAGTATTTTTGGTCAGAAGCGCTGACAAAGAATAAGAGGAAGTCCCTCTCGTTTTTCTGACTTGCACTTTTTGTTGTTAAACTTTGAGTGGATACCACTCGGTTGAAAACTCTTTTATATTTTCACTGGAGCATGCGAAATATGATCATCATCCGCATATACAAGTACAAATTTAAAATACACTTTATTTTGTAACTTTCTTGACCAAAAAAGTTTGAGATAATCAAGATTTTTGCTGGGCGATGTAGCAATCAGGACGCGATATTGATGATTTGTTTTCAGCGAGGCAAAACAATTCTACAGGATATTGACAGTATTTCCACGGAAGCAGTTTAAAGCGTAAAATATGAAGAAGGAAAAAAAAACAGCGGAAAATACCGGCCAGCGTGACCCCGTTCGATCTTTCTTTCTGGCTCGCTCTTAATTCATTAAAGATGGCCCGGTGCAGTAGCTGGCATGTTCAGGAAGTACATAAATCTTCCTTTAAAAAGCCGCGAGTAGTACGCGCGGAATCTCATCGATCTCTGCGGGCTCGGGCGCCGATTGTTGCCGACTAGAGAAAGAGCGAGATTTTACTCGTCGCCCGAAGACGAACAATGCGGGGGAGGAAGCTTCGAAATGCCGCGCGTTGTCGTCGTGCTTGACGATTTCTTTATACGGGGCTGATGCCACCCAACCAGATTAATCGACCGTGAATGTGTGTGTGTATTAGAGATTGTATTAAGTACGAGCTTTCGAATTATTTTAACTTTTATAATTACTTTGTACAAATGGAAATTATATTCAAAGAAGTTTGGCGACTAAAAGGTAGTAAAAACTTTGATAGTTGTTGAATAGTCCGCTGAAGTAACCGCTGCTTTAAAGTTGTAAAACTTTTCAGAATGTGTAATTGCTATGATTACCAAAGTTAAATCCACCTCACTTTGAGCACTCGTATTTCATGTAAGGAAACACGTAAATAATTCGGAACAATCTCGTTAGACGGCGACGTCTCGACTTCATAAAAACGTCGACGCTTATTTGTTCGTCCGAGCATAGGCTGACCTTTTCTACTAAAGCCACTGGGTTCTCCCCGAAATTAAGTGGAAGCTTTAATCCCTAGAGTAAACAAAAGGGCATCCATTTTAGGTAGCCGAAATAAGGATGGATCGTGCTTTGAATAACAACCACCCCTCATTTACATGTTACAAACTAATTCTGAAAAGCCTCAAAAATCGAAGCTACTCAATACACTCTATTTGCAAGGAAAAAGTCGCTTGCTCACATGATTCACCTATCCTGCTTTCAACAAAGTCAGCGACTTTCTGGAAAACCAAAAGCCGCGCTAAAAGAAAGCCCCCCGACAACAGGGAAAAGCAATTAACACGTCAGCCGCTTACCAAAGGCGTCACCGCGCGACTTTTTAACCCACAGACCTGAAAAAAAGAAATCAAAACGCGAGGGCTGTATTTTCGCGCAAGTAAATCGCTCTTCCAGAGTACATTATTTTTTTTCTCTTCACGTAACGTTTGATCGATCCGAGATGGAACAGAAGATTGGATTTCCATGAATTGGCTGGTATGTGCGAGCGCCGGACGACTTATTTATGTAGGTAGGGGATTACAGGCGAGACACGAGATGGCCGAGATTTGGAAGGCTTAGCGCCGTGGATCCGAATGGAGACCGAGGCGAGGATAAAGATTTTTATGGCGATCTCGGTGGGTCAGTGTTTTGCGCCAAGTTATGGCTGGGGTTCAGAAAGCCCGGATGCGTTTTTGAGAGACTGTATTTACATTTATTAAAAATTTCAAATTCAACTAACCGAAACAGCAAACTAATTTAAACTCTATAACTCTTGCGATAATATTTCGAAATGCTCCCAGAGTATAACAAACAAACATCACAATTGCACTCGGACCAGCCCACGCACGTTAATTTAAACTTGTTGCGCCTGTGGCACTTAAGGCCAGCTCATAAACGCCGACATCCCTCTGCAGCCTTTCTTTTTCTATTTTTCCACATCTGTCACATCTCTGCTCCGCGAAACCCGTAAAAAAAGGATAGCGTCCATTCGGCGGCCTCGTAAACTCGTAACGATCGCGACGACCATTAACTCGAGGCGTTCGCCTGATCAATTAACGCTTCCGTGTGTTCAACGTCGTAAAGTCCGGGAAGAGCCTGCATACATTTGCGCGAGATCTTGAATATTCAAGGATCTGCCCTCGATATTGGCCGCAGTGATTTCCTATTTGCGTTTTTCATTTTCCATCTCGTTCACCGTTAAATCGAGAGCGCACGTGTAAGTTTTATGATTTCCATTAGTGTGGATGATGAAGTATTGAATGCGGATTATCCGCCCTTCACGTGATTTCGAATGGGCTTTTTCAAGTTTACTACTTCTGATTTACATTAATTGGACACTTTTGAATCGTATATTCAAATAGCACGTGTCAATTTCTTCGACTGCTTTTCCAAAGTTGTTGCCTACATAAACAGGCCATTCATCACTCGGTAATAGTTGTTACATACGAGAAGCGCTGAGAGCCGGACGGAAATTTATATGCGCACATTAATGCACAGATGTGCCATACGGGGAGAGAGTCGACTGTATATACATCGTCAGCCTTTGAACTCCGGGTATTTTGTCGGGCCCAGGAGTTATGCACAGCGAAGACGACGTGGCAGCGCGAATCAGTGTGTAACGTTGATTCCCTGTTGATCTCTCTCGCGTCTATATAGCGCAAGCGTCGTCCCGAATCGCAAATAGTCATCGCCGTGAAGTGCCTGCTAAATTATTATTGAATTAGTTTTGGGAAACTGTTCGGCCCGAGAGTTCCAACCGAACGGATTATATTTGCGGTGACTGATGGATATTAATGGTAATGCTCGTTAAAATCACTTCTCGTTTGCGCAGCTCATTATCAGATATCGTATACGCTAATTACAGAATTTCGAAACTTTATCACCGGAAACGCCATCATGACATGCCGCGCTATCGGGACTAGTCTCCGTAACGCGTTGACACCCGTAAACACACGCTTATGTGCACGTATTATACGAGCGCGTGAGGTATTAAAGCCCCTTCGACCTCGCTGTCATCGAAGCTACGCCTGAAATGATGGCTGTAGTGCGGGATTTTCGTCCTCTCGTTTCCTGAGCGAAAGCCTCGAGTAATCGGCTTGTATGAATTTCGCGCAGCTCGTATTAATGAGCGTACTTTCGTCGAGCTGCTGTTACTGCTGAGCGAAATGGAAATTTCTATACGTATATAGGGCATTGAACGTTGGCTTGTGAGTTTTATCGGGGTTGGCTGGAATTTTTCATTTTTTCAGCTGTACCACCAGCTGTTGTACCTTTTTTTCTAGGTCGTTGTTGTGTGGATTCTGTTGTTTTATACGTTTGAGAAAAATCGTTTGCGTTTATTGTAGCTTGAAAAACAAAACAAAAATATAAAGTCAGTTCACCTTGTCAATCACTCGCCGACGTCAATAATAAACTCCTTGGCTTGAAACAAGCCCCATTGAGTCCAATTAAAATCACCAAAGCAGCCGAGGTATAGGCAAGTCGAATTCTTCCCCGCCGCAACGGCGGCAAATACTTTGAGTAAACTCAGCAGCCGAGAATCCATTGAAATACCAGGGATTCTCGCGGTCGCGTAAAACGCTGCTTTGGAATTCAGCCGCGCCCTCTTGACTCGCTTCGTCTCTCCGTCGATCAACCGAATTATCGCGCACGTCTCTGCCTAGTATAATCTCGACTGCTCCTGCTTAAACATTGTCTCGTGGGTTAAACCAGCCGTATCTGCCGCTAATTCATCGTATTAATATCTCTAATTAGCGCGAGACGCTGCTTGTAATGCTTCGCTGATTTTCTCCAGGGACGCAAGCTCTATATATACACCTATACACTAGCCGCGGCAATTATTTAGCCGCACGCTGTGCGGTCGCTGGCCAAGACTTGCTATTAAGGTGGGTAATTAGAACGATTTGAGCTCGTTTTAGCTCAACTTCGGCTTTTTGGATTCTCTTGGGGGATACCACGAAGTTTCAGCGATTTTACGTGCGGCTATCTCTGAGTAATTGGACCGTGAAGTAATTGATTTTTTTCCGTTGATGAAACTTTCGTTGAGCAATGGCGTTAATTGCTCGGGCTGTATTATGCAGCGGATCTTGGGGAAAAAGTAGATGTACACTGTTTCCCGCAGCTGCAGATTTGCATTTAATACGCGGTAAGAGGTATTTTACATTCCGAGAACGAAATCATATGGCGCTCACGGATCCCACCGCCAAAGGAGTAATAACGCTTCTCTGCTCTGAATGCTGATGCGCGGACGACATCACGCAAGGTCCATAATTTCGTAAATATACATTTCTAGCCCGCGAGTCCACGCCAAAAGTCGAGCAAAGTGCAATGCACAAAGCTCCTGTTTGTTCCACCTGTGTATTTTCGGAATATTAGCTTTCCCAGGGTAAATATTTTGCACTGTGTGAAAACTCGTCGAACGTATATAAGCGACGATTCGTTCCAGTAAATCACAGGGAAAAAAAAATCTCCGAGATGCACGGCGACATCCGTACGAAAGCGTCTCCTTATTTCTATAAACATAAATCATTCCAGCACTGCACACACATGCTTTCCGCCATCTTGAGCACGGGTTGCCCGCCGCGAATGTACACACATTTCCGCGCGAGGATTTACGGGGCCGCAAGTCGACCGACAAAAGGTGAGCGACCACACAAGAGAGAGAAAGAGAAAAAAGCTCGTTCGCGCCAACGAAACGGGATTAATCAAGTACTGCTGCTGCTGCTGCTGCTGCTGCTATGCCACAAGGTGGGAAAAAGAAAACGAGCGCCAAAGAATTGATAGAGAAGGTCGATTGTGTCGTCGCAATAAGGCGAAGACTCCTCGTGATTGATCGAATCGAATTTTTGCCATTTCGCAAGCGCGACTGCCTTTTGTCTGCCAACAAAGCTCCCGAGACGCGCAGCTACAGTGTATTGCTTGGCAGAACGGCTGCCGCTGCTAGAAATTTGAATCCCCTGGCGTATTACATGCGCGTCCGGCACTTTATTCCCTTGCCGACGACCCACAGCGGTCGAGCTTCATCGTTTGGTTTTCCCATACTTCTGCTGCATTTGCCGCTACTGTCGGTCGGAGCTTCTGCTCTGCTTCTTTTGTGCGCGTGTGTACACGCGGAAGAGATGCATAATGGAATGATGGAATACCCTGCAGCGACTGGGTTTTATTTCGAAAGAAGTAGTTTGATTTTCCCAGGTGGGAATAAATGTCGCCCGAGCAGAGAGAGACGAACTGAAATATTCTATACATATAGAAAACTTCATGAAAGTCCTATGGTCCAACGATATGAGCCTAGATCATCGTGGAAAAGCTTTGAATAACGAAAACTTATACTTTTCTAATTAATTTTTCAGACGCAATCCCAAAGCTGGCTCGTCACTTTGACGCGAGGCTAACCAGGCCAGGAACGAGCCCTAATAAAGACAGCCTTCGATCTTCATATCGAATCCACTTAAGCCGATCTACCGGAGAACAAAAGGGCGACTGCTTAAACCGTTCGCGGGAAAAATTTTCCTTCCTCAACTTGACGCCTCTCTCCGTTTTATTCCTCGAACGTCAAGCCTCGTATATAAGGAAGATAAAATTGATCCCCGGAGAAATCGCATGCTCTGCCTTCATAACGGCTGGCGTTGCGACCTCGACAGCCCGAGGCCCCATTAAGAGCGAAAATTCAACTATGGGAAAATCGCGTGTAGCTTGGTACTTCTCCGCTCGCTCTCCAGGTCTTAATCACATCGAACGTGCCGCCTTTCTTCTTTTTTCGACGACGAGGATTTTTTTGCCGAGGTATCGCGTTCTCGCTGTATCTTGGAGCTTTATTTTGTACGAGCACGAGCTTAATGTTTTGGAAAGGAAGTGGCTGGAATTTTTGCGCCGTGTGATTCTGTGGTCTGAGTAGCTGGTAGAGAAGAAGATTTTAGTGAGGGGGAAAATTGTTCGATCGTCGTAATGGAGTTTTAACAATCGTGAAGATGGTTAAAGAACATGAGGCAAGTTTTGATCGTGTTAATTAGTTCACAAGAGTGAAAATTTCATTCGAACTTTTGATAAGAACTCAAGTGATAATGTAACAAGTTTTCAAAAGTACGAAGGGATTCCGCTTCGATGAATCGGGTTGTATTTATCAATCGCGTTACTTTCTATCAATTTCATTTCCCGAATTTCACTCGGCAAATAGACCGAGCGCAACAAACACACTCTGACCAAATAAATTATTTCTACCATTATAATCAATTTTCCCCAGCGGTACTGATATTCCGTGGCTTTCTCTCTCTCTCTCTCAGAATACACTGCTATTTATTTTTCGCGTCCCACACGCGCTTAATCCACGCCATCATTTATTCGGAACCGCACACATCGCTAATTCAAACGCAATGACCCAGACGTCAGGTCGACCAGGAAAAACACACGTTCGCGAGACCACGGCAAAAAAAGCAACAAAGTCTACAAAGTCAGCCCAATTACATAATTAACATCGCGCTGGCAAATTTTTCGCTTATAAAAGTGTCACTCGATCTACATATACACGACCGCGTCGACGAAAACTTATATCGGCTTAAGCTAGTCGTCGAATTTCACACGAGGCAATTACCATCGCGTGGCGACATCGATCCACCACTGCGCTTCCACAATTTTCCACGCTTTTTTGTCCGCGACCATCCGGAACGGAATTCTCGCGGTAGACGTCGAGTCGCGCCACGGAAACACTTTATTTCCGAGTACCGGTTCCTGCAGCGTAACTGAGCGCTCTTGCAGATGTCTGCGTGTATATAGGTCTATGCGATGTTGGATATACAGAGTGAGTCGCTGCGTTAACCCCACGAGCTCGCTATACTCTCTGAGCGAGCCTTTGTGAGAGAAAGGACGATCGCGACGCGGTGAATTGCTGGCGCGAGAGAAGCATAAGCGCGCGTTTGTCGAGCAATTCCGTCGTTTGTTTTGACGCGGCTAATAAATTTTCAGGTATGTGTATAGAGAATGCTTAGGTGCAGTGCAGCGTTAGCGAGTAATTAGCGAGGGAAGGATTCAACATTGCATTATCTTCGCGTGTCAAAAGCACTTGATACAAAAGGGTGCCTTTACTATTGGGAAAAGTTGCTCGTTTCAAAAGGCGTCAAAGCGGATGCCTGAACTAAGTAGAATCGCTTAATTTCAAGCGATAGAACGCTCGCTCTTCGAATCAGCCGCGACAAAAGCTCTCTCGGGCCGACTGCACTGCAGAAGAATGAGAAGAAGAAGGTAAAAAGTTTTGAAAACCGCTAAGCTAGGCCAGAAAGTTTTAATTAGACGGAGTGTCGCGAAGTGACTTTGACCGATGAAAGCTCGCTTGGGTGTCTTTCACGTCAGACGCAAACAAGAATTGAAGAATCGCGCGCGCCTCTCATATTCACGGATCATTGAAAAGAATGCCTCGTCGCAGAAGCTTCAATTAAAGGGGAACTCTTCACGTCGAGTCATGCATTCGCTGACTCATGCGCGCGAGCGACCAGACCTACTGAACTGAATTATATCAAAGTCATCGCGCAGATATTTCACCGGGAAAAATTCATCGGCGCGTCCAATAAAAATTTCCATCATTCTATAACCCTTCAGCTTAATCGAGAAAATCCACGCGCAGCTCGACAGCCATAAAAGTACGTGTACTATATTCCCGCATAAATATCAAGGGGGTATCCTATAAACAAATGCTTCTACTGAAGCAGCGACTTGACCCCGTTCTCTCGCGTTGCTCTCTCTCTTACTCGCAGTATAATGAAAAGTTATATCCTCCTTAAACACTTTATAAGCTCGCGGCTACGCAAAGCTCGAGTTCTCGTCGTCACTGCTTATAACGAGATAAAGCAGCGGCTGATACGCTCGGCAGCAACATCTCCCGAATCTTTTCTAGCCCCTGCACGACTCTCGAAACGAGAGCCGCTGCTGTCGTTGTTTTTTTTTTTTTTTTTTTTGCTCTTTTGCGGACGGCAGCTATTCTTCCCTGTGTTTTTTTCTCGTTTTGTTTTTCGAGTGTGCGCCGCTGCTGTAATCGCGAGTGCATTTGCTAAGCTTTTAAGAAGATTCGGCCTCGCGTATAAACAAGCACTGACGAAAGTTCTTTTAGCCTCCCCGACTAATTTCCTAAGTAAAGTGGAGTTGCGAGAATTAGCGAATAATGCTCTTCGTGATCGTGGCTAAAATAAAATCTAAAGTATATATAATACATCACCAGCCGGCGTATTTGAATGCATCTCTCGTATTCAGATACAATCTGTCCATTTGACTCTCGGAGGTGAAACTTCTTTAACCCTCCGGAAACGACGTAAGCGTTTCATGCACGAGCGGCCAAAATAGTTTCTTCCTTCTCTTTTTTTCGTCGCCAGCTCTTCAGCAGTAGCTATCTCTAGCGGATTCGCGCGCGCGTTTCGGGGGATTAGTCGGGCGTTGGAGAGATGCTTCCGTATAATTCGTCCATCAAAAGGTTATCGCTGTTGTTTGCGAAAGGCTTGAGGATCCGCCGAGGGTGATAACGATTCCCGGCAGTGTGTGTCCGAGAATTTCTTTCCTGATCGAAGGGACCCGGATGCCAAAGTTTTTCTCATACGTTGTCAGCGTTTCGTCGACTTTATGGCTGTTTGCGAATGAAACTTTTGCTGAATGACGATTGCATGGGTTAGGGATGGGTACAGGGTAAATAAAGGCCTTTGTCGGAATTTAGGATCGCTTTGTTGAGAGTTAAAAATATTTCATCAAGTTTTATTGCGGAATCTTGCATAATTTCTCGAATAATTTTCTGCGCCAGTGGCCGTACAGTTTTAACGTGAAATTTTCGCTGGCTTAATTTTGCGAGTCTGTTTATTATTTAATAACGGACGTCGTTTATTGTATCTATAATTCGTGAATATAATATTCAGGTTAATGCTTTTACGCTGTTATCATTGCACTTTCGTACATTATAAATTATAATGCGTATATAGCTATGTTGCAAATTCAGCTGCGTTTATATGTCAGAATAAAATAATTAATTTCTGGCGAATTCATACGAACACATGATATAAAACTAAAATAAATAAACTATAGGTAGCAAAGAGAGCTCGAGCTCACAGCAAAAATAAATGTCGTCACGGCCTACAGTTTATGAACTAATAAAACCCAGCCTTAATGAGAAACATAAATCAAACTCATGCAAGCGCGTCGCATAAAGGAAGTACCTGGGCTTGTTAGCAAGATTAAGCGAAGCCTATAAATAAATCTCGGTGCGCTTAATTTTTCCTCCCCGATGAACAAACAAAAAGACATAATTTCCCCGAGCATTCCTCAACAAGCTCAAGACTCCTCTCATTCCGTCATCCACCTCATCCTCCATAAAAAGCTTATAAATTCTCACAAAAGCTCGAGAGCCCTCGACGAGTGCGGAAAACAAAAATGAGAGAGCAAAAGAGACACGTCGGATTAGCGTCACCTTTTTTATCTGCACATAACACATAAGACGTCGTCCACGCCGAGTTACGTCACACGCAGGAAGACCGCGAGGCTTTGCAAAAAAGGCCGGGGCAAATAACCACCTGTAAAACAGGCTTCTGGCCACTCGCCAGCCGTCGTCGAATGGAAGATTCGACGTCGCCTTTCCTCTCGCGGAGAGAGAGAGAGAGAGACGGAGCGACTTACTTTATACGTCGAGAGCGCGGCGGACGAAAGACATTTTTCGAGCTGCAATTTTATTTCCTACTACCTCGGGAAATGCCAGCGCGCTCGTGATGAATGGCGTTGTAGGCGGAATTTCGCGCGAACTTTGCCGTGATTCGATAGTGCTTCAGCAAAAAATAGTTTTGCTCGTTTAAGCATTTTTTTTCCCCGAATGTATTCCGAAATTGTCGTGAGAACGAATGCTCGTCTGGAAAATATCGACGTTTGTAAATACGAGACATTTTTCGAACCGGAAAACTTTACAGCAATATTATTACACCCCAGCGCGAAATCCTTTGTAAACATTTGCAGAGGCGCTTGGCGTCTTCGTCTCTCTTCCGCTTTTTGGTTCTCGAGTTACAATAATACATCCATCTGTAAAATCTCTACACACACACACACACACACTTGCATAATGATCAAAAGCGCGCAGCAGGGAAAACATGAAATCGACAAAAATACATTTCCCTCATGCACGACGGCCTCCTCACTCCCCCCGAACGCCAAGCGTCACGCTGCGACACTCCGCGCGCTCAACTCGGCCGACAAAGTTAAAAAACTCACTCCTGCTCGTTTCTGCTGCTGCTGCTGCTGCTGCTGCTCGACTCCCGCTGCAAAATGCAAGCCACGTCCCGAAGAAGCAGAGACTGCTGCTGCAACTTTTCGCGTGTCGCTCTGCGGCGCACGTTTTGTTCAGCCGACTCTCTTTCTCTCGACGCCAGTAAACCTATACGATGTGCGACTGTATGTGTATTATATAACGTGTACATACGCGCGTGTAGTGTGGCGGTGGTGGCGGCGGCTTGTTGACAGTTTCTCGGGCCTCCTGGCAATTGCAAATGACAAATGTTCGTAGCGAGCATTGCTCGGCTCGGCGGCGAGATATGCGCGGAAATTCCGTCATAATTTTTGCTTACGCATATTACGAGAACTGTTGGACAAATATCTGAACCTGCGGCCTCCGGAACGTGTATTATATTCGAAATCTTTGGTGGGGCGTGTTGACTTGGTGTTTAGTTGTATATTTTATGGATGGCGTTAAGTAGATACAGGGCGAGTTTGGCAAGGCACACATGAATAAAAAGTTCTTTCATATTACAGCCGGCGTTTCCAGCTTTTATTAAATTACTTTCGGAATTTACAGCAACTCTATGTAAAGCCGCAGTTCTCGAGGTATCAAGTTTTCTTCCGAGAAAACGAATACGCCCTTTATCTCTATTATAAGCGAGACAATAATGCACGAAATGTATATTGCATATCGACAGATCCGAGGCATTAAAGTCGCAGCAACGGCATTGTTCCGTTATTCCGATACGCATAAAAGCAGCTCCTTTTTAATAAAAACATGAAACTTCATTCTCTTTTTTTTATGAGCTATTAAAAAGTTATAAATTTTTATAGTCGGCTGCACGAAAATTCTATAGGCTTCTGTATACATTCACCAGCAGCACTACGCTCAATAGTAGCCCTCAATCACACTGCGATATTTTTATTTTTTTTTCCGCTCGCGTAACCCCGTCGCGTTTGTCAAGCAAGGCTCTAATGAAAGCAGCTTACGACAAAGCCGTCCAATTACTCAAAACAACAATATCCAGTACTTGAAGCAATTAACTCGCAGCAGGCCCGACGAAAAATTCGCTCATAACTGTCACCTGCTGCTGCTGCCACACCGTGTGGCACACTTCATTACTGTAACTCTCCCGATGAAATTTCGCGCGAGACCGAGCTCTCTTACATCGTCGCCTGTAACGCGCACAGCCGCTACTGAAAGCCAATGCGCAGCTTTTTTTTTTACTTCAAGAGGCCTAGATCGTATCCCTACCGGCGACAATTTGAATTGCGCCCCGGAGCGCTCTCGGCAATCTCGTCGCGTCTTAATGCGCGCAATAACGAGCTGCCGTTTACTCGGTGTCGCCTGTTAGGCTTCCTTATATACGGAAATTCTCCGTCCGATTCGTTTCAGCTTATACCCTCTTCGGTTTATGTTGAACGCACCTCGGTTTTCTGCGGCGACGCTAGTAATTGTTCCTCTTTCATCACAATTGTTGGAAAAAAAAGTCGGGATCGTCGGTATTTCGACTTGGAAAAGTAAACATATTGTAGAAGTGGAGGATTTACAGCTTAATACGGTTATCAGTAGTAGCGGGCGAGCTTTAGTCAGACGACGCGTACGCGATACTTTAGCCCAGTTTATTCTAGCCAACAACTTTCGCGAAATGTATTGTTTAGCATAATGCCCATTATAAAATTGCTTGAAATTTACATGTCGTGTATATAACATCGGAGTCCTTGCGAAGTTTTATCAAAATCCAGGACCCGCATTCCCCGCGTTGTGCTACTACTATGGCCTTCTCAGTTTCCGCGAAACTCAAACAGTGTAACGCCAAAACTGTTTAACTTTGCAAAGTTGGAATGTAAATCATTCGATTAATTTAGTAACCGCAGAGGATAACAGAATCAGTGTACGCCGACTAAATTCTAACGATATTAAACAGGCCACTTTTTCAAACCAACGACGGATACATTTTCAGGAGGAAAAAAAATACTACTCTCAAAGATGTCGGCGCCGGATATTGCTCATTTAAAATTTAATAGAAGCGATCTATTACGCCGGCAAGCATAAGAAGAGGGCAAAAAGTCAGTTGATTTAAAGTGTACTCAACTTCAGCTCTTCTTCTCTATTTGACTTTCAACCAGCTCGATTTTTTCGTTCCCATTTTCGCCCCCTCGTCCGCTACTCATTTCACTTCAGCCCTCGCAGTTATTATACAAAGAGGAGCACGGTTATATATAATTTTCGTATAATTCATCTATTTATCGCCGACTGCGTATACAATCTTGATTGTCGCGAAATGAGATTTATTAAACTTTTTCATTCCATCGAGCTCGTATTAGCATAATCCGGCTATTCAATTTGCAGATTTCATCCAAAGCTCTTTACTCTTTGTTAAACTTTTTTCACGCACCTTTTCTTTTTTTCGCGAAGAATGCCTTCTTCAGCCTGTTTTTCCCCGAAACTTTTTTTCCCATCCTTGCTTTCTCTGCTAATACTTTTCTCGAATTTTTTGCTCGTCCCTCCGTTCTATACGTCACCTCGAGTCCTTGCGAAATAACAGCGTCTTTATTCCGACGATTTCTCTCTGCCACCGTTCTTTTCACGCACAAAAGAAAACAATTCCTTTTGCGCATTTTAAAGCTCGACAAAAAAAAAAATCTAATTCCGTAAACGACCTTAAAAAAATTGTAAGCGCTGAATCCCTCATCTCATTAATAATCCTTCCTCGGGACACTTGAATCTACAATTAGACGCTAAAGCAGCGGAAGAAAGGAAAACATTAGCTCGCGGCTCATGCATCGTCAAATTTCGGCTCGGTGTACACAGCAGCGGCAAAGTTGAGCATATAACTCTCTAGAGCTTTCTTCGGTCTCGGTTCTAGCTGCTGGTGCTGCAAGAGAGATTCTTTGACCTCGTTAATTATGCCAGTGCACTTTTTACCCACCAGTCGAGCGCCTATCCTTGGGGGGGAGGGTCGTGTGCCGGCTAACTCGTTTCTCCGCGCCTACTCCGAGCTGTATTAGTTTTGCGCGGGCTTCTATACTGCTCGATCGTGGCTCTTGCGGCCAACTGAAAGTCTCGAGTCGTGTATCGGAAATAGAAGCCTCGAGTTCGGTACGGTTGTTTTTCTTATTTGCCTTGTCCAATTTTTCATTCTGGATCGACGAGAGAAGTTCGTTTAGTGTTCTCGAGGCTGACGCAAGCTTCTTTCTTTTTACGCGAAGGAAAACGAGGATTTTAACGCTTGCGAACGAAGTGTATTCAACTTTTAGCTCTAATTTCGCACTGTTTTAACGGGAAATTGCTCGGAAATGTATAACCGTGTAACACAACGCGACAAATGACGCTACTACAGCAGAGAAGTTTATTACAAGATTACGCCGAACTTTCTTGTTATTTCTGGCGCCGTGTATAGGTACACACTCGCACGAGAAGTAAAAGCTAAACAGCTTAAGAAAAGTACACGCTAATAATACTTGATGAAAATAAGCTCGAGTTCCGAAATATCCCAATCAAAATTCACGAGCAAACTCAATCATCGAAGAGCCGCAGTACAAAGTTGGAGCAACTCGTCACACACTCCCGAGCTCTCAACGGCAATACATAATATTCACGCGCAAGACAAATGTTCATAATCCCCGACGAGGTCCACTACTCTCATCCGGTGGGAGAGGTACTGTGCACGGTATCTACGTCCCGTAAGTTAGCAAGGGGGATCCTGCAGGCGAAACTCTCCGCGGCTTAGTCGGATGTGTCGGTTTCTGGAGACAGAGAGAGGACCGGACCTGACGCCATACGTACGTGTCGCGGGCCAGTGCCAGTTTATGTTTCCGGGTAGTTAAATCGACGACGACAATATAACGGTCGCTAGTGTGTATGTGTGTGTATATGCCGAGGCAAGCAGCATTGTCTTGGTCGTCAAGACGTCGCGCTTGGCTTATCGCTGTATGAGGACGTTCCACTTGCCGGTCTACAGCAGCAGCAGCAGCAGCCGGTTGACTTTACGGGCGCTGCCTTTTATTTTACTTCCCTTGTACTCAAGCCTTGGCTTTATGGTCTATATATACAAGGGTTTCCGGATCTTCGAAATTTCACAAGGAGCGTTCTATACCACTTTGGCATTAACGTGGATTGATTTTATTCTATAACTCGGTTTCCGGCGATCCTCAATTTTTCAACCCGAAATTGTTCCTCTCGGACAAGGTCGTAACTCTTTCGGCCTTGTTTACCAAGCTTCAAGCATCTCTATTTTTCGAGCGGACCACTTGACATGAAAGTCCTTCTGTACATGCAGAATCGCTGCGTAGAGCAAAGTTGCGCAACGAGCCATGCACGACTTTACATACGATTATATGCAGTCCTCGATCATTTTATTATCTCAGGCTCTAGGGGTAAAAGGAAAAAGGGCTGAGACCTGCTTATTGGATAACGTCGCCGTCCCTTTCTCTGTCTCTGGGTTACCGTAACGCCTTAAAGCTTTCGCTTTATACACGTCGTGAAAATGCAGGCTGAAGTTTTCCAGAAGAAGAAGAAGAAGGTCGTTTGCGCTTTGCCAAGATTTTTCTCTTTCCTCTCAAGAGGGCTTGCACCGGAGTTTTGAGATAATATTTTTCGAAATCGCGTTAGTCTATTTTTAAAGAGAACTCGACGCTCGCGCACTGGGGAATCGAGAGGATGGCTCAGTGTGTGTGTTCTGGAACGATGTACCTACTTTATTAGCAGCTATACTAGAAAACTAAATACGCGCGGGAAAGTTTCGCGCGAGAATCTCCGAGTATGCGGTATTTTTGTTTCCGTTTTAATAGCACCCTCGAGATTCCTGTAGAGTACGCCTCGTTTTTTATTGCAACTAACTTTTGCAACGCTCCTTTGGATCTTTGCTAGGATTAATTATTCATTAGAGCGTCCTCCAAGTTGAAAGTGAAAATATAGCGCGGAGTTATTAAGTGCGATCTCAAGTGTGTTACAGATAACTGGAAAATTTTAGAATACGACGTTGACGAGTTTGACAGCTATCGAAATATTCGGTGACGAAAAATTTAATCTGAAATGCATTTCCGTGTCTCAGTCAAGCCGTTGACATCAGATTGAATACTCGACACTTCGATCAAATCGAGAAAAGGCAAAACTGCGTTATTAAAGTGTGTTTGTGCAAAGTTTAATGTATTTCACCGTGACAGCAGCTTGCTCCAAAAATATAACCAAAAGTATCTACTTTATGGTACATTAAACTTATTCAATTTGCAAGCGAAACAGTATGAATGAGTGTTTTGAGCCAATAAATCACACGCCGAATAAAATATTTATAGCGTGGTACAATTAGCCGAATTCAAAAGGGAAATAATCATAAATAAAAAGTTGATTAAAACTGTTATTAACGAAGGTCGTTATTTAACGGCAAATTACAGTTATTGCATTGCTGATTTATACCCAAATTCCAGACCTTACGACGCTGAATGTATTGCTAAAACCAAAAACGGTTCGAATTTAATTTTCAACTCCGAGTCCCCGAATAACGACTCGCACAAATAGACCTTATACCAACTGCGCTAATTAACAACGAGCCAACTTTCAATTTGAAAGCGTAAATCTCGCGTAAAAACTGACAAACGACCCGCCTATCTCGATGAGACATTGAAAACCAATGTAGATTAATTAGGCCGAGCCAATACCGTCTCCTTGAATTCTTCATCCGCGGAGGTGCCTCGTCAGCTTCTCAATTATGCGTCTCACTTTCACTCGCAAATCTCTTTAATAATTTCTCGAAAATCATAAATAGCGCGCAGCTGCTTTATTGTATAAAAACTCGGCCTAAAGAGCCGTTGTGCGAGAGAAAAAAAAAGCCGCCTCAGCTTCGTCCCCACGGATAATTAAGCGCCAGGGATCATGGATATAAATGTCTAATTGGCCTTTAAAGGGCGGCCACCGCGTCACCGGCGCGCCGCAGCTAATTCAGCGGGCGCGTCCAGGGAGGTTCCCGGCGTCGATTTTTCTCGTCCCCGAAAAAAAAAGGCGAACAAGGGCAAATGGGACGCTATCCTCACGGGGCCGACTGTACGAAAAAAAGGAAAGGACAACTTAAGAGCGATGCGGTGACAAGTTTTGTCGAGCTAATACAAGGGGATGAGAGGTGCGAAGGGATGAGAAGAAGAAAACGAAACGGGCAGTGTACCTCGCTGTAACCATGCGATCCAAAAGTCCCGAAAGGACCGATCCTCGCTGGCGATAAGTCCTGTGCACGACGACGAAGACGCTTGGAATTCGAGCCTTTTATTTTCCTGCGCCAATTCGTTTTGTCTTGTCCTCGATGCGGTACTTGCAGAGGGTCGCTCCTTTTTCCTCTCTTTCCACAAGCTTGCTCTTGAGAGCTTTAAGTAAAATTTACGTGAGTCCACGTGATGCTTGCCAGCGGTCGAATTTGTTCGACGTCCGCACACGCGGCTTCAATTCCCATGATGTGAGCCGCTGGACTGTCTCGGTATACACAAGCTGTAAATTACTCGTCCCCTTTATAATCGTAAAATGCACTCGATGCTTTGAAAAAAAACACCGTAAATTCTTGTTCGCGATCGCTCGAAAACTGTGTCTCACTGCGCGAGATTGTACTCCAACCGAGCGCCACGAATTCGGTTCGCCTTAACGAGTCTATTTTCTTGTTAAATCGACGGAGCGCTACTCTGTCAAACGTGTACTTTTTCGTACGATTTCACTCACTTGATACTCATCCCGGTACTCACGCACTGGCGCGCTGCGGCTCAAGCCCTATATTTCTCGGGGCGTGTGAGAGTTTCGGATGCGCGCGGCTGGACAGACGAGAGGTACATGTATACGTGGCGCTGCTGTAGCGTGTGGGAATGTACTCTCTCTCACTCTCTCTCTCTCGGCGTTCTCTCGCGTGCGCGGGACGAGAGAGCACTGCGTACTCCTCTGAAAGCAAGCCCCGATTCGACGGTCCTCCACATCTCTCGCTTCTCCCCCCTCTCCCAGCCTCCTCGCCTCCTCTCGCTCTCTCGCGTATACTACTCCTGCGCTACTTCTCTGCTTGCGCCCCACTACTCTCCGGAGCTTTTCTTTTTCGCGACGGCGACTATCTTTCTCGCGTTATTTTGGGCGTTTGCTTGACGCCCGTTCGACAGGCCGGATTCTGTACTTTCTATTGCTATACGACTCTGAGTAATTGAGAGCAGTTGTTTCGCTATTGGATTTCGAGAGCACGCGCGCGCGCGCGCGCTGGCGACGAAGAAAAACTTTGTTTACTGCATTGACAGTTTAATTTGACAGAGGATATCTGATACTGTTCACTCCTTTCTCGTGTATTTCTACTGCTGGAGTATAAACGGAAACGCCTGTTATTCCGAGGGCGTCCGACTAGTTTCGGGTATTACTACTTACGTCGTTGTGTATATAGACTGTGAACTCTGAACGTTTGACAGTGGACTACTGGGTTCATTTGCATTTTAAAACATCGCGGTTAATTCGCGTTATATTGTAATAACATTGATGGCTTTGTGCATAAATTAATGTAGTGCACGTTAAAGCCGCATATATAGGCCGTCGCCGTAGCTGCACATCTCTCGCAAATCCGGTTCTGAATTGCAAAGTTTGTCTAATCGCCATAATCGTGTTCATTTCCTCTGACATACCGTCGCATACCATTGATAGAACGGATGCCACCTATAATTTCCCAAATTTCGATTCGCAATATCGCGCGGTTAGTACTATTTCCTCAGGAAACATTCGTGCGGCGTCGCTGCGCTCTGCTATCGCGATGAATAAACGAGCTTTCTGCTGAAATTTTAATAAGTTTTTGCACAAACGTTGGATTGAATAGTTAAAATTTCATCTGTTGACTTATAATACGTTTTTAAAACGCGCTGCTTTTTTAGCTGTCAAAAATTTTACTACGAATTTCAATATTACATCGAAAGCTTGGCTTCCGAATGTATATGTATACCATTTGAATACGCAAGCGAGAAGCTTTGAAACATCCAGTGATTACATTAAAAATTCCTTCGAGCATTTCCATGAATAACGAATATCCGCAGCTCAAAACTCTCTGAAAAGTCGCCAATAGTCGCGAAGAAAATGCGAGCTCTTTCTCATGAATATTCCCGGCTCATCAGGTGCGCAATCATTCGCGCTCCCTCGAAAACTTAAAAATCTCAATAGCAATCCCAATAGCACTTCAGTAGGTGCCTCTCCTCGCGCAATCTTGCCGGCGTCCTGCTCCGTTCCTCGTTAAAGCTTAGCAGCATCAACACCCCTAGCGTAAGAGGCGTGTACACGGCCAAAACTCCCCTCCCCTCACAGTAGTGACGTGCGGTAGCGCCTTCGCGCGAGCTTTATGACGTAGAAGCGTGTAAAGCTCCGCGGTGGAATCACGCTGGGTCAGTGCGTACGTGCATGGTAGCGAGTAAATACCTAGCGAGGAAAGAGAGCCGAGTTATGGAGAAAAAAAGGAGGCTAAGTCCGACGAGTGACGAATGCGAGCGAATTTATTATGGAATTGCCGCGGCCGTTTTGTCGCGGCTCGGGTTTAAGCTCGAGCTGTCCGGGGATAATGCGCGAGATGGTTTTTCCGATGGGTAATTTTTTTTCTGGGATCTTGTCTTCCGCGGTGATGTGTGCTTTAGTTTTTGTTGGAGGTAGGGAGAGGTTTTCTCGGGAAATATAATAAAACGCTTCTGTGTTTGTTTAGAAAATAGAATAATAGTTGATCAACAACGTTCTTGGTTTGTTTTTATTGGACGATTCGACTTCGCAGAGTTGATTGCGATTCGTTTTTTTGTTTTTTTTTTTTTTCATTATAGGTTTTCGTTTATGTGTATTTTTATAACTCTAATTTTTACGGTTGATAGATACTATAGAGGCAATACAAATTGATTGAAGTTAGCTTTATAAGCGATAAAAGTAGAGTTCGCAAATAATACGCGTAGAGCGACGAGCAGCGCGCATACATTTATTGTAAAATTAAACAGCCATTTTGTCATGAAGCCATTCCGATTCACGATCGCGCGGCGATATGCGCACGAAGCGCTTTTTTGCAAACGATGCTGTTTTATATTCTTTTATTTCGTTCCGGTATGAGGTTTACGACCGATCAGATTATGCTGGCCTGCGTTAACCTTTTGGCTCGCGCTGTTGGCTTTTTATGACGGCTGTATACCCTTTTCAGAAATTTTACTGGGGTTATAGATAATTTTTCGAACAATTTTTTCTTTTATTTCGACTAAAAATAACTTTGCCCAAGATGTTACCTCACTTTGGAAAGTAGTTCTGGTCAACGGCTGTAATATCATATCGTTCGATCCCGTGGGCGAGCTAAGCTTGTTTACTAAAGTTTGCCTTGCTTTAGGTAAACTTATACAAAAAACTTAATGTTTCATGCGGCTGCGATATATAGCTTTAAAAACTAATTTTATATAAAACTTTAATCTAGTTTATTTTTGTTCACGCGTGGTATCTAGGGCAATCAAATACAGGTTAAAGATAAGCTTGCAAGATGCTAATTTCGAAATCGTTTTGCATCACAATAATTCAAGCCGCAACGTCCAGTCTGGTAGAAAAAAAATCAATAACTTTTATTTGCATGGACAGAAAAACTTTTGTTCGAGAAAAAAATTGCTTCTAAAAAGTTAAAACTAAATTTTCTTATAAAATTATTTCTCCCGCTAGATGTGTCATAAAATTCCCTATAAAAAGTTACGAGACTCGAGTAAAGCAAACCATTGTCACTTAAGGAAGTTATAGCTTGTCTAATCCTTTTCATATTAAATAAGAAAGATGAAACATGGTAGATTCGTGGTGCAGAGAAGCACGGCTCACGTAGCGCTAGACGTGAGAGATAGGTACACGCAAACTAAAATTGATGACTAGCAGGCAAGAGGACCTATGTTTGGTCTATAGGAGACTTTGTACTATTATAATCATTTTAAAAATGGCGCTTTCTTGTCTAGACGCTTTACTTTCTCTTACTCTACAGAAGATTTTACAAATCTCTTTCTTTTTTCTGTTACAGGTGGGTTTTATTAAATGATTATTCAACAAAATCACTTTATCGTAAGTAGGCACACTTTGTATATCCAAAAATAATGATACTGCAATCGTTTTATAATCATCGATTACGTAGTCCGCTTGTTAGTGATCGATGCCATTATCTTACCAGGAATATGAACAATATAACCTTTGTTATAGCCTCGAATATAGCCCTTGATCGAATTTAGAGGAAGCTCCATAATTCAAAACGTTCTACAGAATTTACTGGCTATAATTTAAGATGCCCAATTTCAGATTAGTTGTGATCACAAATTTGAAAATCAGTCAACCTACTCTCTAATCAAAGTTGAATAGGCTCAATAGAATTTTTTTTTTATTTTGATTGTTTCAAAGAGATACCCTCAGGATTATAACGAATGCAAATAGCTATTCGAAATTTGCATATTTTAATGCAACGTGCATTGGAACTTTAAAATCAATCTGAATTCTAAAATAGACTTTTAAATGTCATTTTCTATTGAAAGATTTTTTTGCATAATTATGAATGCCAAGCAAGATTCGATTTGTATAAAAATATTTATATCATCATAGTTTTGACAGAAAACCAATTAAGCAATCACAGTTAATCTCTGCAAAACGTTAAAGAACTCCGTCCGACACAATCCAATAAATACATCCCATTTTATCCCTCTTACAAACACCCCTCTCTCCACCCATCTTTATCGTTATCAGTTATTGCACTTAATTCCACGTAGTCTCATAGCCATTAACCAGAGCTTATACACAAGAGTCGATCTTCGAAGTTGATCGATTGATTCTCTTGTCCTGAAAATAAACACGTGGCGTCAGCGTTCGAGAATAAGGTTGTCTGGACGCCACGCAGTAGAAGCAAAATCCAAGGAAAGCCGGCCGAGCGACACATGGGAAATCTTAGCGCCCTTGTACAGTTTAAGCTCGGATATTGCGAAGCTCACGAGTGCGCGGAATCCACTTTGTTGTGCTTTTAGAGCACGCGCTCGCACTGTTTTCTCTTTGACGGTGTGTATGTGTGGTCGTCGCTTGGGCTCAGTGTAATAATGGCATCTTTTCCTTCGGGGCGTTATAGTTGAAAATTTACTGCAATATTCTCTTCGTAATATTCAAGGTACTCTATTTTTTTTTATTGAAGATTCTAAATTATATTTACGAACACGAGATTGATTCGTCTTCTTTAAATCAATCTTTCGAGCCAAACAAACTAGGCTCGAGCATTGAGACGCTTGAATGGAGTCTAATTTTGCAAACTAATCACTCCTGATGATAGATAATTTCGGTGAAAAGAGAGTAGTTGGCATTTGAAATTCATTCGTGCGCTCAGAAGATGAACGATATACCATTGCGACTGTATGCTTGTATGCAGCTCGTTTCCGGGGAATTCACAGATCCGTCGTTAAAACCACAGGGAGTGGAATTTCGCGAAAATTTCCATCGGTCGGTCTATTTTAAATTCATACTCTGAATTGAAATTGCACGGTCGGAGAAATAACTGAAGCCTTTGAAATTAAAATCACACACTCCCGTGTTATTAAATGTTAATTGCGAATATCAAAGGCATCGACTTTACTACTTTTTAAAAGTATAATTTAAAACATCTGTTAACTTTATTTAATATTATTAAGCAAACATGGCAGTTATACGAATCTTCCTGATTTAATTAAATTAAGATTTTGCGTATGACAGATTCCCTCATCCAAGAAATATCTTCCCTATATAGAAAAAATAACGAAAGGCCGTCAGTCCAGTTCGTTTAGAGCCACTCCGGCGTTAGTCCGAGTTAAGCAGCTCCTCCATCAACGATCTTATTTCCTTAGAAATATCACCCCGCGGCCACACACAGTCCTTTATATATCTATATCTCAATAAAAATAATCTAGCGCGAATCCCTCGCAGTAAATTCATGGCTACCGCGTCGTTAGTTTGTTATTTTTATTAATGCCGGCGTATCCCGTACTCTAGCAAGCAACAGCGCCGATATAAGACCTATACACAGTGTCGAGCGAGTGTATACTATACGCCCTTGCGAGAAAAAGCGAGAGAGAGAGGGGGACAGCGATGATTCATTGGATTGCCGAGCGCGCAAGAAAAGATAACCGCAGAGTCCGGAACCATAAACTTCGACGTGGCTATTTCTGGCCGTTTCTCTCTATTTATTCAGAAGCACCCGATAGGCTTTTTTCAACGCGACGGCGCGAAGTTGCTGCTGCAGGCATTGAATTCATTGTTTTCCAATAGGCAAGCAATGAGCCACCTGGGACCGCGTCATCGATCGAGCGCATTGACCGCTGCGCGTTTCAGGTGATTTGCAGACTGTGACAATATTCTCCTGCTTGCTATATTCGTATTTTCGATTGTGCATTGCTTTTCATATTTCGGATTCGCTGCATGATGAAAATATTGGAATAGCAGGAGAATCTGCTCAAACGAAAACGTCGCGTCTGACTAAACTCGGTCACGCTCCACTGATTTGTTCCGCGCTGCAGAGAATTAATGATACACATATAGTGTTAATGCTCTAAAATTGAATTCTGCTGCGAATAACTGAGATTTGTGAAAAAAAAAAAAAAAATTATGAGCATCGATATATTTTAAATCGACACTTTCATCATGTAGCCGCAAGACAAAAAGCGAAGCCCACGATTTTCTTTCCTCGCACCCCTTATTTGTTCCCTTTGTTAAAGATATACAATTTGTTTCGGCAATTCAATGAGGTCCTCTACACGAGCCGCGCGCCGCACATTCCGATAAAAATATCCCTCTATCCATCATGTCCCTCTCGGCTCCATTATCTTCTTTCACCACCTTATTCTTCAGTCTCCTTTTATTTCTTTTTCCCTCCGATACAGACACAAGCTTTTCGCGAGCTGCACACCCTGCGGATATTGCGCTGCGTCGTTGAAGCTCTTTCGGGTTTTGCCACGTTCGTGCACGACGCGTAATGGACTTCAAAAAAGCAGCGGCGCCGACGTGGGGGAATACACGGTACCTGTTATTCTTCCCGAGGAAAACTCGTAGTGTACTCGCGGGAGACGACGAGGCAATGTCGGTCGCTACTTGGCTATGTACTGCTATACGCTCGCGATGTACACAGGTATAGATCAGCACGAGAAAGATTTATCATGTTTGCGCGACCGTGTGACCTACATTTGTTGTCTTTTTTTGGGAGGGAGGAGACACGAGCGAGTTAATCGGAAGATCATTAACAGCGGAAAAAGTCGAGTACACGCATTTATTTGCAGTGAGCGGGTATCGATCGCTTATGCAGAGTAGACGATTTTTTAGTGTACAGTCGTTTATGCTACAGTTATGCTTCTCTTATACTTCGAACAGCTTCACATTACTCGCTAACTTATTACTAAACCTGACATTATTATAATGTATTCCTTGCATTCATGATGCAATCAAACTCAGTGTTGCGACTTGCATACGCTCGTCATCTCTCTGGCTACGGAATGAAAATCGAGTCACAATGAAACAATCATGAATAATGGAGTGTAATTAAACCGATGTGTCTATATCGAGGCAATTGTTCTGCAAATTATGCTTTTTGTTTCAACTCTGCCGTCGATGCTGTACATACACGGCTAAACTTAATCCTCGATTGAAATGCAAACCTCGTCAGTAATGTTTTTCCAGTATAAAGATTAATTCTCTCTCATTACTATGCGCGATTCGCGTCCGAAGTTTATACTCCAGAAAACGGATTGGACATAATAATACCGAGCAGTATTAAGGGCAGATAAAAAGTGTCACGCGCGTACTTTCATCCCTTAAAGATCCAAGAGAAAAAAAAAGATAAGTGTACTTTTACTTGCCATCTCAGCCATTATTATAACTGGCACAAGTTGCGATAGAACGAAAACTCGGGCGCGAATGACGGTTAAAATTTTAGTAACGTCGTGCCTTCTCAAAGTTATGTCGTGCGCGTGAAGTAACTCTTTCTCTCTCCTTTCATTTTTCTCATACTTTCTTCTTTATTCCTCTTACACGCTTGCTTTTCTTCTACGCGCTATTCTCCAAGGCCCTTTCTTTTTCCTTACACTCTACGTCATTATTCTACCCGCTATTGTTTCTTTTCAAACTTTACCCAAAGCAATTTGTTTACAAGTTTAAGTAAAAACACTCTCTCCAAAAAAACGTACGCATAATCCAATTCCTCATCTTCTCGTTTCCTTGTATATACCAGCCGTCGTCGCCGAGGACATGCGGTCAGCGTCACGTCAGCTGCGGGCACGTACCTCCTTCTATAAACAAACCCACATCGCTATATATATACACGTGACACTTCGGACTCCGTGAAAGTAGCTAACGGCGCGAAACATTCCGCGAATCAAGCTCGTAACTCTCGTCCGATATTTCCTCCCTTCCTTTTGTTACTGCTCCTTTACGGGCTATTCGAGTCTTGTTTTTCCACAGAGTAGCGCGAGGAAAACTTGAAATAGAGCTTCCGCTGAAGAGGACTTTGCCCGCGCGCGGTTTGTGTTTCCCAGCAACTGCATCAGCCGCTACGCGATAGGATAACGCAGATGCTTTTCTCGTCTCGAACGCGCACCTTTTTTTCTTCCTCTCGCGCGCTAGCTCGTTCTCGTTGATTTCTTTCCCAACCTTGTTGTTGATGTTGCTGGCCTCGTTTTTTTTTTTTTCAAGTTTCACTTGTTCACCTTCGCTTTCTCTCTTAGCGCTGGCCGTGCGCACTTTTCTGGCTTTAATTTGCATGTTTATTCTTGAGAGCGCCGTCACCTCTTTGTGCGTTTCTAGGACGTCTCTTGAATGATTTTGCATATTACGCTCTTGAATTCGTGAAAACTTTAGCGCTCGGGTGCTTGTTTGTCTTGCGGTTTGGCAAAGCTTTCTTCGTTACTCCATGATGACTCGCTTTGTTAAATGCGTTTACTCGGAAAACTCGGCGTTGTTGTTGTACTTGATGGCTTCCCTTGTTTTCAGTGGGAAAAATAAGTGATGGTAGAAGTGCGCATAAGCAACCCAAGGAAATTTTGTGGTCTTCGCGCAATCAAGAAGTCTCTTCTTTGTACCTCTCTCGCCCTCTTTTGTCGTCTAACTTTCCCATCGATATCGATTGGTACATTCACCGCGTTTTCTCCCCCATCCAATTTTTTTTTCGTCGTCAACTTTTTCTCATCTTTACTAGTTCGACTTGTACTTGGTTTGTAACTTCTTTTTATTTCTACTCCACTTTTTTTCTAGACGTTTCCCATACGCTTATCCTCTCGTTCTATTGCAATAAATTCTCAAATTATACTAATGCATACAGCGCGTTCTACACAGGTCGATAACGTACATTTCTCCCGGCAGTTTATCAGTACAGACTCGCGTGCTCAGCACGAAGACATCAATCATCATCGACGCTGAACTATAGCTGCGCTAACTCTCCTCCAAGTTTCTCACACAATTACCTTATTTTTTGATAATTTCGTTATTCGCGTCAAATTCTCTCGTCCTCACTCGCTCGCAGTGACAAAAGCGAGTTTCGCGAACGAAATAACAACTTCAGAGTAAAAAGTTTACGCAAAGCCGCAAATGAAAGGCTTTCAGGAAAGTCCCCTGTGAAACTCGATGATGTGCACGAGTGCGAACGAGAGCTCAGTTTAGTCGAGGAAATAAGATACGATCATAGGGAAGGACGGAGTGACGTTATTTTTTGTCCGAGAGCAATATTCTCTTTTCACATACGCGTCAAAGAAAATATCGCTGGGAAGGGTGTGCCCCCGAGACTATCGGTGCGCGCGACGGTGTGCACGACTAGAAGTACGTGATTCTGCAGAGGTATCAAGGAGCGAATATACGGGGCTTCGATGAACTGCAGAGCAGCCGTTTTTAGAAAGTTTTGCGGGGGTTTTGAGCTTGTCGATAGTTGAGTTTTCCCATGTGGGCAGTTGTGGCTTTGAAAACTTCTAGAATATCGTTTTACACAAGGAATCAAGACAAGACCGTATAAGTGGATAGATTGGTCTGCGAGTGACAAGTAATCCAATACAGTTAGATCGTTCGGTTTTCAAAGATGAAAATTCGGAACAGGGTTTGTGCGCGTTCAAGTTAGTCCAACATTCGTATTGACGTAAATCCGATTGCTGATCGATTGGGCTGAATTTACCTTTCGGTGTACAATATATTTACAGCTGTTTTCTCTCGTATTTCCTTTACTCTGTCTAATTGCTTATCGCATCAATTATTACCAATGCAAGCATCGCGATGCGATTTTCAATAGTATTGAGCGACATTCCTTGAGAAAGCCGAAATTGGAATTCATCGATCCTATCTATAAAACCGAACTCGTTCTCCAATTATAGCTGCTCGAACAACACGCGAAAACCGAAATCGTACTCCAATCGTCCACTTCACAGTGTCGAGTTTGTTATACGCGGAGACTCTCGACGACTCTATCCATAGCCATCAATAGAGTCCGATATCTCAGCCATCGGGGTTTGTGCTCACAGTATCGAAATACTAGTGGCTCAGGTGAACTTTCGGTTTTCCCACATCGTCCGCACGAGTAGCCTCTAATCGTAGATCCTCGTAATTCCTGCGTAATCGAAGGACAGCCGAACGACTGTAGTGGATAATCACAAGCGCAGTTGAGCCGGTAATTGGCTTCTCGAAAAGTAGTTAGCCGCTGCGTAATTCCCCCGATCAAGGCGATGACTTTAATACACACCAGCGGCACGGCTATGGATCTTGAACGGATTACGCATATTGGATTTATTCGGTACGCTCCAAGTCGCTTAATTACAGCGTATTAGTTAGTTGCGGCTGTATCGGGGAAGCGAATTTTAATGGATAAGCTAAGCTGAAAGAGCTTTGTTGGGAGAGGCTGGTTAGCGGAATAAATGGCTCGGGGTCGTTATACGAGTGATTAGGAAGCTCCGGCGTGTAGGTAAGTCTACTTACGCGCTGATACCGAACTCGAGTTCACGAAAGCTCTGAATAATTTCGACGTTCGAAATAACCGCTTGATATACTTATACAAATTAATAGCTTACGACCGCCTCGTCCGAACAAACAAGCCGCGAGATAAACTTACGAGTTCCGCATAGCGTCGCCGCGCTATCTCACGGCGAAAAGTGCGCAGCGTCTCCAATTGGCTAAGCTGCACCATCCCGCTGGTCTATTAAGACTCCTCTCCCCCTCGATAATACCGCGGAACTTTGACTGCAAGGGCATTGCCGCCCGTCAAACTTAGTCTTCCGAACTTGCGCGCAACTTGGACCACACCCGCGCCCTCGGAATAATTCCACGCGAAAACGTCGAGGATTGCATTGCCGCTGGTGCATTAATTAATTTCACTGCACCGCGCGTGTTGCTTTCTTTCTTTTTGTTTTTATTCTGAGCCGTGTTTTTGTTTTGGCCCTCGAGAGGATTTATTATCGCAGCTGGGAGTTGTCGGAACGCTCAGCTTTAAAATGCGTTGAACTTATCGCGGAGAGGCTTGAGTTCGCGCGGGGTTGTTATTAAAATCAAAGCTCGCGCGGGTGTATTTCATTACTGTAATTGCGTTTCTTTTTTCGGGATTTCATCTTGACGGATAAAATGCGTGTTGTCCAAATTTTATACGTAAGCGAAGCTCATGATATGAACCTCAAAGTTTAAATTAAAACTTAAAGAATCGGTCAGAACATTGAAAATACAATTCCGCACGATCTTTATCATTCTACTTTCGAAGCTTCTCTTTTCCTGCTGCAAAAGTTCAATACCAAGCCGCTATATAAAAAGTTCGACGCTCACTTCATCATAGCTTTTATTACGAGAGTCAATGAAATATAGTAGATCCTCGGGGAACCAGTCAAGCTTCACACGTTTTCTTTTCCCAAGCGTTGAAAGTTACCTGCAGTACCGTGTATACGAACTTTTAAAGTGTCTCAAAAAAGCTTCATCAAGCCTCAGCTCACAAGTACAATCAAAGGGCAAAAACAGCAGCAGCTGCTAACCCTCGAACTTTAATTACCCGCGCAAGTAACCGCGCCGGCACTTACCCGTGTTTGACGAGCAAACATTGTTTCGCCGCCCCGTCGGCTGAAGAAGCTCGCAGCGTAGCTGGGATGAATTTTTCAGCAGTGGCGCCACCGTCTCACCGATGCTTGACAAACTCGGTGGCAGGTAAAATTCATGAGCTTGCACTCAGCTCGATGTGTGTATACGTCAAGAGCGTCGGAGAGATGCCGAGCGAGAATCGTGCGCTGAAAGTTCGACAGCTACAGTGATCGAGAACCTCGATTTCTCGGAGATTGAGATTTTCGAGGGATAAGCCTGCAACTGCAGGAACGAATTTTTTTTTTTTTAATTCGAATGGATCGCACGTGACTTTGAGATTTATCGCAGGTACTAATCATCTAGATGGAGCTTTAAAGCTAGGCGACAGTCAGCGAATTGCTCTCGGAGAATTTTAATACCGCGGAATCCAACGGTAGGAATGTGCCAGACGACCACGAAGCAGAAGAGCCTCGAGAAAACCATCGTTCGATTACCTATATAACAAGCAGCGAGTGAATGGAAGTGCTCCGCGTTCTACATTCCTAAAATTGCTCCGTCGTGCGGCAGCAGCCGGAAGACTATTTTGAATTTTGGATTATTATTCCATCGAATTTCCAAAAAGCGAGGAATTTATCAAAACCTTTTCAATTTCGAACCTTCTGTTAGATCCCATTTTAACCTTCGTTCTTCTTATCAAACTGAATAATAAAAGCGCCATAACCCTGAAAACAAATCCTCCTGCCAAAAGCAGTCCCGAAAATCTCAAAAGCGTACTCTCCCAACTCGGAAAATCCTCGCGCGCGCACCTGGTGCTCGGGTGCAATAGCATTAGCCGAGTTTGTCGCGTTTACGTATGTAAATATCCTGTGAAAGCTCGTCGCTCTTCTGGAAGCTCCTGAAGAAGCTCGCGCAAGAAGTGCCGCTTTGGCGATGGCTCCATAACGCCGAACTTCTAGCGAACTTTGCGCAGTGGCGTACATAGAGAAGGAGAGAAGAGAAAAAAACGCAAAGAGATCTGGTCCGATAGAGAGCGCAGCCGAATACATTCAAATGAAGCCCCAGGGGCTCGTTTACTTCCTTATCGTCTGTCGTCCTCTGTGGAAAGGACGTGAGGGAGTGGGAGTATGTTGCGACGACGACCTTCGATATACCGTGTCGACGGCTCTTTGGAGCGAAGTCGTCGTCGAGATCACTTTCGATGATTCTGGTGAAAGAATTTTTTTCGCGTGTGACCTCCTTTTGAGAGAAGTTTGCTTTTTGTAAATTTTTAACAAGCCGAGTGAAGATGAAGTTCAATTAGGCGAAACAGTGCAGAGGCTAGTATATAAAGTTCTTTTGTTTGTTTGGGGGAAAAAATGTTAATCTGTCGTGATTTTCAAAAGAGCACACGGCATATATACGGTAATTTTTAAGCGTGTTATGCGCGAAAGGCCGTATGCAGAGCGAAATTAGGTCGACGTATCAAAAGAAGCGCAGGCGACTTTCCACGCAAAAACTACGTGCAAACTATAATGCTTTGACTCGATGAAAATAAAGTTACATCTGTTAGCGTCACAGAATTTTCTAATTCAGCATAAAGCATACTTCTTTATCTGATACAGTATACACCCACGCTATACTTAGAGGTATAAATAAAGCAAGTGCAGCAAAGGTACTTTCAAAACACACGATAACAATAATAATACCGCCCGAAGAGCGCATTGAAAATTCCCGATTGCTCGTCCTTGGAGCCAAGACCCTTCGGAATAAAAGAATAAGAGCTCTCGCGAAAAAGAGAGAGAGCTAGGCGAGAATGGAGCCGCTGCGGAATAAATTTGGCGCGAACCGGTGCACTCTTCTGCCGCGGGGGTCTCGAGCTTTTTATACAGCACAGAGCCTTGAAAGGCCATGGCTAAAAAGGCGCAGAGAAAAAGCTCGAGTGCCCAAAGAGAAAGGCCTTTAATCAGCAAGGAGTGACGGATAATTATTTTTCCCGAGCGACATCGCACCCACGCTAATTAACCGATTTCGCACACCGGAAAAGCTTCTCACCTCTGTATCCTAAGGGAGAGATAGGAAAGTTTGCCCGGTGTTTGACCGCCGAAGGGCTTGCGCGGGCGTGTTTGCACGCGGTCGGGAAAACGGATATGAGGTGGTTTTATTCTGCAGGAGTATAAAGAATTATATCGACCGTTCTTGATATCGATGAAAATTCCGTTGGAAAATAGCTGCTCGAATAATTCGTGGAACGACTCTAAACCGCAATTGTCTCATCACATCGACATTCGTCGCAAAACAATAGCGCGCTCACATATAGGACCACGGACAGAACAAACATCGACGAGCATAATTGGATATAAGCTTGCATTATTCATAAGTTACATTATTTAATCGTGCCATAATGGATTCTCTCGCGCTCGCTGCGGGGCTGCCCAGCGAAATTATTATTAAAACCGCATTAATTAAATCTCGGTCTCTGTGTTTGGCTTCCGCGTTAAATTCTAGTTTCGCACACATATACATATACACAGCTAGTCCACGTCGAAGGGACAACGTTCGTTGCTCCGTAGACTATCCCCGCGGCCTTATTTCGGATAATACCGACCGTCATCCCTTTCGGAGTACACAATTGCGTAATTCTCGAGTTCTGTAAACAAAGGTGTGTGTGTGTGTGTGTGCGGGTGGTTAGGGCAGGCCCTCGCTTTTAATGACTCGCGAAGTCCACTCGTCTTCAGCGTTTTCACAGAGCGCACTCGAGCGGCAGAGATTCGCTGCGCTTTCTCTGGTCATTATGAGCGATAAGTTTCCGCTTGTACTTGTTCTACCTCTGAGCTCTACTCTCGGCGTGTCCTGGAGTGGTTGTCTTTTGAGGGTTTAAACATTGAAATTACTGTATGTGTAATGATCGAACGAGAATTTCAACTCGACGTCGTTGAATTTTACAAAATTAGGCTAACCCATGAATAACTCACTCGATTTCCGCTTCTTCGGTTTCGAAAGCCATTCGCTGCTCGACCGGAGCTCGCGAAGCAAATTCAGTTCGCGACGCTGACGAATTATATTTTCGTATCAATTAAAAACTTTGTCCGTATCAGCGAAACTTTCTCGTACCCAGTGCCCCGGAAGTGCCGAGAGAGATCCCTTGGCTATTTTCTCCTTGAGCTGCGCTCTCGTCTCCGCACCGCAAAAACGTTCCTCTATACCCTCTCTCGTAAAACACGTGTCTCGTCCGCTACACGGCAACAACGAGACCTCGTTCCAGCGCTTACTTAGCAAAACAAATCGAATTGGCTGCGAGTATTTATACGCGCCTGGAAGCCTCTCGTGCAGCGGGAGGAAAAACGGCGGAATTTTAGGGCGTAACTTTCTTGGATTGGAAAGTTCGCTGAGCGAGATCCCTTTAGCCGGAAGACCGGTGTGAGGAAACCTAATTTCATCGTGCGCTTAATTGTGCACTGCTCTTTTGGAGCAATGCCCGGGCTTTTCCCTTATACTGATAGCTTCTCGATCTGACTTTGCACCCGTTTCGAATTATATACATCTCATCTCTCTCGCTGCACTTTTATGAATTTATTTTACTTCAGAGCGCGGGAGATTTAATTAAACGAAAATAAAGAAGCAGCAGCTCCGGAAACTTAAATTAAACATTCAAGCTGTGCGTGTACCTCGCATCCAAGAGCCAGGACTAGCGCGCTATCAACTTACGCTGCAGCATAATAATACCAAGTTGTAAAATAACCCGCGACGAGTCTAGCTCTCTGAAAGCCGAGCGACGACGCCTCTAGCTCTATGCTCCTCTTTGTGCAAGCGAGGTATATCACGCGAGCCGTAAAAAGTTGTCCTTCTAAATACCTGCTCGGAATCTCCCGTAGCTCTCGACGAAATCAAATTCTCCCGTGAGGCTCCGCTGCATTGAATTCCTTTTCACTCGCTGCAAAAAGCTCTCTTGTGTCCATTGTTTTTATCCGTTACTTTCAGGTGAGCTTGCCGAGCTGGAATACGCTGGTGTTTCTTATTTTCGCGTCTCCTTATATCCCTCGATTCGTCGGGGAATCTCTCGTTATTCCTCAAACATGTATCTCGGCTGCTCGTTAAACTTTTCTACCTGCCTTCGCCGGTTCATCGTTACTTCTCTTTTATCTTAACCTCTGAAGCGTGTCTCTCTCCCTCTCTAGCTCCGCTTTTATTTCTTGCCTACACGAGCGTTTCTTTTTTTTTCGCGCTGCGTATCCCTGCTTGGATAAAGAGCCTGCTTACCTGTTGACCAATTAAAACTTTGTTTATTTTGCTTAGGAGAGTCGGCCAACTTTCGAGCGGGAATATTCTTATTTTCATCTTTGTAAATCCGAGTTTCTTTCAAAGTTGCATGAAAAAGCTTTTTGCCTTTGATCATAACGTCGTCCTCCCTTAAAGCCCTTTTAAAACAAAACTTTTTTAAAAAGGAAAAAATGATACGTAAATAAAGTCACATCATTCCTCTTGGCCTCGGAAAACTTACAGACCGCGAGCACGCGTGATATCTCAGTAACCGAGACAATCTAAAAATCCTTGCGCTGGCTCAACATTCATACATTTATATGAACGAGTGACCGAGCATAAATGCAAAATCAATCTTCCTCTCAAGTCCTCCTGCCCTCCATTCTCAACTTGGCTCTATACAGCAAGCCGCGCACGTCTGAAGGAGCATCCACTTCAGAGCTTCTCATCCTTTCTTTCCTCCCACACTTCCGCTGGTGCGCACCCCTTTCGTCCTTTTCGCCCGACGAATTCGCCTTTGGCTCTTGCAAATCGCAACGTCGTCTACTACTGCTCCCTCGAGGACCACTGAAATCCATTCGCTTTGCGCTGATTAATGCCGATACCGATCGCCAGCCGAGAAAGCAATTAAAAAAGCAATCAATTCTTTTTCCCAACTTTTTGCTGCAGGGGATGAGTAAGTTTCTATTGTCTGGAATGCAAGTGAAAATTTTTCGATTAGGTCATCGCCGTCGATATAGGTGTCTTCCAAGAAACTACCCTTTAAAAGTTCGAAATTGTCCTTCATCGCACAAAAATACGCAATTAGCATTTTTACTCGAGCAAAGTTGAGCTGATAGCGTGGAAAACTGCAAAAGAGCTCAGAATTTTGTATAAATTCGCTTGAAAATAATCTCGTTGAAGCAGCGGAGAAAAAGAGAAAAGTCGCTATACAGTGCAGTGTAGTAGAGTAGGAAAGGAAGACGAAAGTAAAGCGACACGCTCGAGGGGACGTCCCAACTTGATGGTCTGCGGAAGCTTTGAAAATCACATGACTTCGCGACTTGCGTCTGACTACTGCAAGCTTCTTCTACTTATAGTTCGTCTTATTCTACGATATGACTGTAAACTGTAACTTTAATGGTCAGAGTCTGTATACGCTACATCTTTGGAGAGAAAATGCTTTGAAACGCGCTGTCGTTACACGACTGCGTAAACAGTTAGCCGAAATGGAATGTTGGAATGGACTTTCGTTATTCAGAAATCGAATTCTGAATTCCATTTGGCCCGACACCCGATACGGATAGAAAAAAAGCGTATATGAAAGCATATATTTTCGGTTGACCGAAAAAATCGAAATTCAATTTCGCGCGAAATTTCTATCACCCAATAAAGCAAGCTCGGTATACATAAAAAAAAACCTCTCCCCCTTTTTCGAATCAGTGTTCTCTTCACGCCGCATAGCCAGCGGTAAAAGGATTGTAAAGATAACGCGAAATTGATATACGGGAAGTAGGCGTTCCATCGGCACTTTCTTTTTGCGGCGGTGATCAAAAGGAATTCCCAGCGTCCGATAGCCGTACCGACGTGTGTTTTCAAAGGCTCCCCGCGGAATTCCACGGAGTCCACAGCTGCTGAGCCGTCGCTTCGTACTTCGCAGTTCAGCTCTATTGGCATTGCAAGGCTCTTGCAGTGTAGACTCTCTTTCTCTCTGCCTCTTGGCGGCTCTAACATTCTTATAACGAGAAGTTAGTGTATAAGAGGGCAAACGAGAAGGAAGTTGGAAAGTTCCGTGTGCACTACTGTCAATGTGCAAGTTCGTGCGCGTGTACAAATAATCCAGCTTGCTAAAATAATTTTTACAAAAACCTTGAATTATAGATTTTTTATTTATTTATTTTTTTCAGAAAGAGATACCTTTTGTAGCCATATTTTCACCTCTTGAGCTCCGATAGCCGGCTTTCGCCTATGAGAATATTCCTCGTGGAATCCACATCTTTTTCTTCATCAAAGCGCGAAATCCATCTCCTTTAAACCTCCAGCCGCGCGTGTTCTTACCTTCTTCCTCGTCACGAACCTGCATCGCCTATCCGAACACCTGCAGACTGAGAGAGAGAGAGAGAGAGCGCCAGTTTTCCTGCCGCAGCGGCAGATGGACCTCTGCTTCCTTATATTGATTCTCTCCCGCGCGGAGGAAAGTTCGCGCTGTCTATTTCCTTATCACATTCTCTCGTCTGCGTTAAGGGATATAATATATTCCCATTTTCCGCGTTTAGCTTTTCGCGAGCTGCGGCTTCGTCGATCGGCTCGTCATCTTTAAGCTCCGATGCGAGATATCGAGCTGCGCTTTTCAGCCTCCCGTATATGGTATATGATGTTTTGCTTTTACCGAAATTGAATCTTCGGAAAAAATGTGGCGCGGCGAGTATGGATGAATGAAATATTTCGATGAATAAGTAAGAATTATTCGGTGCTTCGAATTCTTCGATTGTCGGTGGTATATATTTTCGGGCAAGTTTTTGTTCCTATTCGACGTGGCTTATTCATCTTTATTTAATCGAGCTGCTGAATTTTTTTAAATATGTGGCCGGTATTGAACAAACGTTATTGCTAAGGCTATAACTATAGTTTTTAATTATCCATGTGATTTTTGGACGATGCCTTGGAACTATAACCTCTGCGAGTTTTTCTTCTTTTTTTTCCGCTTCAAGCCTATATAGGTTAGATTAACGCTAGACCGGCCCACCGGGACATCGAAAAAGCCAGATATGTAAGCCCCAGAAATACGCGATTTTGGAGGTCCGGTGTAGAGGCGATTTCTCAGTCTCCAGGAGTTGACCTGCCGAGACAAAAAGTACATAGATTTCTTTGTTTTTTTCGTGCTTTTTAAGCCTATGGTGGTTAGATTGACACCAGACCCCGCCAGAGCATCGCAAAAGCCAGATATGTGAGCCCCAGTAATACGCGATTTTGGAGGTCCGGTGCAGAGGCAATTTCTCGATCCCTAGGAGTCCGTCTGCATCAGCTCACTAGGCATAATTTTCTTCGTTTTTCCTTCCTCCTTAAGCTTGCGAATATTGGATTAACGATCAACCGCCTGCAGGGTATCCAAATCGCCCGACAAGTGACTTTTAGAAATACGCGATTTTGGAGGTGTGGTTATATGGCAACGCATTCATATCATTTTATTCTCTAAAATAAACCTCTAAGATTAGTTTTCTTCTGCTTCGTTTTCGAAACTGCAGAGAAACACGAACTACTGGAGCTAAATTCAAAGACTCGAAAGCTCGTAGACTTGTCCAGGAAATAAGAGTTGATCGAATTTATAGGGGAAATGTCAAGGACCGTAGATAAGGGTGCCCATCAGTCGTTCAAAGCGGAGGAGATCTATCTACCTCTCTTTTTCTCTCGGTGTTCCTTTTTTACCTTGTCTCTCTCTGGTGTCGCGTGTCGTACTTTAAAGGTACACGGATCGTTTTTTATTCACGTATTGTTTACTACGCGTACATAAAATGTGTCTATGTAGGGACCCTCGTGCGCAGAGATGGCAAAATCAGTATTTTGCCTAGCTCGCAGGAAAGGCTCGCTTGATTTGTTGCTACTGTTTGCGCAGAGGTAGAGAGCTCGATTTTTTTTATTTACTCCGAAAATAACGCTTAATCGATTTTATATAAATAGACGAAACAGACGGTGTATCGTTTTTTTTGCCCTGCGATCGGAAGCTCACTTCGTTCGTCATTGTACGATTTCTTTGTAATCTTGTTATTTCTGACTTGATGTTCGGCCAAAGCTCATATGAAATTATAATGCGCAATTCATGAAATATTCTGAAAGACGTATATTTTCGTTCCATTATATCCGGGAATCCCGGTGTATACTTATCGTACCTCAATCTCGGAGTGCAGCGCACAAAAGATTCATATTCATCGGAGTCATCGCTCGGGAGCTCCAGTCATTATAAAGGATGGCATACAGAAGCGCTTGGGAAAAAGCAGGCCGATAGATGCGAGACAAAGCAAACAGCTGGAAAACTCAAACGTCACCGGTTACCTAAGTAAACGAGCCTCGCGGGGGGAATCGATTTTCCGCTCGCAATTCCCACAGCAATTGAATTGGCCAGAGCTTGATTGTTCCTTGTCTTCCTCCTCCCCCAATTTTTTCCCTTCCAACCGTCCTCCGTCTTCCGCAGCGTCGAATTAGACACAGGATTTGCCTGTGTGCGACTGTGCATGTGTCTTGCGCGACGGGGAAAAACGCTCACGCCCCCGGATTTATTTGCCGCGTCTACCCCTCCCTCTTCTCTCATTCAAAGACCGAACCGCGGACGTGTTCGGAATGTCCGAGGAAAGAGTTGTGTGTTTAGCTTGACTCCCTCGAGCCGTTACGGCCGATTTTTGTATGAAACTCGGTCGTGCCTTCGAGACGTGGGCCATTCACTGACAGTCGTTCATATACGGCGCTTTTCCGGTCGATCTTGATCGCGCGATGATGATTTTTTGCCGCTGCAACATCGACGCGGAAGACTGTCCTGCTTTTGAGCTACTGTGTCGTCGCCGCGTCGAATTTCCTCAGAATATTCTTGGGCGAAATTCGGGAATATCGTGAGGTGGGTTGAGGTGACTTTTTGCTAAGCGAGAAAACATTTCTTCGCCGGGATGGTTGTGGAATTTTTAAGTGGTTCTGAAAGCATCCTCCACAGCTGGATAGAGAAATTCTTAGAGCAATTTTAGGGATTTTAATGTACGCGATGTAGCTAAAACGTTCGTTTCAAGAGTTTTTACTCTCAATTTGTATGTGATTAAATTTCAAAAGTTTCTTACAATTGCCTTACGGTCAACCACTGTACAAACTATTTTTCGCCAGTCCGTTACTCTTCCATTCGTTTGAAAATAACCTATAGGTATATTTCCTGAATAAAATTTTTGACTTGGTCGCACTCTTTGTACACACGCGGTATATATTACGATGTCACGAGTTCTGCAAATTCTTTGTGAACGCGTTTGAAAAGTCTGCACTTTATGAGGGCGCATTTTTCTGATCCGCTGCCAAACGTGTTGACTGTTTTATTTTGACGCGGAAATACGGGTTTTTAAACCCCTTTTTTAAAAATGTCGCTCCTAATTTATAAAATTTGTAATCGAACGAATTACGTCAATGAGTACATCCCTGAATGTAACGCATCATTCTTTAAATTACGATTAATCAAAGCAAAAAGATATGTACTCGTCGAGCGTAGAGGCCATAGAAAAAAAATTCGTCAAGGTGCTTCGTCGTTGGCCGCATATCCCTCATGTATCGTTTTTCACCCTCGTGCAAGCAATATACGATCGATTTCCCGTTCACGCAAGTCATCGTCGCTGCTTTTTGCGAGGTGAAAGCGCGAGCGCGCGTAAATTTTCGAAGGGTGGAAAAACTTTTAGTAGGCCACGAAAATTTGTCGGAGGTCTGATAGCGCACGCTGGCGGACGTGCCTTTGATGCGGTATAGCAAAATCCTTCCTCGCTTCGGGCATACCTTACACGTAGATCGAATATTATCGAATTTATGTAATTCTTATTCATGATCGTGGTGCGGTTGAGTCTTTTTTCTTTAACTTTATAGATAGCCGAGCGCTTGCAAGTTTGTAAAATAATTAGGGGAATTCGATCTACTTATGCTCGTTAGAATTGTTATTTTTGAAATAGCGCAGAACGTGATTATGACTTATCGGAGTTTGTAAGAGACTCGATGTGATTTCGTACTGAAATTCATTACGAGTTGGAGTTTTTGAAAATGCTCTCAGAGCTTTTTACTTTTCTTCGAGTGCTGCAGAGTTTCTAGGGCATTAATCATCGGATTTTACTTGAAAAAGGGCTCATTTCGTGCGCTATGCCAAGTGCCTGATTCAATACAAAAAATAATTAAATTTCTCACGAGTTCTTCTCACGACTTAATATAGATATTTTTCTTAATTACAACTAAGTTTTTCGCTCCACATCGGATAACGGAATGGCATTCATATGTATCGATTGACATCGGCGACACAGTAGTCAGCTCATTTAAAAATAAACGCATTTTCGAAAATAGCTTTTTAGCTACACACTCAAAATCGTCAAGCAGCACTTCCAAAATCACAATTTATTTCAACTCCACCCAGCCCGAAAGCTCGCAGAGAGCGATCCATTAAAATAAAAATTTTCGCATCGTCTTTCTCAATTCTCCTCCTCTAACCGCTCATTCACTTGAGACTTCGACCGAATCAATCACTCGCTCGCAGTTTCAACGTCGGCGGCGTCGACCCCCGCCCCGGATAATCCCGCGGCGGATTTCCACGGAATATGAAATCCTCGCGGGAGAGCCGAGCTGTGAATAAGTCGTGTGATCCTTGCGGATACGTGACATAAAGGGCCGGGCAACGGCTTGATGACGGCGCAAGCTCAAAGCTCTGTCTCGTACACACACACACCCTCTTCAAGCTCCTGCGCGGATGCGCGAGGAGGGAGATCCGGACCTCGTGTGGAGCTAAATTAAAATTTCAATGCTCCAAAGGAATGCAGTCGCCGAGTCTTTTCACGAGATACTTGCGTGGAGAATGAAGAGTTTTATAGGTCGCCCGATTTCTTTGTTAGCTCATCGGATAACGCGAGAATGGGGTGCATAAATGTTTGGCGAAGGCGTTACGCGGTAATTTAACGAAAATCATAGAGCTATGTACGACAGATTTTTCGAGCTGTTAAAAAAAAAGTTTCATTAGCGGGAGCGAAGCGAGAGGATGTTCAAACTCTTTGATGCGACAATTTTCATTTGGCCGAGCTCTTTTTGAAGCCACTTTTCGCGTGTAGGTTACGTCATGCTCGGCGCTTTAAGTATATGGTAAACAGATTTTTTTTTTCTGCGTAGGAGCAAAGGCTCCGCAAAGTAAAAAGGCTCCCACGTGTCGTGGTTTTTTCTGATTCAGGTCATTTTCGCTCTTATCTGAAAGTAGTTTCCTTGTAAAAAGCTGCAGGGGCCGCGCTAAAAAAATTCAGCGAGATTTTTAGAATAGAACGGTTCGGTGCGGTAAAATATTATTGACAAATCTTCCCCAAAATTCGTTTAAAGAGATATTCCACCGAACGCTCTTTAACTTCGTTTTCTCGTACACCAAATCGCGTCTGACTACAATCGACTCATTCTACTGAAAGCTTATCCCTAATTCCGATGGATCGATATAGAAAAAAGTATTTCACGCTGCTCGTAGTTGTCTCATATCTGCCGCCCCCTGACGTATCGGCAGTAATTTCAGCGGCAGAGCTGATGTTAACTCCGGGGCTAATCTATGATTGAGCGTTGAGGCGCCTCTGCGGGCCAATAAATTATTCGTCTCACGAGCGAAGCCACAACTTCGGGATCAGCAAGACTATACGCAGATGACGCGCATCGGATGTTTTGCCAGCTATACGTACACGGACAGTGACGTATTGTGCGCCGACGTGCCTTGTCTCTCTCACTCTCTCTCCATTCCTTTGGCACAATTAAAGCGCGATGTGCACTTGCCTGGCTTTACGATCGCACGCGTTCAGGTGTATTTACACGCGTGGGACTGATAAGGATCGCGCGAGATATATAACTCATGCGAGGGTCGTTTTGACGAAATGGACTACTCGTTGCGCTGCCCGGTTTTAATGCAGGCATGACAGTTGGCGAGCTTTCAGGGGACTGACGAGTAGAGCTGATTGATTGGGCTGATAAGCGATAAGTTGATTGAGGGATTTTGTACGAGGGAGATTTCTTTGGGAGATGCCGCTGTGTTTTTTTTTTTTTTTCATTGCTGGAAATACGTGTGTGGGTTGACGAGATTTTTTGATTCGAGGAACGTGTTTTATCTGTGGTTTGATTTCTAAAGGGGAATCGAACGTTTAATAGTTGATGGGATAATATTTCCATAGCCTGTCGTGTATACGCAGGATCGATCGCGTTTTAACGTGTACTAGTTTTGCTAATGACCGAAACGAAGTATTTCACAGAAGTATACGCTTTTGTCAAGGTGTAGACGGATGCACATTACGTATTTATCTCGTAAATATTTCACCCCAATTATCCTCGTTTACAACGACCTTCTTCGCTGTCCCAAAAATACAATCTACAAAATATTCAAGCTGATCACTATCAATGTCACTGCTTCTTTACTAAATCTTTTTTTTTTCTTAAATTTTTCAGACCGACTACAATAGACATCTGGAGCAACTAGTCGAGAAAACGGAAAACTTGTTGACGCACAGTCTGAAGACGAAAGTGAGCAAGGAAAATATCTCCCAGATAGAGAAGTACCAAGCGCTAATTGAAAGAGTCCGCGAACTTTCGCACGGTAAATTGCTTTTCTCAACTTATCACGTATACTATTCGACGTTAGAAAAATATAAACTCTGCCCTTTTCAGATGATGGCGAGTCCATTACCATGGCCATTGCTACGAACCTATTTCTTCAAAAAATTGACGAACTGATGAAACTTTTGAACGAGATGAAAAGTCTTGAGAAATCCGTGCTGCTGGAAATAGCGGAGATCGAAGGCAATCTGAGCAAACTCAAAGAGTTCGTCGAGCAAGACAAGTGCTTAAACGCTGGCGGCAAATTCGAATGGGTCGACAGTATCCTCGTGAAGGTAAATCAAACAGTTTCTTTAAAAATAAATCGAAATATAGAACCCTACCGTCATCTCGCGCAATAATATTTTACCTCCGAGCGATAAATCTCGACAGGATCTAATACTAATGGAAGCGTTATTATTCCAGTGTTTGCAAGAAGGAACATGGTTGCTCATAGATCAAGTGAATCTATGCAGTCCTGCAGTATTGGACAGGCTGAATGGGCTATTAGAACCCAATGGCGTTCTTAGTATCGGCGAGCGCGGCGTCGATAGCGAGGGAAACGTCGTGACCATCAAGCCTCATGAAAATTTCAGACTCTTTTTAACGATGGATCCGAGATACGGCGAGATATCCAGGTACTTCGAGCGTTATTCTCTCATAAATATAAAAATGCACTTTATTCTCTTTTCGTTGTACAAATTTACGTTCATTTTTTCTTTCCAGGGCTATGAGGAACAGAGGCGTGGAGATCTACATGCTCAATTACAACGAAAATCCGGAAACTGGTAAACTCGACTACAGGTCCTTGCTCTACAACAGCGGCTTAACGAAACGAAACCACCAAGAGGCTCTCATGACGATCCACAAAGAGGTCTCCGAAGATCCATCCAACGTCGACAATTTAAATGTCATTCAGCTGCTTCACAGCGCCTTCCTTGTGGTACAACAGCTTTCCCGTGGTTTTCCAGTATTAGAAGCTTTCAAAAGTTCCTGCACCGACGTCTATCTCAAAGCTCGTTCCATCTTCCATCAAGAGACGAGAACGCGTCTGGCGTCGATAATCGAGGATAATATTAAGATTTTCCGTATCGACGAGACCGACAACTATGTTTTGGATTTAAATGCGGCCACGTGCACTCTGAAAAACTTGCAGGATAACTCGAAACTCGCGCTTCTAAGACAGCAAGGACTCCTTCTGGACTGGAGCGTTCAAGGCTACTGCTGGTCGGCCAAGAATGAAAATGGCAAGTTCTCGCTGAATACGGAATTCATCAACCAGTTCTTCACGGCGGCCGCTGATCAAAGTCACATAATCAGCGTTGAAGTGCTGAACATTTTACCGTACATTCTGCTGAACTTCTACGAGCATTCGTCGGTCAGCGACGTGGATTTCCGGGAAATGTGGGCAGCTAACATTTTCCAAAAGAACTCTAGCTTGGAGTTCTTGGAGAAGAAAAATTCGACGTTGGCCCAAGAAATCTTGGCCTTTGATTTTGAAGATTGCGATTTAAAGCTTCCTTGGGACAGCAAACACTTTGTGAACGCCAACAACCTGGCGCTACTTCTATATTATGAAACTCTAGTCGTGGATGACAATATGGATAAAGGATGGAAAGTCGAGGGCAGACAAAATACCATCAGTCTTGCTCAGTATTCAGAAGCACATCGCCAGGGTAAGATGACTGGATCGAATTTGAAGAACCAACTCCTTATAACAAAGTATGTGTCATTTTTACTTCAAGTAAAAAAATTCATTGACAACATACTTCGGTACAACAAAAAGGTAATAGACAACTCGAAATACGTCGCGCTTCGTCAAAAATTGAAATACTTTAACAGATTTTGCGATTTGGGCAAAATGATATTGTTGAATAAGGCAGAAAGTTCTCAAAACTTACTCAAGCAAATCGATGAAGTGGGTCTGTTACTGAAAGTACATTACAAATGGTTGAAAAAGTTCATCAGATTCCTCGAAGACAATTACGAAGGTCATAAATTAAACACAGACTACAAGAAGGAAAGTGATCTTGTGAAAGCTCTAATAAATGAAATCGACAACAGCTTGATGTCCGTTTACGATCCGTTTAGGAAAATATGCAAAATTTACAAAAAGCACATTAACTCGCCTCTGCCTTGTTCCTCAGATATCGCATTGAAAACATGCTCGTCGCTACAGGAAATCACTGACTCATTCTCCAGCTCAAGAAACAAGTATATCACAGCAAACAGTTTATCTAATGAGCCGAAATTCATCACATTGCAGACTGATGAAGCCTTGAAAATTCGATCAGAGTTAATAAATTTGTGGCATAACATCTATGCCAATGAAGTACTCGACGAGAACGTGTCTGAAATATTACAAAAAATGACCGATTTCTGCAAAACCCACTTGAGCACCACAGAGACACCTAAAGAATCAGAAGCGCGCGCTCCGTCACCTAAAGACATTGTAAAGATGACGACCAAAATTCAACTTTGGCCTATTCATGAGTACATGTTTACGCTGTTTGTAGAATCTTTCCGCAGAAGACTTTGTGAACAATTAACTGAAGAGGGAGATAGCGTTTCTTTACCATCCACTTATCTATCTTCCCACCATTCGAACTTACCTAATATACCTGCTGAATTGCTCGCTATTTTGAATACTATTTGCACTAAACAAGACGACCCTCAGGAGAGAAATCGCTTACTATTTGCATTGTCTATCTGGTTCGCCAAGTTCACCGAAAATTCTTACGCTATCAAACATTTCAAACAAGTATCGCACTGGAGAAACTTAAGTTCAGATCAGAAGGATGAATCCACTTATCTTCCTGAAATATCAGATAGAGAAAATCTCACCAATGGACCTGTACTCGTGAGCTTAGTCTCCGAATTGATTCTGAATATGTCGCAGTCCACGAATCCAGAAAAATCTGCTATCGTGACTGGAGCTACTCTTGGCAGTTATAGTGCGCGTCTAGAGCAACTTAAAACTCTTAACGATACTCTATGGAAAAACAGCGTAGCTTTGAATTCCTCAAAATTCAGTCATGCTTCCAACGACTTGATAACTTTACGCTGCCTGCTGAAGGAATTTTTGGTAGCTTGCGATAGAGTGGAGGCTGACTCGACACTTAAGCAATCAATCGAAAACGAGAAGCTGCCTTCCAACGTGAAATTAACAGTAAGCAAAGAATATTTGCAGCCCTTAGAAGCTTTACGCAGTATTTCGGAAACCTTGACGTCGGAAACATCTAGTCTGAATAGAGGCAAAGCTTGGACTCTCCTAGGATATCTTCAAGCTTTCGTGTTCGGCAACATGAGTTACATCGACCCGGTGTACAAAGTCGCGATCAAGTTGCGCTACATCGAGGAAGATGTCAACGACTGTGAAAACACTCTATACGTTGCCAAGTTGTACTCTAGAATTTTGGGACTATTGGACAACCATATTGCTCATCCAAGATTCCATGCGATAGAGGCAAACCTTGAAAAGTTGAAGGAGGAAAAGGATTCTTTGCAGAAGTTGAAGGCTGTGAGACCAGCTAATGCAGAGTTTATCGCCTTATCGAAAGAGTTCGCCAATTTCCGAACAGCTCTTGGATCCTATGCTATAGTTAACAAACACGTACAGCGACTGATCGGAACTACCACCAACTTAAAGAATGAGGTTTGTTGAATTGATAATGATTATACTTTTTTAATAATCATCTATATGAATCATCTATATTATTTTCAAATTATGTTTTTCTTTCAAGGTGAATGAAACCAATATACGAGGTGCACGTTCGACCAGAAGAGAAGCTGAGATCTGGCTAGAGTCGATGCGGAGATTTATGGACCAGATAGAATCCAGATTCTTATCGGGCTACCCCGACATTGTCTATCCTATTCTGGCTGGTCTCGCTCAGATGCGTCACGGTATTCGAATCCTCATCGACGAAAGTAGTCGCCTGGTAGCCATCGCAGAATCTAAATTCGATTCTGAAAAATTGGGATCCTTCATACGTGATTTAGTACGTTTCCCAACTGTCGGGCCGCAGCAAGAAAATCTTTTGAGCTTGGTTGAATTATGTACCTCACACGAGAGCAGAGAATTGTTAAGCGTTAATATAAAAACGGAAAACACCTTCGTGACACTGCAAGAGCAGTTCAGGCTAACCATAGCTGGGCTTTATGAATTCTATAACTACATAGTACTGAAAGGCAACTTGACAAAAGATCTGTGGGTGCAGCTGAACAACCTTCTACAGCAAATCGTCTTGATCTGGCGCCAGCAGCAGACAGAAATGGAGAAACGTGAAGCCGAAAAGGACAGTTTGTACAAGAATCGTGTTAAAGTTCAGGGAGAAAGTTTGACTGAAGAAGAGCAGATAGCTCTGGAACTTAAGAGCTTGTTCCCTACTCATAGAGAAGATGATTTTGCTGATGTTGATAGCAGTCTTGTTCCAACTTTGGAGAAGAAGGTGACGGTAGAAAGTAAAGTGGAAGATTTTGGAGCTTTGATTACTGAGAACGATATCAAAGAAGTACGTATTTATTTATTTTGACCATTTAGTAGTTTCTATCATAACATTTCATAATAACAAAATTCTATTTTAATTTTCTAGGTTCAAAACATTCACTCAAGTATCATTAAATCTTTCACGTCTTCCGAATGGCTTCTTAAAAATGCAAATGAATCTCGTCCAGACTTTATAGAGCCTTTACTTCAGCGCTACAATACCTTTGGCCTGTTATTAGACAGGGTCGCGCCAGCACTCAACCATAAATTGACCAGTGAATTGTACACAAGTTTGAACGTTCTTACCCAGTTAGTAGCTCGTCTTGGTCAAGGCGAAACACTTAACCCCGAGAGCTGTATAAACACAGTCAAAAAGAGTAGCAAATTGTACGACTACTACAGAGACAGCAACGTAGAAGAAGTGAAGCAGTGCGTACCTCTGTTGGAGAGTATCTCGAATAAAATATCCGAGCTTTTGAACGAATGGCCAGAGCATCCGACATTAGTCTCTATTAGAATCATAATACAGAGAATCTACTCTTTCCCTGTAACGTCGGCAGTGTCGAGATTCTTGACAGGATTAGAAATGTTACTAGTCAAGATGCATGAGTGGGAAGAAAATGCTCACAGTGGAGTGACTTTGACGGAATTCATTTTATTACTGACGCAGCAAATTATATCTTGGCGTAAGCTGGAATTAGCTTGTTGGAAGGATTGTCTAACAACTGCTGAGTTAAGATTACGGTCGCAGACGTCCAAGTGGTGGTTTTTCCTGTACGATCTATTTGAGAGCTATGTTTCAAAGAATCCTACATCAGGTACAGTAATATTCTGTTTATTTAATGATTTATTTTTTGGTATTTCTTGATTTCGTAATAATAATTCCTTAATTATAGAAAAACCTGAAGAAGATGCTATAACAACTAAGAAGTTGATAGAATCCTTAGAGATCTTTATGAGGGAGTCTTCTTTTGCGCAATTTGAAGCTAGACTAGAGCTTCTCCTTACCTTCCATTGCCATACTTATTATCTGAATCCAAGTACTGAACGAGACAATGCACTTGCAATCTCCTGGAATATTTACAACTATTACAGTCAATTCTTACCCGATATCAAAAACAGAATAAGCGCGATTAAAGCACCAATCGAGAAGAAACTTAAAGACTTCGTGAAAATCGCACGATGGAACGACATAAGTTATTGGGCAGTCAAGGAGACAGTAGAGAAAACTCATCGAACTTTACACAAGCACATCAAAGAGTATGAAACTGGTTTAAAGGACTTTGTAACGCCCTTCTTGGTTGTCAAGCCAACTTATAAGAGCGAGGCTGTAAGTTGTATTTTAAAGAGTGAAAATTTTGAAAGTATAATTGGTTTTTAATATCATAAAAATAATCATTTTTTTATTATCAGGGTATCTGGGATAAGCCAAAAGCTGATCACGACATTAGCATTGATCCCAACGACTATTTAGCTCCAACGCCTAAAGTTATCATTACTGATGTTGCCATAAAAAGTGATCTGATCTCGAGAGCTGATAGTCACTATCTATCGCGCGCAAAGAAACTCTGCAAAGAGGCTATCTTGACATCAATGTATCCAGGACTAAGAGTCAGCCTTGAAGAATTCGTCGAAGAGTTTATAAGCCACAGTGCACGTCTTCGAGCTCTCGAAATAGACAGAACGCAACCTCAGCCCAAGCAGAAGTCCCAGGCAAAGAACATCTTGCAACAAAAGCGCATGGCCTTAGCCGATTATTTCAAAACACTACAAGGTTTTGGAGTTTCTCATAGAATCGGTGTGCTGGCTTGGAAGAACCGATTGGATGAGGTATTGGACTTTACCATACCACCCGTAGAGCTGAAGGCATCGTTCAAGTCAGCTGGTCCTGGTATAATTGAGAAGAAAACTTTAGACCAATGGGAAGGCTGCGAAAGGTATTTATAAATTGTGTCTTATCATCTATATTTCTTAAATATATTTTTTAGATTGCAATAAACACCGTAATTTTTTTTTAGATATTATTACGGTTCGCTAATCAAGTTGAATGCCCTTGATCAAACACTCTTGTCAACTAAAACTGATCTTGGACCTCAGAACATGGAATGGTGCAAGGGTTTCTCTACCCATCTAATGCTTTTGGCTAATAAGCAGAAGAAGATCCTTGCTTCAGTCTTGAAGTATTTCGTAAGCATACGTTCTCAAGTCTTGGATCTCGCTAAGATCAATATCGACGATTCAGCAATCATCAAACAAAAGGATCTGTGGCTTAGTGCTACTAATTTGAAAGAACTACTGATTACTGCACGGGCTATCCTAGAGCAATTCTTAATTTATCTACAGGCTTGTCCCACTGAGTCTCAGGTTGAATGTGACGATGACTCGTACAATCTAGATACCAATGATCTACCTATCGTTAACTGCAAGAGAGGTGATGAATTGTGGGAGAAGACAAACACTTATGTAAAAGAGTGCTTGAATGGAATCGCAGATCTTTCAAAGAAATTTAATATTACATTCCCTGAACTTGGTATTATTAATGAAGAAAACCCTAAGGATGCTGTGCAAACTTCTATTATGACATCTAAACACGTTGCATTTTTAAAAGATGGTTTTGGTTCTTTGAAAAATATTAGAGACAAAATAAACCAATTTGCGGCTATATTCGATGCAGTAGAAGATGGAAAGCATCCTCTACTAGAAAATATAACTTTCCTCGAAAAAAATATAGCAAATCAACTCGACCAGTTTGAGAAAATAAATACTCACGTTAATGAGCAATCGGAATCAGAAGGTCCGTCGGAGGAGGAAGATTTGATTAAATATGAAGGTGATTTCGAAAAATTAGTGAGCGCGATTCTTCTTGTTATTCAAAATAAGTACAAAGACAATCTAGCTCCTGCGATTGAAAAAGACGATAAAAAAGAATCCGAACTCGAAAAAGAAGAAGAAGATACGGAGGATGAATATGAAAAGAACAAATTAAGAGAAAAATTAGTCGAGTCAATTGAAAAAGATATAGCTACATTGAAGTTGAAAGAAATTTATGAAACTTTGAACGGTTTATTGAGAATCATACTTAATGGAGACTCAAAAGTTATTCAAGGCGGTTGCAGGTGAGAAATTTAGAAGGTTACTGATTAAATTCTCTATTAAATATACTAATATTTTTCATGTTTACATTTTTAGACTTCTACAAAAATGTCTACCCCTGCTCCAGCAATATCTTCTTCTTGCTCAATTCTATTTAAACGAGCAAGTCGCATCTTTACGCATCACTTGCAAGATTCTGCATATGCAGCTGAACGTTTTCTTAGATCTTGCTACCAACGGTTTTTGCGTTCCGAAAGACTTGGATCTTGAAGAAGGCGACGAAGGTTCTGAAGAGAAGACCGGTAAAGGAGGCATGGGACTAGGTGATGGCGAAGGAGAGAAAGATGTGTCAGAACAAATTGAGACAGAAGATCAACTCGAAGACGCAAAACCAGCAGGACAGGAGAAAGAAAAACCTGAAGATAAAGAATGCCCTGAGGAAGATAATGGAATTGAAATGTCGGAAGATTTTGAAGGCCAGTTACAGGATGTAGAACCAAAAGAAGATGAAGATGGAAACAAGGACGAGGAGGACGATGAGGATATTGATAAACAAATGGGTGACACTGCCGACGGAGCTGACAAACTAGATGAGCAAATTTGGGGAGACGATGAAGACGAACCCGAGTCTGAAGAAACAGAGAAGAAAGATGATGAAATTGGCGATGGAGAAAAAACAGGTAAAGCAAATTAATTTTTGTTCAAAATCTGATCTTAATATAAAACTGTATATAATGAAATTTTGTATATTTTTTTAAGGTGAAAAAGAATTTGGTGCCAAAGATGAACGTACAACTGAAGATTCCGAGGAAAAGGGGAATGATGATCAGGACGAAGAAAGAAAAGAAGAACAGAAGGAAATCAATGAAATGGAAGAACCAGAATATGATGAAGATCAAGTTAATCCTTATCACGGTAAACATCAACCTGAACCAGAGCCAGAACCGCTTGACCTTCCAGAAGAGATGAATATGGACGATGAAGATGATGCGAAAGATGAAGAGCCCAATAACGAAGAGAATCCCTTCGATATTGACAAAATGAAAGAGGCTATGCCTCCTCCAGAAACTGAGGAAATGGAAACTGCTGAGGAAGAAGTACAAGAAGACAAGGACACCAAAAATCAAGATTCGAGTGATGAAGAGGATGCAAATGATCCCGAAAAACCCGCCGACAAAGCTGAGCAAGAGGAAGGCGCAAATGAAGATGACAATGAGGAGGAAAGTGCCCAAAAAGCACCGGACGCTGGTAAGGAGAATCCAGAGGAGGAAGAAAAGAAATCTAAGGAAAAGGAACAAGAACCAGAAGAAAAGGCCTTACCAAGCACCGATGAAGCATCCAAGGAGATGGATGCTGCAGAGCAAGCTGATCAGCAGGAAGGTGGTTCGCGCGATCAGGTAGCTAACCAAGCTGAGAATGAGCCGGATCAAAAAGAGGAATCTAATGCCGAAAATTGGCAGGATGAGAAAAAAGATAAGGGCACAGGCCAGTCTCAGGCAGAACAGCACGATTCTGGGCACTCAGGTTCATCAGCCGAGAAGACGCAGCCAACCGCAAATCAAGAAAACGAAGCAAAACAAAATGAAAAGAGAAAGAATCCTGGAAAGAGCGACGAAGATCATACTTTGGCTGAAAAAATAGAGCCTGACAAGAAGAAGCTACGTACTATGATACATTCCAAAGACAAGGCACCCGAGGATGATAACAACGAAGAAGGTGCAGAACAAGAGGAAGAAGGTGATCCAGATATATGTCAACACGTGAAGGAAAAAGAGAAATTCGATCACTATGCTGTAGACGCAGCTACTGAGGAACAATCAAAAGAACAAGCTTCAAATATGGAACAGGAGAAGGAACCACCTAAAGACGAAGAAGAAGCAATGGATGTCGATATGCACGAAGACGACGAAGTCCAAATAGAAGAAGAACCCGCTTCGAAACAAAACCCTGAGAAAGTATCTAATGATGATAAATCCAAGGATAAGAAAGATTCAAAGGAGAAAGGTAATATATATATATCCACTATTTAATAACTGCGAGTATAGTTCGTAAAATATTATATATACAATTGCATTAATGTTACAGGTCGTGCTGAAGATGGGCAGCTCGAAACTGTTGTGGACGTCGAAGGCGAAACCACAGAAACTATGACAGTTCAACGTGGTGCGGAATCAGCATTCTTCACCAACTTGACTGAAGTGGAGAACGAATTACTATCGACGAGATGGATCGAGAAACAAAGAATGGAAGTCGAGAAAATGTTGAGCCAGTGGACACAAGTTCCAACAACCGAAGAAGCGGTCGCCGCCTGGAATTCTCTTAGCGCCGTTACCGATGCTCCAGCACGAGATCTCTCTGAAAAACTGAGATTAGTCCTTGAACCAACACAAGCATCTAGGTTGAAAGGCGATTACCGTACGGGTAGAAGAATCAACATGAGAAAAATTATACCTTACATTGCCAGTCAGTTCAGAAAAGACAAAATCTGGCTTCGACGAACTAAACCGTCAAAGAGAGATTATCAAATCGTACTGGCTATTGATGATTCTAGCAGTATGGCAGATAATCATTCTAAGGAATTGGCCTTCGAATCATTATCATTAATCAGTAAGGCTATGACCTACCTAGAGGCTGGACAGCTGTCGGTCCTTAGCTTTGGAGAAAAGATAAATGTACTGCATCCATTGGGTGAAACTTTCAGCGAACACAGCGGCTCAAGGTTAGTAATGGATTTTGTCTTTTATAATTCTACCTAAAAGTTTTGCTCGCTTGCAAAACAAGACAAGACAAAGCAGTTTGGACTGGCCTTGTGCGAGCCCTTTCGTCACCGCCGTTTGGCGGTTCTGAAAATAGGTGGCGCATAGACACTTTTCTATTTTCCTTATAGGAATATGCGCTTTAAGCTAAAACTGCCTTGTTCGGCCTGCTGCTTTGGTCACTCATGCTATAACTGATTGTGATTGTTTACAGATTAATGCAAGAAATGAGATTCGAACAGAAGAAAACTATGGTTGGTGAACTGGTCAATTTTACTGTCGACATGTTCCAGAGTCAGAGTAATTCAACTGATAATGCAAAACTGCTGGTCGTTCTGTCTGATGGTAGAGGTATCTTCTCAGAAGGCACAGAAAAAGTTAATCTTGCTGTAAGAAGAGCTCGTTTAGCTGATATATTTTTAGTATTTATAATTGTAGACAATCCTTTGAATAAGGTATGCTATATCTATTCGCAGCTAATTAATTTTGTATTAATGTAAAGTAAAATGTTATTCAAACTCTCATTTTCTATTTACAGGATTCTATACTGGATATTAGAATGCCCGTCTTTCAAGGGGGTAAATTAATTGCAATTAATTCTTACATGGATAGTTTTCCTTTTCCATTTTATATGATACTAAGAGATATCAACGCTTTGCCAGGAGTTTTAAGTGATGCTCTAAGGCAATGGTTTGAAGTAGTTGGAAAAATTGACACGTAAAATATTATACACATCAATTAACTGATTTTTGTTTTTATAATTAAATTTAGTAGTTTTGTTGTAAATATTTTCGATTTGTCAATGTAAATAAATATTTTTTCTACACTGTATTTATTTATTTTTGTATAAGACCTTCAATAATTACGTATGTTTGTTAATTATAATAATAATTATATAAATGAAAAATTGGAAATTCAAAAAACGTTTGATAAACGCGCGTTTCTTGATCACGTGTGTCGACTTCGGCTGCTCTCGCCTCTCGCGCAGTTTTGTACCTAACCTCACAAACATGTAGATAGAAACATTAGAAAAAACCACAAAATACATGTTTTTTCATTGCTAAATCATCGTTGTTTTCTCAAAACTAGATTATTTTTATTTTTATTTTACTTGCAACATAAAAAATGAATGTATTACGCAGTATCACGCGTCTTAAATGTGCATCTAGCATTGTTAATAACATTGGACAAGCAACAAGAGGTTATGCAGTACACAAAAAATTACCAATTACTTGGGTTCGACCAGAAAAAATACCTTGTATATCCAAAGAAAAAAGTGGTGATCAAGGAATAGAATATAATATAACTCCAGATAATTACATAAAAGAATTCGAAGATATTCCTGAACTTGACGAGTAAGTAAAAATGCTTGTTTCATACAATTTAAAGTGATGAATCAATTGCTAGAATAATTTTTTGTAATTCAATGGAAATACAACAAAACTCATCAGTTTATTTATTATTTATATTAAAATATTTATAACATCATTTATTTTAAATTCCTTGTACTTCATTTCAAATATTTGCCTGCAGGTTGGATGATCTTGTCAAAAAGATGTTTAAAATAAATTTTCAGCCTAGGAGGGAATTGGTACAGCTTCAGAAAAAACGTGCTAAGGATTTAGTAAGACGACACCATTGTGATGAAGGTTCTATGGAAACTAGAAGTATGTGTATAAAATTTTATTAATGTCTATTTCTAAAAGAGTTTATAAAAAACTGAATGACTGCTTTACAGTTGCTGAAATCACCGCTGAGATTCTACAATTACAAGAGCATCAAAGTATTTTCCACAATAATAAGAAATCAAAAGTTTTGTTAAAAGAACTTATTGATAAAAGAAAAAAATGGCTAAAGAAGTTAAGGATGCAAGATTATCCACGATTTGAATACTTATTAGAGCGCCTTAACCTTGTGTACCATCCATTTCCAGAGTAAGTAATTTCATTCGAATGAAAAATGAAAATTACATTTAAAAAATAAGATTAATATTTTTATAATTATGTTATTATGTTATTGTTCTCAACCAACTTTAGAGAGAACGTTATTATAACAAGAAAAGGTGGTACCAGACAATTGTTACAAAAATACTGCGATGAACTGATCCAAAAGAAATTAGATGCATACCAGGCAGAGCTAGAAGCTCAACAGAAAGACTTTTTCCGAGAAAAGGCCGAAAAACTCGAGTTCATACGAAATGAAGAAATAGCTTGTGGTGTGACTCCAAGTGTTACTCAGGAAGAAATCGAAGCTGCTAAACAAAAAGCAGCGTCATTTGTATAGTAGTTGTTACATTAATAATATATTCATTACCAAAAATATATGATTTACGTTTTTCCATCTTACGAATACGCGAGTATATCTTTCAACTAGTTTAAACGACCGAAAGTAAACACAGACGTCAATAAATTGTTCTTTACAAAAGTATATAACTGGTTTTCAAATCGTTTATGGAAGCATTAGAGAGAAATGGAGAAGTTCCTGTCAAGCAGGTGATGTCTTTTCTTGAAGTGATAACTTTTTGTAAGACGATGGTGAACCTGCGGAGAGCGGTAGGTAGCAGCAACGTTGCTGTTATTTTAAAAGCAGACTTTTCTTTTTTATTATTCATAAACGAGTGCGATATCTGATTGCATTATATCGATTTCAAATTGAAAAGCTCGGTGCTGACATTTAAAAAAATGACCATGTAAAATATTAAAAAATACCATCCACAAAGTTTGGCAACATTATTGGTGGATCAATTCTATTCCAATATTTCTATCTCACAATTAATACGGTTGGCGCAAAGGAAAAGAGCGCGAGTGAATGTCCGCGGTATATAAAGAAGCGGCGCGGCGCGCAAATGTCGCATATTGAACTCGACCCGTGAGATCTTCGGAGCTGTGGAGAAATCGTGAAAAGTCAAGTGACGTTCCAGATTCAACGACATGTCGAAGCTGCTGGTATGTCAGTAATTTGTAAACAATCTTCATTTACTAGCTTACGCTCTATTATTCATAGAATACGTTCAAAAGTTGACAGCCTTTTAAATCTCGCATTGTCATTAAAATAAAAACAATTTATTTGATGCATTATTATCAATGAATAAAAATTCGTTTGGTGAAATTTTCATAGATCTCATATACATATGCACAACGGGGTGTAAGTGCAACACATGAAAGTTTGCTTTCCGCATTCCACGTTAATTATGCATTCTCTCAGACAATATGTAACTTGTAATTTCTTGGAACTATTAGTTTATCTGGATGGGCGTATATTCCACGCAACAACCATAAGTATAATTACGTTATGCAAACTGCTCATATGCATTTTGATAGCCGCGGCACGATTGAAATGTTCTAGAGCCGAAATTTGAATTTCCAGTCAAGCGTTTGATCTTATACGCGTTATGACAACTTCTACAAAAGACTTTCATTTTTTCATTTAGGTAATATCAATTCTCTTTGTCAGCATTTTGTGTCACTTCAAAGCTTTATCGCAGTGAGTGTAATTTATTAGAAAGTATACCATTAGATATTACATCTTGCACTTAAACAAATGTCGACCTTTTTAAACTGAATATAGATATGCACCCATAACGGCGAACGGTGTAAACCTCGACCCTTGCAACGCAAGGGCATTACCAGAAAAGTACCGCAATTCGCTGGTGATTTGTTCACCGCCGAGTGAAGAAGTAAAAAGGTACCAAGTGCCGATTTACGAAAATCCTCTGTACCAAGAATCGTCTAACTCGTATGATGAGGAACCAGCGGCGGAGGTGCCCAAGCCCAGGTCGTTCACCAGGACTCAGCATGAGATAAGGAATAAGGATGCCGAGTTTGCGGTATGGAACATTTCATGACTTGATTGAGTTAGTCGGTTCTCGGTTTTCGGTACTCTTGGAAGAACATTCGAGAACTTTTGTGAGTTGATGAAATCGCTTGAATTTTTACAACGGTGGAAAGTTTTCGCATTCATCGAACGAAGTATGAATCGAGATTGGATTTATGACGGCACTGCGAATTTAGAGTAGAAACTTTTTTATTATTCAACAGTTTATCGTGTCGTTCTTTTCTACTGCAATTATATTAATACAATGCATCGGCTAGAGGTGAAAGTACCCGCTACTTATACGCAGATGCAACGTCGAAACCGTTACTCGTGTAATTGCACTCTCATGTCAATATTTGTCCGGTAATAAGTCATATAACTCAATGAAATCCCGGCCGTTTCGACATCCGATCCAAAATCTTTTCAAATAAAAAAGCTGGATTCCTTACGATGGGTGAAGCCATTGAAGCTCGACCGTCCACACGATAAACGGTAAAAGCTGCCTTTTAAAACATTACTCCATTACGATCTTCTCTATACATATAAACTCGAAAAAATCGCTCATCTTGCCTATAACTCACAGTCCACTCGCGACTTTCCCCGAGTGCGTCGTCGTACGTTTATAGTAGCTTTCCCTGTCGTCTGCGATAACTCAACTTTCCGCGCTCTTTCTCGCGCAGATCTATCCAAAGTACTCTTACAACTACGGTGTGGTGGATGGAAACACCGGCGATACCAAAGCTGCTTGGGAGGAGCGAGACGGCGACACAGTCAGGGGCGAATACTCGGTGATGGAAGCTGATGGGTCCATCCGCACCGTCACTTACATTGCCGATGATAAGAACGGCTTCAACGCTGTTGTCACCAAGACCAAACCGTCCAGAGTCACGGCGGAGTCGGCGATAGTAAGGGCGTTCCTGCCCTTACCGATGCAGTACAAGCGTGACAGGCACAGAATACGCCATTGAGGGATGGAATCGATTTGTTTTTAATTTTAGATTCATGATTTTGTATACTATTTATGGAGGATTTGAAGATTTAGTTGGTAGTCTCATTGCAATGTACAGTTTTTTTCAGGAATCGATATACCCAGCTTTAAGTGATTCATGTACTTTTTATGCGCGTGGCCAGTTGTGTTGATTTTCTTTTAGAAAAATAAAAAAAAAAGCAAAAAAGAACTAAGCATAGAGTTTATAAAAAATCTTTTATAACTTAAAGTGTATACAATCAAGTCGTTTATTTAATTAATTTAACTTAATTAAGAAGAAACGTTCTCACTAAATCACAATGTTAATTTACAACAGTCGATCGTTCAATTGAAGATTCACTTCGCAACGATTGTATACCTCGATCCTCTCGAGTTTCTTTAGTTCTCGGCGCAATTTACAATGATTTGAGTAAAGTATATCCTATTTCATTTCATACACATCAAGACGATATTTTCATTTATAACAAAAGCTGTAGAAACTATCTGTGATTTTTACACTATGAAAAGAAACCAATCGAAATTTTCACACACTGATTCAAATGCAAACGCTTTACATGAATAATAAACAACTGCGGCTCGTATTCTGAGATTAAATGTAAAAAAGTGTCGCGGCAATATTGCAGTATAAAAATCATAAAATTATACATAAGTGTCATCTTTATATAACTGGTTTCCAGAATAACTCTACGAATATACAGACTCATACATTTCAAACAATGAAGAACACAAAATACTGTAAATATTATAATTTACCTCATTCATAAAATCAATTGTTATCATTTGTATCATCTATCTAGTCATCTATAACTTATTCTTTTACAAGGATATCATTGCGCTTAAAATTATTTTTTAATCTTTTTTCCAAGTGGGTTCAAAACTTCAATAGCAAAGTAAATTCATTTTCAGTAGAAAATTTGGCTTTGCAAACGATTTGTTCTTTCAAATTTATGATTGATGTTTGCAAATCATACATGATAAAGGAATTTTCAGATTTTTCAATAAAACATTCAAAGAATGCTCAGTCACAATCAAATACTGGATATTATAAGTTTTGAACCCTTGTCAGTTTTATAAAAATTGATAATGGTTGCAAGAGTGTCTTTATGTCAGTCGATGAGAGATGGACTATTGGGCAATTTTAAGAATGAAATCGAATCATAAAATTACAGATCCTACCTATTTCGAGATCTCTTACTACTACTTTTTTTAGCACTGTTTGAAGGCCTACTTTTGTTGGCATCTTTGCTATTACTATGTCCATCTTTGACTGGTGTTGCTGCGTGATCTAGATTACCATTAGATACAGGACCATTGGATTGAATTGGAAACGTAACATTACTATCCGTACTACCTAGAGAACCATTATTTTGAGCAAATCCAGATTGAACGGACGTGTGGTTTTTACCACTGGCTTCTTTACTATTGCCAGATGAGATTGGATTTGAGTTACTGAAGTTGCAATTGTCCTCGCTGCCACTGTTTCCAATCTGCGATTCTGATTCGCTGTATCGGTCAACTAGAATCAGGTATCTCTTGTTAATAGCCAAACGCAGATACCAAGCAAAAATAAAACAACCGAACCAGAGATAGGCTCAATATAATTCGTGCAATAAATGTAACCGCGTCCGCAGGATACATGCAGTAAAAATCATTCAAAAATGTAAGAGTTATAGGAATAGAAAATTGAAAAATTAGTTTTTGAATGACTTTTAACATACACATACACGTAAATTTCAGCAAAGGTTACAAATACTCTTATACGCCAACTGTACAAGGTAAAATCTAAGATCTATTCTACTTTGATAAAAATTATAAACCCAATACAGTGCTGGAAATAAACTACCACCATATACTCAATTGAAAAAGTATTTTAATCTACAAATTGTAGAAGCAGTAGTGTATATAACGATATAAACAAGATATCAGAAACATATGAGCACCAGCATTCGATGTATTTAATAACAAGCACACAAATACTATTACAGCTTAACTAAAAAATAAATAAAAACCAAAATAACATCAGCAATCATTTTTTATGTACTAAACAATGAAGTGTTTCACATAGCCTATATAATTGAACCAAATATCTTACATAAAATATACTAGAATGCAGGTGCAAAATAATCGATACTAAGAAAAGAAGAATACAAAAGAACAAAGATATCAATTGATTTGTAACTAAAACAATTGTGAGTTTGGCAAGTTACGAATATCCATTTAAATCCTTACTTTTTTCCTGGGAACTTTCCGCTGAACCACTAACAGCCTACAACATATAAATAATGAGTACTTTATTCAATAAACATAATTATTACTTGGTTTACCAATCAATTACTTACTGCCATAGATGTGATGGAAGATTTTGAGAATAATCTTTCAGCTTCCTTAAACTTTCTGTTCCTTTTATCTGCTTTACTGTTTGTGTTTTTGTTACTCGCAAGATATCTATCCCATCCTCGTATTATATTGCCGTACAGCTGTGTATCCTCGAGATAACTTCCTTCGAAAGCATATATTTGTCTTTCTAGATTTGCTAAAGTTTCCTAAAACATTGAATTATTCATACTTAATAGATTTGTTACTGTGGTGAAGAAATATCAAGTATACTTGCTATGCTATACATAGAGGTTACGGAGAACTTAACCTATAATTTACTATTCTCAGTGTTTCGTATACAAGACAATCATCTATTCGACAAGTATACATTGAAATAAATACGTTTATACCCATTAGATATCAATACATAAAAGTTTATAAAGAATTATGACGTTATGAACAAAAAACTTGCAATGTTTACGTTTTTCCTCCAGATACTTACGGCTATTTCTGCTTTCCTCTTTACAAGTTCCGCCAGCTCGGCCCTCAAATCCACCGAAGATTTTGTGGACATGATTGTGTGATTAGTTTTCCTTGGTAAAAAGGTATTTTGTGCAACAATAATTGTGAGTAAACATGAATCTTTCTAGAATTTCCTCATGTATTGTCATCCGCCATTGCGTTTTGCGCACTATATTTACCTGAGTATTTTTTATTTCCTGTATGATGGCTACTTCCGGTTTTTTCCCGCCAATTTTCAAACACTTTAAAATTTTGTAGTTTTTGTCATGAAAAAATATAAAAATAGTTTTTTGGTTTTGTAAAATTTTTATTATAGGAATTCGAATTCATTATGTGCGTATACAAATTAATATTTTCCTCCAGAAATTATTCTATTTAAGTAATTTTGTTTGTGAACACAACATATCAAGTTGACACTTAGTGAATATGTTTATACATTTGATTCATCAAAAAGTATGTATACATTTAAAAATGCGTTAGTAAAATAAATTCATCTCATATTAAAAAATATTTGATCATTATTATATACTAGAGAGTATGTTGAAAATTGAATTGTACTCTAGATTCTGGACAGTGTATACTATAAAACATGATTAATACGTTCATTGTCGCATAAATTAAAATACTTAAATGATTATAAATTAATAAATTAATCATGCATACAAATAATGTTCTCTGATACAAATTTGTAAATATTATAAATGACGAGAAAAAAGTATGGCACATGAAGTGTGGAGACCTTGGAAGACAAAGGTTTTTGTTCACAAATTTTATAAATACTGTTTTCACCTAGTGTTAATACAACACATTCTGTTATTGCATTTGAATGAAACTCTTATGGCCACACTCAATCTTTAACTACCGTATACATATAGGAACATAAAATAATAAATAAAACATAAAGCGCAGGCATTAAAAAATATTGTAAATGCTATTAGACGTTTCTTCTTGCGGGGGATCTTGTAGTAGTTGGAAAATACTAGAAATGTAGGTTCCATCAAATCTCAAAGTTCATCCTGAAAACGCTCGATGTCTTGTAAATGGTCACCATAATCAGTGGCTTCACTTCCCACAAACACGTCGTGATGTTCCAATATTTCGTCAAAGGATAATCTATCGTCATGGTCGTCGTCCGATGCAGCAAACAGGTGATCAACTTCATCAGTTGCAATATCGCTGAAAAAGCATTTGCATAAATGAAATAAATGTCTTGCAATGATGATATACAAGCAAAATCTCAATAAATAATGTCACTTACTCATTACTTGGAACAAGCCATGCATGCACCTCAGTAATATCCAATTTACCATCGTTATTTGAATCATAGACATGATCAAATTTTTCTTTCTCAACAAGAAGCCACTCTTTATCCTGTCCATCTGCTCTGTCTCCTAAAAACTCTTGGAAACTGATGAAGGCATCTCTATCTTTGTCGTAATCAACAAAAGCTTGCTTCAGAATGAGGTCCAGCATCCTTGGTGTTTCTTCTGGGTGAGTGTAGGCTTTGAACTCCTCGCCTTCCAAATAACCATCGCCATTAAGGTCAGCTACATTGAAAGTTGCCTTATCATTTTCAATTAGCTTGTCTTCTAAAGCTAAATCCTCTGGATCAGAACCATAAGTATCCTGCACAATTTCTTCCCAAGTGACTTTGCCATCACCATCTGCATCAGCATCCTCTAGTCTGTCCTTTGATTCTTCATCCGACAGCATCCTGTAATTGACACCAATCAAATAACAAATCAATACTTGAAGATCAGATAATATTGATCTAACTCAAAATGAATATATCTCACTTGAAAGAGCGAAGAATCCATGCTTTCAATTCATTCCTTTCGATAAATTGATCGCCATTCAAATCCATTTTGTTCAGCAGAATTCGTAGCCTTCGCTTGGACTCTTCAATTGGAAGTTTGTCAAACTCCTCAGCCTCTTTGACGCTACCTAAATTTACAACATAACAATCAATAATCTTAGTCCACCCACCACTTTCTTCTATGGAATTCCAAATAATCATTAATTAACAAAACTGACAAAAATAGACGATTCAATGAAAATCAAAACATAAGACCAAAAAAGGAGACAAACCAAGAATAGCCTCATGATCGAACTCCTGGTGATGCTCGCCGCCGACGTAGTGGCTGCTGTCCCTGGGGCTGAAGGCGCCATCTTCCATGCGTTCCCTGCTGCCGGCGTTCTTGGTGTGTTGCGTGTGTATGTGCGCAGAGGCAGCTCTCGACCTGGAGCTGAACTCGACGACGGACAGGAGGCAGAGGAAGATGAAGCAGCAGCAAGTCGGCGGGCGCATCCTGACGACCTTGTGCCCGAGCTAACTCAAGGAAAAACCGACGGGGAAGACGTGGATGTCGTGTCCGCCAGTTATAAGGTGTTGAACTTACAATCCGGGGGATGAAGAGGCTCCTGCTGACGTCCTAACCTCCGTTAGCTGACGCACTACTTTGTGGATGATATTTTGTTTTTTTTTGACAGGGGGATGCTGCGCGTTCGATTATCGAGATGGCGGTGGCGCGGGGTTTTAAAAATTGAAATTTGAGTTTTTTCCTGAAGTGAAGATATTCTTCTTATATCAATGAATAAATAAAAATAATAATCTTTGTTGCATTCGGTGACAGTACTTATTATGACGCGTTGGACGTAATCATAATATTTCAAAACTCTAAATAAGCGTCTATATATACACTTTAATTTCGTAAAAATACACACCTATTTATTGTTATAAAACAGCTGCATCGGCAAACTGATCGCGTTCTTTCTCACAAACTCATCGACTTGTTAGTCGCTTGCACATCTTTTTTCCAGAACTGACTCCCGGAGACTGAGAAGCGCCTTTTGGAGTCGAGCGGCAGCGGAATAATTCTCATTTATGCGCGAACACGCTTTTCTTTCATCGTGCTCCTATATAAACAGCGAATGTAGATTCGCTGTTGTAATAACGTTTGGACTTTCGGAGCCTCGAAGCAGAAGAGGTGACGCTGCATTTCAGCTGTCGATTCTAAGTCAGCAATAAATGACAATAAAAATTATATAAAGCGCGATAAAATTTATTTTTATGTATAGTCATCATAAAGTAACGGGATAATAAGCTATCAAGAATCAGTTGCACAAAGAAGTTGAATTGCCAGTAGCGAGCATCGTTACTCTAATTAAAACTACTAATTGCCCGCGAGTATAGTTCGCTTTTAACTGCCTCGAAACTAATGAATAAAAGAAACATATTTATAAGCTATGTATTTCTATATGAGCGATTACTATTATAGTACACATTATCTTTTCAGACTAAACTGATAATCATGATATGATATTTTTATTCTTTTTGTTATTGAAATTCTCGATAAACTCTCGGGGATTCATAAAATCACAATGAGTTTCGTCCCTCAAATAGTTTTACACTTTTCACAATCTTTCGAAAATGTTCGTAAAAATAAACGTAATATACTTTATTCATGCATTTCGACGTATGAAATTCCGACATAACAATCAAGATAAAATCTATTTTTAATTCGAGCGGTTGATGCGACAGTATCATACATATCATAACCATAGCGGACGTAATTTTTTTCTTTCCGTCAATCTCACCGACATATCGCGCGCTATGAGCGTCAACCACACGAAAATCCTGCGCCGCTTTTTACCCTCTGCGAAATTTACATAATTCCTCTATATCTATCTCTGTCTCTCTCCTCGACAAATAAACGAACGCAGAGCGTATATACATACATGTATACCGGCTGTATAATAATTTCAATCGTATACACGATATCTATATATAGTCGAGCGCGTCCGCCCTCCGTGTGTTTAAAAATAAAGATTATCGCGCGCCGGGCGTTTGAATTTTTCATACACCTGTGCGTATCGTATAGCTATATATGATGCACACATACACAGGTATATCGTGTGCAGTGAGAGCAGCACTCCGGAAAGAAGGAATGCTTATGAAATCAGCGTTACGGTGTAAAATCAGCAGAGCGTGAACGGGGGGTCGTCTCGCGTCCACGACACAGGATGTTCCTACCTTTCCGTGTTTCCCTTTCTCTTCCTCTCTCTCTCGCTGCCGCTTCTTTCTTTCGTTTTTGCCTGCCCCCAACTATCCGCTTCTACCGCCACTATACTGCTGTAATCACTGAGACCGTTCCCGCTGTTGAGCTTAACACATTTTTTAACACCTGCTCGCTGCGCTCTCGATTTTTTTCTACCATAAATGAAAGAATGGTCATCTGTTTCGAAGGTTTCTGTCCGATCATCTTGATCGCATTACGTTTTAAAACTTACCTACCTCAACGCGTTATCCCTTATCTCGAAATTTTCGAATTTGATTCTAACGTACGAGCAGCGCATCCGGTCAGGGGACCACACGCTAGCTGGACGCTAAAATCACTGCTCGGCTCTTTGAAACAATAGTGGACGCATATATATCGATGTAGATAGTGCCGCAAAGCTGCTCAAGAAAGAGCGCACGCGAGAGAGAACTAAAAATATGAAGAATCTTTTTGCAGTACGAGCGTAATTAAGCATAATCGTTGGATTTTTCAAAGGCAAACGTTTGCGGAGAAAAAAATATGAAAAGCCCAAATTTCCTCCACTTGAAATTCATTACGGGAGAGCGATACCATACCGATTCCGTCGAATTGCCGGAAGATGCGAATTAGTTCCTTCTAAATCAAAGGCGATGACCGCTGTATAGTGCGCTCGCGCGTGCGAGATTTGTCGCGTCACCGTTTCATGGCGGCGTTTCTTTTGACTGTTGGAACCATTACTGAATGGGAAGAAAAAAATCGAGGAAAAGACAGGGAGGGCGAACGGAGAAGTGAAAAACAGAGAGAGAGAGAGAGAGAGAGAGAGAGAGAGAGAGAGGCCAAAGCTGAAAAATGGATCGATCGGTATTCAGGTTGTACAAAGACAAAATTAATTGTTTACTTCGTGTGTTTAATAGTCGTATATTGGAACGAGAAAAATTTAGCGATTATGTTAGTAATGGTATATATAGAACTGCACTGTTAAAAAAAAATATAAATTTTCATGTACCAGGGAATAACTGAGAAAATCAAGTCCGCATCAAACCATCATCCGACCATAAATGATAAATCGTATTGAGTGGTAAGATTAATAATTGCAGTAGTAGCATGAGCAGTCCTACAGCAGTTCCCAGAAAGCAGTTTGGCATAGGTGGTGTAGCCCTATATATATATATATATATATATATATATATATAAACATTCTGGGAGCAGATTGTGATGAGAAATATGAAAAAGTGCCTACACGCCACCTATCGGCGCTGCAGCAGAGACATATAGACAGCCGGAGTGTTCAAGCCATTTCTTCGAGTGATTCGTTTATAAAAAATTTATAATTGTTCGTACTTCGGTATGAAAATATTACCATCGCGTGATTATTTTTATGATTCTGTCCAACATGTAACGTAATGGCATTAGAAAATTACAAGAAATTGATGAATAAAGAAAACGATGACCGAGCCGCGGTGTGTAATAATAAGCGCGTTGAAATATCATCATCGGTAGCGCACTGCAGAGTGGGCATAAAAGCTCGTCAGCGCAAAAGATGAAAGATGGGCGAGAAAGAAAAGAAAGAGATCGAGACGTAGGATATAGCTATACAAAGATAGCAGAGAAGAGCACAGGGGCCTCAAGGGGCCTCTTTCTCGTGTTAATAATTAGTCATAGTGCGATGCGCTAACAGCGGCACTCTGCAAGACTGCCCCCGCGCGTGGTAGCGGCTTATAATATAGTAGGCCGGTGTATAAACCCCGACGCCGTGTACACCTGTACAAGTTCATTCTGTCATGCGCTACTAGCGACGAATCAAAGCACGGGGGTTCATGTAACGGGTGTTGCTGAAAATTGGGCCTTTTTGTCGCCTTTTGTCATCTTCTTCTTTTTCTTCTTCTGCTTTATTGTTTACGGCTTGGCACTGTGGGAACTTTTTTTACTTCCTGGTCGCGACTCCACTCCCTAGGCGTAATTGCTGCTCTTGTTAATGTTTGTGTCTAAGACTCAGGCGTTGTTGTTGTTGTTGTTGTTGCTGTCACCGTTGGAGGTTTTCTCGGCGGAGGCGAGCTATAACGAGTGTTTTAACGCTCGTTATTATGTGGGTTGCGAGATCGCCGTCAGAGATTCGAGAAAATTTTAGCTCTCTCGTCTGAGTATTTTTCACGTTATTGTTTGGAGACGTATTTTTTACGAGCACGGGAATACATTGTTGCGCGAGACGAATATCAGTCGGAGAAGACTTCTTTCCGCGTTTTGGAGTATTTTCGCATTTGTAACAAACAAGTATCTCATCGCTTCCGTCGTACGATCATAACTTTTAGGATCTAGTGTAATGCAGCTTGAAGATCAATTATAATTCTAAACGATGTATTTTGACTACTGTGTTTAAATAAAATTGTTTATTCGACGAGAATAGCCAATTTTTAACGTCCTATTTTCAGAAACCACAACAGAGCGACGAAACGTTTAAATTTAACCGCGATTAATTCATCTCTCAAACATTTAAACAAAATCCCTCCAAATATTCAGTCACACACGACATATTTCACCGGAGGTATACCACGAGGAAAAAGATGTCTCTTTCACTGCTCAGCGGTTAGGCCCATTCCTCTTATTTTCGACTTACGCCACAGGTCCCTTCGTAGTGTTCCAGGTCATTCTCCGAATTTCACCGAGATCAGGAAGAGCGTGAGCGGCCTATAACGGGGGATATACGTGCGACGACGATACGTCCACTGCATACAAATCTGCGCCGCCTGATTTACGTCTACCTCTATGTTGTACTGTCGGAGTCAAAGGGTCTCTCTCTCTCTCTCGTTTTACGATAAAAAAAAGGCCCAAGGGACGACGAGAACGTGAGTGTGTACACACAGCCTATACCTGCCTTCGTATGCATAGATCTGCGCTGCGAGATTTTCCGAGTTTGTAAATTTTGTTATGCGACTCGGACAATGGGGCGATTGTTGGAGCGACGATGGGGTGAGGGGTTGTATAATTAATTTTGTTGAATAAAGAGCTGGTTATTTGTGTATCAAAGGGAGAGCCCTCGACGTAAAAATCAGACGAAGAGACACCTGCGCTCGTCTCTTCAATTACCTTCGGCAGCTCACGTAGTCCATCGCAAACCGCACTCGCCGCGGTGGTACACCCTGCAGTGTATGCATCGCTCCTCTCTTTCTCTCTTCAATGTATATAAGCAAGGAAGTCAGCAGCGGCAAAGTCTTGAGGCACAGGTAAGAAGGGTTCCAGGTGAGAAGAGTCAAGAGAGCTGAGCAACGCAAAGAAGGGGAGCTGCCTAGATGGGTAAAAAGAGCGCACGTCGAGGTGGGAGAAAAGCGGCAGAGCGAAGCGACAGGCGGCCAGCCGTGTCTCCTGTGAACTCGACGGTGGCATAGCGATGGAGGCGGCATTTCCATTTCCATGTGTATTTATGCCCCCTTTGCCTCCCGCGCTCGCCTTCAGCTATCACCGCGTGTCTGCGCAGTGTACACCACGGAGAGAGAGAGAGATAGAGAGAGAGACGGTTATGTCGAGAGCTGCACCGAGTCACATCCTTTTGTCTTTTTTTTTTTAGGGCCAGCGCAGAACCCTTTGTTTTTTCCTTAGACACAGTAGTCACTCTTTCTCCGACACGCGCTGGCTGACGAGTTTTTACCGGTTATGTATACCCATACCGATCTCAATGTGTCGCTCTGTGCGTTATCGACGCGGCATCGTTAGATTGCAGCCGATCCTCTGCGATACTTGTGCCGGGGACGATTAAGCTGTGACACCGGCTGTGGACAAACGAGCAAAACATTGATTGCCCCGGAGCCATCGATGGAATATCGGTAACAGGAAAAACTCTGTCGTCTTCTGGCTTCATAAAATTTTCAACGCGTCGCATAAAACTTGCAGCATGGGAACCGTTCTTGTATTAATGTATTATAAGGAGCTTTGCATACTTATTTTTTAAAGCGTTATTGCGGCGATATTCCTACCTATAGACTACCCAAGAATCGTCTTTCCCATAGTAGTTTTTAATAATTCATCGCGCATAACGTACGGTGAAATTCTTGCGGTGTATATGAAAAAAGAATGTAGTTCTCTATATGCACATCGCTGCAGTAACCGCGATCAAAGTCGAGCACTGATTTCGAACACTCGCCACTACATTCCACGGTCGTGTCCATTAATTACGGCTTAATTAAGCTCGTCCGTTTCCGAGAGACACACGTGCGTCGTTTGAAAAAAAAATTCCGCAACGCTCGGAAATCGAGGATGACCGCAGGAACACTAGGTTTAGAAACTCAGTGGTTTCCGCGACAACCTTTTCCTTTTCCTCCTCGCACGCGGTGACAGTATATATAGAGCGTCAAGCGCGTCCAACACCTGTTACACCAGAGCCGATCTTCTTCTTATTCCGCCGTTATTGGCGCGTGACGATCTCAGATTTCGATAAAGGATGCTCTCGAGATTACATTTTTGCGGGATGCAGAATTGCGTAATTATTCCCAAGCCCCGTGTCTTCTATTTTCTTACTCGTGAGACTTTCCTTTTCATAGCCAGTAATTCCGCGCGTCTTTCTCATATTATCCTCGAGTGAGCGCGCGCGGCTCTAGAAAATTGTCATCGCTTCGCGCACCCACAGTACTTCGAAGCCATTCGATCGCCTCTCCCCCTTTGAGCAATCGGCATGAAAATAGCCGCTAAATCGAAGCGGCGCAATAAGCGCATCGGTAAAAAGTCTTCTGCGTCAATTTTAATTAGTACTAGGAAACCCAGAGCGCTGGCCAAAGGGCTTTCCCAACCCAGCGAGCTACAGAGACAGTAGAAAGACACGGCGAAGAAAGGAAGAGGCTATACTACTACCACTGCGCTGCTATATTCTACGCTCTCTGAAATAAAGAAAGAGAAACGTCGTCGCGTCGTCGCGGAGGACAAGACGGGGGCTTCGTGAGCTGCTGTAGCATCGGGGGATATTTGCCTTTCTCGCGCTGGCCGCCGCAGCGCATTATCAGATGCAAGATACTCGTTAGATACCGTGTGCTGCTGCTGCTGCTGCTGCAGCAACGGGAACGAGTCTTTTTGTAGATGACGATTATGGGGACGACGTTATGCGAGGAGTGTACAGACTATACGTGGGGAACAACCTCTCGACGCGCCGCGGCTCGAGTTTCAGTTTTATTAATACTTGGTATACTCTCGGCTATGGAGCGACGAGAGCTCGAAACACACTGCTTGCTGCTGCTGCTGCTTCTTTATTCGGCCCGCGGGAGAGCTTGTGAACATCGTTTAATTGGGTGAGAAAAAGGTGTCTCTATATCTCTTGCTCTTTGCGCTTTTAGAGCTAGTTTTGGGGACTGTAATTAAGGACTCCCGTGTGAAAGCACGCGTTGACGCGACAGTTTGGATTTTTCATTTTTCTGAAGATTATATACACGCATCAGTCGCTGTTTTATTTTCGATGTAGCCGTGGGCAACAGTACACCGCTGTTAAACGTATTCGCTCCGATTTCACGTGTGTGTACTCTTCTTGAATGCGTATTTCGGGAACGGGCTGTCCCTCGCTCGCCCCGCCGTCGCACGGAATTTAGAATCAATTAAAGTCATACGGAATCATAAGCGGGAATATTTACGAAGCAGTTTTCTACACTGTAGATAGAATGGTCGATTTTTCGTATTAAAAAGCTACCTTGAAAGTATATCTCATTTGTGTACAGAGATGATGCGCGGTACTGCATGTTTTCTTTGAAAATAAATAGTTAAATTTTGATCGATAAGACCTTGTTGGCGCTTCAGCCAAACACAGTTAATACTGATAGATATGCGCAGATTGTACAAATAGCGGCAATAGAATTTTCAATTATATTTGTAGTTTCAAGGCGAGGAAGCAAGCAAAACATCATTTGACTCTACGCGTCACCGCCTTTTAATTCATGCTTTATACGAAGTTTCAACGATCTGCATATGGTTTCATTTAATTCTGTACGCCGTAATACGTCTTTTAAATAATGAACTTAATTTTTAAACATTTGTAGAGGCACAAATTTCTTCCTATGTGCAATTTGGGCTGTCTTAGGCAGTTATAGTATGAGTGACCCAAACAAAAGGCCCAGTAAGGTAGTTTTGGCAAAGTGGCACACTTCTATATGTACAATGGAATCACCAATTGTGATGAGGGAAACGGGAAAGCGTTTCTGCGCCGCCTATCTTTGCAGACCAGAGACACGATGAGTTTAAGCGGTGAGGGAACCACCGGTTGCGTGAATAATATAATGATGCTCAACATAATAGTATATGTCTTTAAAAATATAAGTGCAGCATATTTAAAAAAACAAAAAATAATAAACATTGAATGAAAACTCGTCGCCTCATTACAGAAATAACGTGACGGAAGTAAACAATATCGATCATCCCGCATGGAGACTTGGAGAGCTTCGCTTCGTGTATTTACATAAGGTTGACGGACAGAGCAGACACAACATATTCAATCGTGCGCTTTATTTTTATACATCGAAACGTGCTCTCGCGCAAGAGCAGAGAGCGACTGCATTCAAATTGATGATCCGTCAGGTGCTTACGTTTAAATACACTTTCGCGCGTTGTCAACGCTGTTTCGCGCAAATAATCTTTTTCTCGGAAGCTATATTTACTCCTTTTCTAACGATCACCATATAGATGTATACAAAAAGATTTCGAAATGACGCAATATACTCGCAGAAAACTCCGAATTATCTTTCATTGCGCAACGACTCCCATTATTCCCATTGTCGACAATGAACCGTATAGATTACCTCGCGTTTACGTTCCACCGGCCAAAAAGCCGCGCGAGAGAGCCTCTGCGATTCAAACTGCGAAACAATCGTCGGCAGCGGGTATAAAATAGATGTATACATAATGCGTACAAACCGGCAATTAATACATTCCGCTTTTGCCGAGAGCCGTTTATACTCTCTCTCTCTCTCTCTTGCTCAGAGCAAAAAGCTGGCTTTATCCGCGTCTACACGCGCCGCAGTGAAAATCGTTTGCACCTCGGCAGGCCGCTAGAGCAAGAGGATTATCCGCGCTCGTGATCGTTTTTGCGCTTACAAAGCTGTGCGCTTCCCGTGTCTGATGCTCTTATGGCGCGTCGCCAGGACTTTTGTTCCGTCGCCTCTATCTCGTATACAGACAAAGCACATACAGTGGCGTCACTTCCACTTCTTGTCCAAGCGGGATACGAGAGCGACTTGTGCAAGCAATTTTGCGCTCTTGACTTTGATACGCGCTGCGCTTGCTTATTATATTCTGTGTGTTCTCTGCTCGCATGGAAATTCGAACATGTGTTTTCGCGTAGGGTATACTATAGTAATTATAGCAACGATAAAATTTTTATGAAGGAAATAGACTGCTGTAACAAAGAGAGATTCATCTTGTGAGAAAATGGAAAATTCATCTGCACAATGATGCGAGAGTGCATATTCTACTTTCTTATTGTTACGAGTAGTACGGTGTGGTTAACCGTTTAGCCAGACGCGCCTCTGGAGTTTATCGTGCGAATTATGCAATCGCGATTATACTATTATAACGTTGTACAAGTAGTTTTCCGACGTAAGCGGTTTTCTTGGCGCAAGATATGCATGAGTCAAGCTTCGAATTTTGGAAAAGTAGCCGAACTTTCTCGAGAAAACGTTCTTGACACTCGAGAAGCACATCAGACGCATTTCAGACGCGTCGTGTTCTATGAATATACTATTGCTCGTTATATTGGCACGGCTAGCTGCATATCAATTTTATGAAGATTTACGGCAAACTTGAGCCTTGGAGTTGGGCCAAAGTAACACGTGTAATTTGGCGACTGGGATTTTCATCGGAGCGCGTAGCCCGCGGGATTTATAACCGTTGCCACGCAATTTTTGTTGAGATTTCTTATTTATCCACACAGCGCGTCTCGTTAAAGGGGGGGAAGCGAACTTATTAAAAATCCGCGCTTTGTGTATGATGTACAATCGAGTATATATAGGTATAGCTGCAAAACAGACGCCGTCGGGGACATTGTCGTCGGCGCCGTGACCGGTATACATCACTAACGACTCGAGAGTCCAGGCCTGATGCGCGCACAAAGACTCGAAAGCAATTTGTACGAGCATACAATTATTAATCTCAGCTCTCTCTCTCTCTCTCTCTCTCTCTCTGCTTTCCTCCCGCAGCAGCATCCGCTATGGGCTTCTTCTTCTTCTTCTCCGTCGTCGTCTCTTCTTCTCGAGACTAAGTCGTGTATGGGTAATGAATAGGAGCAGGTTTTCTCCGCTGCTCTCGTCATTGATCATTTCGTGCTCTATTGATGCTGCATTACAACGATATGTGATTCCGTGAAAAATCCTGTGGCACGCATGATCCACGAGGTTTTTCTTGCCGCTGAACGAGAGTATATTAACGATATGGGCCTTAGAGTTTTTCTTATTGGATTTTCAGCGCGCTTTCGTCGGTACTAATTGTTTTATACGAGAGTAATGTATTGATTCCTCGCAAGAATTGAATGTTTATTTTTCAGCCGTAAACAATCCCACTGCGAAGTCGGTAGGAAGTCACTGACGCGCAAGTCCATAAAGCGGCTGAAAAGTTGAAAAAAACCGGTAGCGCTGTCACGATCAAGCTTGCGCTATTGTGCTGCGATTTCTTTCGTCAATAATTAAGGTTAATGAAAATACGGTATACGTAAACGAATGGCGAGAGATGGAAAAAGGCCGAGATACTTCCTTCAGGCAAGGCGTCGTCGTCGTGTCCGAGCAATATACCTGTGAAGAGAGAGAGAGAGAGAAGTCTCGAAGCAACAGCAGTGGCGTCGTCACGCTCCTGGCTTAGATGTCCGGTTAATGCACCTGCATCTGCACGCTCGGTGCCCTCTCTTTCTCTCTCTCTCTCTATTTCTGCTCGGCGGCTTATAGTGCGGAAAGAATGAGAGAAAATAATTATCCCTGACCGGCCAGCCGCGCAGAGTAGCCTCGCTTATTTTTCCCTCTTAATCGCGCTCGCACACCTGATGGATAGATGAAAACAGAAGTCATGAGCTAGCTCGAGTTATATACTTTTTGCACGGCTACCTCATTAGACTCTGTTGTTTTGATGTTCCGATTCTCATAGCGAGCGCGCTTTAATTAAAAATGTACATTAGGTCGAGCGATTTTTAACGCGCGATATTCATAAGCCAGATAAAGTCTGGCTAAAACAACGCGCGAATTCCAATTTTCTCTCCTAGGATAGGTATAACGTCTCTCCAGTAGCATCGCACACAGCAGCCAGCTGTGTGCCGTGTACCATGGCAGTCAACAACCTCCGGCGTCGTGTAGCTTTTTTAGTCCAGAGAGACTTCTCTCTCTCTCTCTCTCGTTCTCTCGGCAGCAGCAACAGCAGCAGCAGTGCAAGTCAATCAAAAAGTCCTTTTTCACTCCTCTCTTCTGCCCCGTATTTCAACGAAGCGTTTTTTCGTCTCTCTCCTCTCTCTTCGCGCACCAATTCATATAGAGCAGCAGCGGCACAGCAGCACCTGGATAAAAGCGCGCACGAACGAGAGAGAGAGAGAGAGAGAGGCGAAGCGCGCTCCACTAACTCGCGCGCGTGCTCGCGAGTGCCTAGGAGTCGCTGACCTCGGCAGTCAGCCGTGTGCATCGCGCTTCTCTCTCTCTCTCTATGTATTTTCTGCGCACGGCGTTATGCTGCCGTGCTCATGGTAATCCTTGCAAAAGGAGCAGGGAATCGAACTATATAACGCGGAGAGGCCCGTACGTATGATCTTACCCTCTGCGCTAGCTTGAGCTCACGCTAAGATAAGGAGATTTACCGAGCGATTCAATGTTTATTCATTCTCTTTTTCTGATCTCCTTAATATATTTATACGCTCGTTTTTTTTTTTTCGCGGCAGTAGCAGCGGTGGAGAGAACGTATATACGCGTATACACATAGAAGAGTAATTGACCCTACCGCGAAGATTTTCTTCCGCGCTTCGTTTTTTTTTCCTCGGTTGTGTATACGCGTGCAGCGGCGCAGCAAGGAGGGTTTGAGGTCGAGTGCGCAGAAATTAGAAAATTGTTGTATATGGAGGAAATCTCTCTCTCTCTCCCCGACAGTAGCTCGTTGCAACGCTACGCTCATGAAGGGCTCGCATCTCAAGCAAGACAGAGAATTTTTTTCTCTTCCGAGTAACTAATTTAGTGCATTATGCTCCAGAAATACCAGGAGTCAATTTGCGCACGAGCTTGGTTTCTAGAGCCTTTTAGAGCTAATTGGAAATCGCTCCCTCGTTCCCCGATATATTGTTTGTATCTATATACTCTTTTTTCTGCATATCGCGTAATGAATAGATCCGAGGTGCGTTTGGAATAATGGATTACGCGCGCGCTTATCTTCCATTCAGCCGGTCATTTTTCCAAAGTATAGAAACCGAACGTTCACCGCTCGCAAGGATGCGAGGACAACGATTCTAATGAGCAGCCTTGGAATACCGAGCCAATTTCGTAACAATGCGTTCGCATTAAACCCTAGCTTTTGCAATGGGTTAACAAATCTCAGAATAATTTATTAATAACACACCCTGCCCTCATAACAAGCTGGATAAATTTGTCTGCATTTTCACCGCTGGATTCCTTCCGGTTGTAACGATGCTCGTCGTGATACCACTCCTAGTTATCTCTTGTAAATGAAGTATCAACGAGCCGGCTCAATAAAATAATTTCAAAAAATACCGCGCAATTTAGAACCATGCAAACGATGTACCGTTTCTCCCGGTTTCTTCTCTCGAAAACAGAGATAGTGCGTATACAAGTTATATAATACCGTCGAATTTAACTCGCGATTACGATCGTCATCCGATTTCTCATCCGCGCGCCGAGCTAATTCAGCTCCCATCGCTTATCCCGACGAGAATATAACACAGAGCGGATCGAGCAGTTGAACCGGTTTTTCCGGGAGTCAGAGGTTAACACGCTGAAATCCATGGAGAAACGGCTGAAGCTCCGTTCGTATACAGGAAGAACTGGGGAAAAAAGCCTCGATCATTTCCGCAAGCGTCTCTCGGGGAGGAAGTCGCGGGGTAAGAAAAAGCCCGGAGGATATGGGATATCGTCATCCTCTCGAGAGTATAAAGACGATATAGATCCAGAAAAAAAGGAAGAAACGAATCGTCCCGCGATCGACAAATCCGATTTCCTGCCGGTGTCTCGCTCGGTATAGACCTGCAACGCGCTACAATAATCAAGGTCTCGCTCGCGCGCAGGAGCTGCACCGGCGTAATTTCTATCGGTCTATCTTGCTCGCACCGAAACCGACTACGTGGACTGCTCGCGCGCGCGCGCGCGCGAGTATACGCTCTTTGCCCCACTCTTTACGCTCTTTACGTGTATATGTATATACGGCACTGGTAAGTCCACGTGAAAAGTCACGCTCTGCTGGCCGCTCAGGTATGGTTAGCCGCGTATACAGGTACGTATGTGCGAGCTGCTATAACGGGTGGCCCGCACGAATGTCAGGGATAAGAGAGCTCGGCTTGTATACTCGTATATATATATATATATATATATATACACCGCGATACGATTAATGGACGTGGATAAATAGGCATTTTAGAGATCCTGGCCTCTATTTTTCAAACGAGCGGCGATAACGCATACGGGGTGTTGTTATCGCTGCCGATCCCTATACCGATTTTTTGGTGAACTCGACGATCGCGGAAAATCGCATCGCTGCAGCTTGTCCGCACGACATCTGCATTTTCCATCTGGCCTCCTGGAGATGACACGCGCAGGAGCAAGGTGTTCGCTTTTCCCCGTGGAACATCGGGCGCAGCTGTTTATACGCAGTACTGAATATTCACCTGCGCTAATTGCCGTAAAGCGCGCCACACCTGATGTTATACGAACCGCTGCTGCAGCGAAGTGATCGAAACCTGTTGGCCACGCTGCTATACACTGAGAGAGTTCCGTTTTGGGGGGCGTTCTCGTGAGTAAAGTTTGATTGATATTGTTTGATGGGATTAGGCGTGCGCGCGAGGAAAGAGCTTTTTCGACGAATAGGTATGACCTGTTGGGGCTCTTTTAACGATCTCGCCTGGCGATAATGCTCGGGTAATGGGAATTTTAATGGCTACGAGTATGGGAGACAACGCGATTCGTTTGGGGTCTGTTCGAGTTTGTTAATAAAATGTAAAATCGTCGAAAATAACAGTAGCGCCGTCTCGCGTAATCGCGTTCGCCGAGTCACGTATATTTGCCGGTACTCGAGTGTTCTTTTTTTTTCCATCAGCGCTATTTTGAGAGAACAGAGGGAAAATTTACCGACAAAAAAAAAGAAGAGATTTTCACGACTGGCCCGCGGGAAATTCAAAAGGAATAAGGGCGCGAGTTTCGAGCAGTATCACCCCGTGTACACGTAACTTTTGCTATGCGCCGGCCTATTCGCTCATTCCGAGAGCTGAGTCACACACAGCGAGAGGCGCTCTCCTCTCTCTTTTCTTTGTCTCTCTCTCTCGCTCCCCCTCCCAAGCGTACTTTTCTCTCCTCCCACTCCGTCGCTTCCTGTCTCTCTCTCTCTCTCTCTCTCTCTCTCTCTCTCTCCGTCTTTCTCCCCAGTGTATTTTTTACCGTACATCCTGCAGCCGGCGTTGGCCGCGCTCCCTCTCTCTTTCTCTCTTCTCATCTTTATCATCCTTATTATTCCCTCTCTATCTCCCTCCCTCTCTCTGTCTCGCATTCTTTTCTAATTCTCCTTCTATCGCTCCCTCTCTCTAATTCCAGTCCCTCGGCCCTTCCCTCGCCTCTCCCCCACCTCCGGCGCTCCTCGCTCCCTTCGCGTCCCGCAGGTACAACGCGCTGCGCGGCTATACAATGTGTGCCTCTCTCTCTCTCTCTCTCTCTCGCGCCCGTGGCCTTCTTCTCTTCCTCTCTCCTGCGCACAGGTTGCTCGGCAGCGGCGGCGGCGGCGGCGACTCGGCGGCTCGGCGAAGTTACCTGGCGTTACCTGCCTGCCCGAAGCTTTAGTTCACTCACGTCACTTCGAGCAACCGGTCGTCTCTCGCGAGCTCTCCTCACCTCACCTGCACACCATCTCTCTTTCTCTCTCTCTTTCTATCTACCTGTTTCTCTCACTCGTTCTCACAGTCTCTCCAAGAACGCCGCGACACGTAATACCGATCTTCCTTGACTATTTCTGTGCGCGATCACCTACAAAATTCTGTACAGCATCGTGGTGCGGAGAGGAAGCATAAAGCGTGTCGTTACGTCAGCGACGAGATTTACATTTCAAAACACGCGGCGCACTATCTTTTTTTTTCTTCGTCTTCTTCCTGACATTCCAAGGCCGGAAGCGGCGCTCGGCCGATTTTTGGAGCTGATCCTTCTTCTGGAAATTTACGACGTCGAGCTCTGTGCACGCAGACCCACTGGAATTCTTCAACGAGGTAATTGCCGCCGATTTATTTCTCATATTATTTGCATAACTGTTTTTCCCTCCACCCGAGAAACGTTTCCGCCCGTCGCGGGAATCGCTTTTCTAACGGTGAACGTAATACAACTCTTTGCTGCTTCTCTCAGCACATACACACGCAGCTCTCACCGAGAGTTAATTTAAATTTCAAAATTTGAAGAAAAAAAAAACACTATACTCGAGAGACACGTGCGCTTGCAATTCGGAGATCTCAGACCGCACATACCGATTGCATAAGAGAGCGGCGGCGGCTTTCCTTTTGTTTCGTCGTTGCACGAGCGTGCTCCGTTATGATATCTCTGCATCGCACACATGCGCACACACAGTCCACTTCAACTCGACGTTTTTTTTTTCCTATTTCAAATCGCGCTTACACACACGGATAACGGCAGCTCTGCTTCATTGATTTATCTTTATCGTTTCTCCATTCAGAAGGCTGTGCGACGGATAACGCGGTGAACGAGGAAGCAGCCGAGGTTCTCTTGGATATAGCCAGAAAACTCAGCGAGGTATATTACAGCACACACGATATGTATAAAGGTACGAGAACGGCTATACGTCTGCGTGTGTGTATGCATAGCTGTGTGTACGTTGCTGCTGCTGCTGCTGCGTGCTTCCGAGGAATTCTCGAGCGCGTCGTGCTTTAAGTATAGAGGAGAACGTTAGAGCAGGTTTTTCGTCGTGTTTTTCTCTCTATCATTACGAGCGCAGGTATGATTCTCTTATTTTTTTTTCTCTTGCTCTTATTTTTAACCGAGGGAATTTCGTTTTTTTCGATTGATGCAGTCCAACTTGTGTAAAATGTCGTTCGAGCCACGCAATGCGCTATTTTTCTCAACTCGATTGCACGTCGCGCACAATGTAAATCGGCAAGAATAACGACACCGAGTTCGTACGTGTATTAAAAATATCGCACGGAGAAATTCAAGCGTCGATTTTTTCGCGTTCCCGCGCGCCTTTGCGGTTTGCAGTTATATCGGTTTCATGCTTTGCCAACAGCTAAACGCGATTGCGGCCGAGGCGAAACGTCATTACGCCGACATGGCCCTAAAACCGTGTTCCTTCTGCTCCGAAATGTATCGCGGTGTATACGGAATCGTTTCTGCGGGAAAACGTCGATCGTGAGAAATCGGTTTCGAGATATAATATACTAGCGCCTCTATAATGACCAGTGATTTGTAATAAATAGCAGTACTCGATTGTAATTTTGTTTATTCAGTAAGAAGCGGGTATCCGTTGTACACAATTATACGCAAATTAGCATTTTTAATATAAACGAGATAGCGTAGAGATGGATTTATAAAGATTTGAGAAACGACTGCACCGCAACTGTACCTCAGCTGCAGCGTTCGGATTACTTTTATAAACGCTCATTAATTGTACGGTTAAATGATGCATAAAATGGCACGCTCGCGCGAGCACTGTATACACGCCAAATAGAAACGTATACGCAGAATATGTTTGTCTAGCTCGTTTGAATTATAGGCTAACTCGTTAAAGAAATACGCGTAGAAATGAGATTTCGAATTATAATTTGCGTTGAATCATCGCTCTGCGGTCGACTTTATACTTTAATTTATGCCTCGCAATTAATGCTCCCCGCGCGTAATTAAATGTATACATCGTGTATCTATACGATCGAGCAATGCAAACAAAGTGTAAGCCTTTCCCACGGTAACTCATCCTCGCGTTGTTTTATCGTCCGATCGAATATGAATTTCAAAAACACACGCGCTCCGCGATATCACAGTAGCCGAGCCTGGAAAAGCCAACGCGGGAAAAAAGATACAGGTACACAGGGTAGTAGGCGCGCGATTCCCTGAGAATCGTTCCAGGCCGCGAAGTTTAACGACTCGTTACGAGAGAGCGGTTTTTACTCGCCCCATGGAAACGCAATTGTGGTTTACGCGGGAGGAAACAGAAGAGAAACGCGGGCGCGATTGCAGCAGCGAGGAAATTGCAACGCGGCTATCCGTTCCAACGCTGCTTATATTAAAAGTTATCGCTCGAGATGTAACTTTGAGGTTTGTTAGGAATATACGTGCGTGTGATTCGCCGGAAATTAAGGGTGGTATTGTTCGCCGCGTAGTTTTTCATGGAGATGAGGGGATTGTTAAATTGCTAATGGTCATGGAGTATTCTTATTCTTCTAGTAACGCGAGAAGTTTTTAGAGCTTGCGATCGTAAAGCTTCGCAAGGTATTTTACGATTTATTTGGTTCTCGAAACAAAAGCGACGCTCGTTTGTTTATAAAAGCCCAGTCTTTTTCAACGCACATTGTCGCTGTCGCTCCGGGAATTCGAATAAAATACCCGCGATTCTCGGAGCGTGATGTTTCTTGGAAAAATTATCATCGTGACTCGATTTTTTTTTTCTAGCGCCATTATGGGTTCTCTTATCTCAGCCTTGCAATTACGACACAAGGTTTCCGGCACACGAATTTTCTCATACTTGAACTTGTTTTTTTTCTCCTCGACCGGATTCGAGAAGTAACACGTGCCGCTTCGAGTCCACAAAGAAATCGATCATCTCGACGATCCGATCGGAGCGGTAGATCGGTAGAACCGATCGAAATTAAGAGGCGACTCTGTGTCTCGATATACTGCTAATCATCGCGTTGTCATTGCGCCCTTTTCAAGCTCTCTGAGAGAGAGAGAGAGAGAAAGGGGGAGAGCGAGCCCTTTTACTCAGAGCGCAGCGAGCTCGCGGTTGGTCGTCGTCACCGAGCGCTCGATTCTCACGATTCCAGCAGCAATAATTTCACATCGTGCCCCGGGAAGATTTCGAAAGTCACGCGGCTACGGCCACGCTATCGGATATCTTCCGTGAAAAGGAGAGAAGAGCGCGAGAGAGCGCGCTTCGGTATTTTATTGTTTTCCCTATCTCTCTTTCTCTCTGCTGTGCGCTTTTTCCCTCCGCTTTGCTTCGATCGGACTCGACGAGATAGACTTTTGCCCTCGAGTCGCGTCGATCTCTGCTGCGCTTGGTTCTTGGGAAATAGGAGCGACTGAATTGGCTTTGTTTCTTAGGTAGTATGCATTATCTCCGCTAAGCTGTAATTTTAAATAATTGATTAAGTCGAAAAATTATTACGTTCGCGCTCTCAAGCGGCACAGTGTATAAATAGTAGACGTACGCCGACTGTGAAGAATGCGTTCAATCTCGCCTTGATAACTTTTCTCGGTACGTCATCATCATTACATATAAAACAGCCGTTAGCTCGTTCATTGTGTGCGCTCCGCGCGTCGAAGCTCGTTCCATCAGAAGCGCAATATAACGCGCGTTTCTTCCTTTTTCTTTCTCGCGCCAAAAGCCTCGTGCGGAAAACGTCGATCGCCGCGTGAAATCGCACCTTGGACACGCAACTCGAAAAAAGACAGCGGTGGCTTCTTATTAAAAAGGGACCGTAGTAGTGGCAAAAAGCTGTCGTCATTTCTCACGTTGTCACTCGATTTGTAGCCGCTGATCGATCTTGGTAATTTTGCTCTGCGATCGCCGCCGAAAAATCGACCACTATTCCAAGTTTTTTTTTCTCCTTCGATCTTCATTGTTTATCGCTGCGGTCGGAGCGGTACCTACACAGGAAACAGATCTTTTTCTCTGAGGAATTTTTTTTCCGCCGATCGGCAGCGGTCCCGTTGAAAATCGTTCCGCAAATTAAATAACTCTCGGCGAGTGACCACAAGAAGCAGCCAGCAGCGACTCCTTTGTTCTTATTCCTCCCCGTTGCTCTCTCTCTCTCGCGTCTATCTTTAATAGACCCGTTTCTTATTGTGCTTCCTCGCGCCGATCGGTCGAAAAATCGGCTGTTTTTCCCGCTTCCCACGCTTAAGCGCTCGTTCTCTTTCTACCTCGATTCCGGAATAATCGATTACAAGGAGCGAGGCCGTGGCAAAGTACCGATTTCTGTACCGAGAGAGAGAGAGAGAGAGAGAGAGAGAGAGAGAGAGAGAGAGAGAGAGAGAGAAGCCAATGTAGAGAGAAAGATCGAGGCGCGAGGAGTCAATACCGGTGCTCGAACGCTTGACTGATATCTCGATTCCACTGCGGAGTGAGCAACGCCGCTGCTATAATAAACTAGTTTTATTACATCACGCGCAAGATAAACAGAGTGTTTCGTGCGTAGAAAAGCAGCCACAGCCGGTCGCTCTCATCAAATGTAGGTGTATCGTACATATGAATGTATATGTAAAGTAGTCGCGTGGGCCCATGCTCGGCCGAAGGTCGGGCTCTCAAAGTCTCGCCGACCTCGCGCAACCATAACTCGAGCTGCGTATAACGTGCGGCGAACAGGTTTCTTACCGATCTCGTCTGAGGTTCATCCCCCTTCGGGTTATTTTTAGCCTCTCGGCTTCTATTTCCGAGCCGATTTCTCGAAGAGCGAATAATCGGTCCAGCCCCCCTTGGAATCGCGGGAGTATAGGAGAAAAAGCAGTGACAGGATGCAGAGAATCGGCGCTTCCGGGAAGAGTCATCGATCCGGAACCAAGAGCTTCGTGGAAGCCTTCTCCCCCGATTTTGATCGTGATTTTTCCCCACCAACGCGCAATCACCGAGTCATGACGCGCAGCTGCATCGCTGTTTATATCTCATTTCCGAGTGATTGATTCGTGCATGAATCTTTTAAACAGCTTCTTTAATCCTCAGAATTGTATAGCGAAGCTCATCTCTGCTGCGAAGCCACGTAAGACCGGAAGAGTTATAACCAGAAATCCTTCAAGCGTATAGCATTTATCCCATTGAGCCGTTCGCGCTAATGCTCTTTTTATCCCCGGCTGTAGCGCTGCCGTCATTTTTCCTCCTCCTCTTTTTCTTCTCGCCTCGCTCGCTTCAACCCCTCCAATCAGTCGCGGCATTCCTCAGTCCTTGGCGTGTCTATAGGCTATGCCCATGAGAAATTTCCACTTCGTCCATCACTCGTTCCTCTCTGCGTCTACCTCTCCTTCCCCTTCTTCTTCTGCTTCTGCTTCGTCTCGGCTGTTACTTTTTACGTATACACGCGTGCGCGTACACGCGGTTAACTTCTTCATTTCCAGATCCTCTTTTCGTCGACTGTATCCGACGATCTGGGCCAGTCGTATACGCTTTAGGCACGCACACACACACGCGAGAGGAAGCTCTTATCGTCTATCTGCGATGCGCGTCGAGGATAAGAAGGCCAGGAGGGGAAGGAAAGGGCTTCATTCGCGCAGCCCGGGAATCGCTAATGAATGTGTGAATGGAAGCGGGAAGGGCGAGCGTGTGACCTGAGCTTTTATATTTTTTTGCCGTTGAATATACTGTACACACATCGGTGTATCGTTATTATCTGCTTGACATTGCGCGAGCGGCAATTACTTTAATAATTGTTTCCTCGAGCGCGAGGCTGCGCGAAAGGAACGAGTTTTCGTGCATGTGAGCTTGTGTGACAAAGTAATTGGGGAATTATTGTCCGAAACGTGAGCGACGGCTAAATTTGAATACGAGGATATAATATTTGTAACGCGACGGTGATTATGTAATCGACGATTCGACGAAACAACGCAAGAGGAAGAAAAAAACACAAAATCTAGCTTGGGTTCTGTCAATGGCACTGGAAGAATTCACGGGGGAATTTAGCAACAGTCCCGTGGAACTCCCGTGTCATACACAGCGTCCGGCTACTCATCAAAAGTCTATACACAACGAGAATTTGTATAATTTCTAGTCTACTTTTTCTTCGAAAGCGATTTGTTAAAACATCCGCTTTTTAATTAAGAAAAAACGACGCTCGTAAAGATCGAGCATCGGCATTTTCCACGGAGCGTTCAACGACTTTCCCGAATTCATAAATCGCGCGCTTCCCCCCCTACAGGTGAATTTTACGAGCGCGCAGCGAGGGGACACGGTGGCGAGTTTTTCTTCTATACGCCACTACGGGGCCCCCACAGCTGGAAAGTGGGACTCGAGGAGCGAGCGAGAGAGAAGCAGTCCCGATAAATCCTACGCCGAGAGAGAGAGAGGAATAATCGCGATAAGCCAGCGGTTATATACGCTGCTGCAGCATGAAAGCGCATTGTCGAACACTGCAGCGCTCGGAGAAGGGCGCTTATCGCACCATTAAATGCTCGCACTGCTCGTCGCCAGAGGTGAGTCAAGTGATTTCCCTTTATCGCTTTCAACGAGTTTTCTCGTTTGTAATTTAATAATAGTTTTTTTTTTTTGAACAGTACAAAACTTGAAACTACATTTTCGCAAATCTTTTTCAGTGATATAACGACACACGGCTACCGGACTTGGCTCGGCTCCCGTCGTTTCGAGCTATAAAAACCGCTTTCCGAGGAGAAGCAGAGGCACGAAATATATTAAAAGACATATTTCTAGTCCTCGTGGGAAGCCGAGAGAAGAGAGGAATGAACTCAAAAAAAATAGACTAGTCGTCATGGGCATGACTCTCATTATTATTATTACACACAGTGGCGTTGATGTGATTCCTGCGATATAACGGTATCACGCATGGTCGCATTATGCGTACATTTATAAAATAAAAATTAGTTGGAATAAAGCACAATAATACAGTCGGTTCGCCGCGCCGATGACCGAATCGTTCTGAACTCCGTGCGAGCTCTCTCTCTCTCTCTCTAAGTTCAACGTTCGCGCTCGGTTCACCAGCCGCGCTCGGCGTCGGCGAACGGCTCGTTTCTGGGAAAAAGACCGAGCGCGAGTAGAGCGTAATCGCAGGTGTATATATATATACGTGCGCGCTCGCGGTGTGTACGGGGAATGAAATGATAAAATACGAGAGAGAAAGAGAAGGAGTCTACACATATATTGCGCTTCTCGCTCGGGAGGGTAATTGTTTTATGTGGCGGCGGTTGCGAAAATCCTGGTGAGCCGAGCAGGAGAGAGGGAAGATTTCTGGCTAGTTTATTGTTAATGAGGATGACAGTGGTTTATATGCCCCGGTGAAGCCTTTGCTTTTGTTTCCGAGAGACAATGACGAAATGCGCGATTTGCCGAGTCGACTGGTTTAGTAGACAAGTGACTTATTCGGATCCATGGCTTTTCCATTGTATACTTAACTATCGCTACCTCTCTCTCTCTCTCTCTCTTTTTCTCCTACTGTAAAAATCGATTTGCGCTTTACGAGCCGTCGATGTACATCAGTTCCAATGATATTTTTCCCTGTATATAACATTGGAGCGATGCAATTTGCCGACAATTATAAGCCAGCGATCGTACTTTTTCCCCTAGCTAGAAAAACAATTTACATAATAATCCGTGGGGCTAAAAACAATGAGCGCAAGAATCACCGCTAATAACAGGCCGATAAAATCTCTCGAGGCTCCATAAATCATCCAAAAGCTCGTCGTAAATCCGCGTGGCGCACGGTAGCCGCATAATAACGCTCGCTTGGAAAAGGTCGAGAGCGTGTAAGATAGTAAAAGCGTAAAATTAAGCGCGCGGCTATAGCCCTTTGGTAAGCGACTCAGTAGCGTAACGAGCGCGTATAAATGCGCATTACGATCGTGAGTATATATATATAACCGATTCGAGAGACATGTGCTACGGCGGTATGAGCAAAAGGCGCCGGCGCATCGCACCTGTCGCGCGCGCTCCGGAAGTAAGCGTTCCTGAGACTCTATATCGTGTCCCTTTGGCTTTTTTTTTTGCGCTTATAAGACACGGGAGCGTGTGACTGTGACGCGCTGTCGAGCAGCCACTGCGATGATGAAGATTAACGGGTAAGGTGAGCCAGCGGTTACGGAATTTAAGCTTGAGGATTATACTTGGCTCTCGGTTTACGGAGCTTCTTCTCGGTATTCAAATGGAGGTAAAAATATATAGAGCGCGAGGTGTTGTATCGATCGGCGATTCGTTGAAACTGCGCTCTCGCGTATATTGTACGTGTATACATGCCTATCGAGAGAGAGTCAATTGATTACTTGTTGCGTCACACACCTGTTGCTGCTCGATGGCGGCGCACAATTAAGCGCATGTGTATGTGTGCGCACCATACGACGAGTTCCGAAGTCATGCTAAGTCGCTCGTTCGCGTGCTGCTGCTGTTTAGAAATTTACGTGCCGAGTTCCAGTTATACATTCACGCGAGTTTGATCAGGTGTGGTTGTTCAACAAGGTCGAGAGATATTAAGCCAGTGATTCATAGACGACAAGAGCTTTTATTGTATATTTTGACGTTTTTATATTTCGGTGTCTTAGAGATTTCAGTTATGCATGCCAATGCTACCAAACATCAATTTTAATACGAAGCGAGATTCGGAGTCTGATCGCAAGTGTGCTCTGACAATTATAGCATGAGCGGCTCAAGCAGCAGGCCCAAGAACAGGTGATTTCGGCATGGAATGGCACACCGCTATATCTACACTCGGAGCGTAAATTATGATTAGAGAAATAAAAAAGCTTCCGTGCGCCACCTATGTTCACTAACCAGAGACTACAGTGAGTCGCGGATCTTCTATCTACGTAAAATCCTATTCCAACAACAAACACAGCCTAAGGTAAAACCAAAAGAGTTTGCATTCGAAATAAAAGCCGTACCTATATACCTCACCGCACACGTACACAACAATAAGTATACCCACAGCGAGATCAGCAAATCGTCTGGACAAAAGGTCCGGCCATCATTCCACGTACACACACACACGCGCGCTCGCACGTCCCTGTCTGTACCTACAAGCGCACCTAGAGCAACGTGTCTTATTTCTATAATAAAACAGCCGGCAACATGCGCGCACGTGCTTATCTAGATTCGCTACGGCGCTGAACTCTCTGCGGCCGATGAAAAATATCATTCTATAATTTTCCGACGCAATAAATTACGCTGGATGTATATACATACACCTGCAAGGCATCGCTATAGCACGAGCTCCAAGGTTAACATTGATCGAAAAAAAAAAGGAGGAGGAAAATAAAAAAGGCCGACTCTCGCGATCGTAAGTATACAGTCTCTCGCGATCTCATTGTTCGTGAGCAGCAGGGCGGAAAGCGGCACTTCCGGCTTCGACTTCCAGCTCGGCGTTGTCTGTCAGCGGCGCACTTGCCACTGCTTGTTTTTAAACGCGATGAATTTCATTACGAGCACGCAGAGTCTCGCTCTTCTTCTCGTGAGCAAGGGTTGCGAGCTTTATTCGTGGAGGGGAGGTACACTGGCTGTTTTTAAGTGTTTTTTTTTTGTAGTCGCGCGGCAATTAAACGTGTCATTGAATGATTTACGTTTCTCTCTTCGACTCGTGCCAATGCCTTGGATAAACTGCGCTCTACATAATCAGCTCTAGAGAAAAAAAGTTATCTGCAAATCTATCGACAGCGTTAATCGTCAGGTACAATCCATAAATCATCCTTAGTGACTTTTTCACTCTTGTAAAAATAATTGACTCATGAATACTGAAAAAAAAAAAAAAAAATTAACAGCCGTTCGCATAAACGCATGATTAATTCCACGCATGCAACCCCTCGTTAACATACCGAAACCGGAGCTCACGCGCAGGTGTGAAAAGCCGCTTGGCTTTTTCGGAAAATCGACCGGAAGCGGGACTCGTGGGAAGCGGCGAGTAACGCATGCAATTTTATACTGCAGAACCCTAACGTCGCGACGCCTCCAGCGCGAGAACGCCGTGTACTTTGTGGGAATGCTTTGTGCGAGGGGCTTTGTTTTGCGGATATTTTAATGGCTGTGCACGCGCGTTGGCTTTTTCATTTAATCTGGATGGGAAGAGGGTGGTCTTTTGCAAAATTGCGCGTCCACTCGAGTTATGGTATTTAAATTAACGATTACTCGTTTTGGCGGGAATTTTATGAACGAGAAGATGAATGGTAATAGGTTGCCGTAAGACTATTTTTGGTGTTTCCACCGTACGCCGTCACCGTAAACTCTCCGTGTTTGTGGCAGGTGAAACTAGGTGGGGCATAGGTGCTTTTCCATTTCCCTCACAACAATATGCGCGCCGAGTCTAGATATATATATAGCGGTGAGCCACCAATGCTAAAAAAGGCCCTCTCTCGTTCGCACAAGTGATTCACTAGCATTTCTTTGTTTACAAATAAAACCGCGGTTTTTTCTCGTTGTGCGAGTTATAATCGCCAAAACTTTCGACAGCTGGCAATTTTCAGTGCTCGTGTCGCAACCGCCCAGCATAAATTGTAGCTTTTGTAATTGTCGTGTGTTATATTTCGCTCCTCTAACTACCATAATCATCCAGGCCTTTGTTTATCCAAGCTTAAGCTCCGTTCTTTTACTTACGAAAAAATTGCATGTAAAATGTTTGTTTAGAGCACGATAATCAGCATTTTCGCGAGGAGGTGACTCTACTTGCTCGTGGTTACGTTAGCACATGATTATTATAACCAGAACGAAATGACGCAAACGATTTTCATGTTTCGTGTGTGTTGAATTTCGGTATAGAGCATATTATAATATCATAAGTGCAACGAATAAAAACAGCGTTATACACCTTTCCATTCCACACACTTTACACACGCGTTCTCAGCGCTATATGTATATCGCTCTGTTCAGCGCACTGGTATATCACGTACCGGCAAGCATTATTTTGCCATTTGTCATACACGCGCGCGAGTATTCGAGCGTAAAACCTCGCAATTCTCTCTCCCCCACATCGTCCCGTTAAATTGATTTGAATATTGAATTTTATCAGATGTGTTGCAATGGGCTATACGAGAGCGAGAGAGAGAGAGAGAGAGAGAGAGAGAGAGAGAGAGAGAGAGCGGAAAATATCCGCTCTGCAGCTTGTGTACGACAATAAGTTACGCGTACGTATTCACATCGTACGTGTACCTATCGGCCGCGACACGGCCTTACCCGCATTTTTTCTTTCCCTTATGCTTCCCCCGCTCGCTCGCCACGGCTCGCATGAATCATTCGCCTTGTTCTCAGCCATCTGTTGCATAAAAACGCTCGGCGAGTTCGTCTAGTCGTTGCTTTTTATTCTTCTTCCAACTTTGAGTTAATCGCACTTCGCCACACTTTTTATTTTTCATACGTGAAAGGAAAAATAATTTCGAAGCGATATTCGGCACCGGAAAGGCAAAGCACATTATGCGCGCGTCTAATCGCAGACAGATAATAAAACTGACACTAGCTGCGGGCTGTTCTAATCACCTGCCAACTTTTGTTTCCCAGTCCCGTTATACCGAATCAACGGCGTGTGTGTCTACATGTGCCAACGAGAGAACAACACGTGGGCGTTCGGGCAGCATTTTTTTTTTCATCCTCTGACTTGGCAGATGCTTCTCTCTCTCTCTCTCTCTCTCTCTAAACACATGTAAGTGCTCATCACATAATAAAACACATAATCACGATCGTAACTTACGCAATCTCCTGCGAATGACGTAAAGCGAGCGGCGAGGACAAATTGAATTATTGCAACGTCCAAGTCGATGTTGAGACGAGATTTCATATTCTATATTTAAAAGTCAACGCCACTGACACTTTGATCGATCATTCGCTTGGACTCGCGCGTATAGCAATTAAAACGCAAAAAGTCAAGAAAAAAAAAACAAAGCACAAAAGTTCATCAACCGAAGGTACAATGCCCTTCTATTGATGAGGCTCTCGCTCTCGTATATACACACAGGATGAAAAGAAAGTACCAAGCCATAACGAGCCAAATTGAAAAGCCGCATCATTAAGTCCGTGATGCACGAAACCTCCTTCGAGCGGCAGCCAATCGTCATTACGAGAACGTCATTACCCAATCTTCAGGGCTGCAGACTCAGTGGTACAAATCAATAGCCTTGGTGCATTAGAATATCGCCGACATCATCGGCGCGCATAAAAAGTCGTTCCAATGGAGAACTGTTGCTGCCGCTGCACGAGAGGAAGAGAGAAAAATAAAGCGGCTTGTTCTCGTTAAGTACGTGTGTGGTAATGTAAGTGGATCGAGCGTGGATTCCTAAGCTCGCCTCTCGTGAGGCCCCGGGCCCACCGAATGACGTGGGGAAAAAGTGTCGGGAAATGCCTGCCGCAAACCGTGTACACTATGTGGTATATGCGGAGAGAGGAAAGATACGGCTGATGGAGGGGTAATTACTTTACACGGGACAGGGCTGAGACTCGTGTGGTTACCGGTCTCACGGCAAGAGACGAGCGATGGATAGACATATACGCGTGGATATAGACCTCCTCGAGAGCAGTGTACCCGGCTACTGTGCTGTATAGCTGACTTTATATGCGAAGAAGCTTCGCTGGTAATCGACGGTAATTGTGAGGTATTACCCCGGCGGTAACCTGTATATATTGTTATAAACGAGTGGATTAGTCGATTAATGGGGCCTCGCTTTCGTTTCATCCGATGCGCTTCGACAAGAGTCTTTGTGCGGTAATGGCAAGCATGCAGAGTAACGTTTGTGTATTCGATCGCGACGTAATTGATTTTCATGTGTCGACACTAATTTTCGTACAACACTAATTCTAAAATAGCGGATATGAATAATTCCACAGGATCAAGCTTATTCCTGTTTACTTTGGCCGGTACGCGCGGTGAGAACGATCTCATGACACTCGTTCGACTGTATAACTAATCATAGACCAGCGGCTGCGTATAGTATTGCGCAAAGCTGCTTATGGAAAATTGAGATAATTAAAATATCGTTACACACGGCTGTACGAGATAGCTGCAAGTATAATGCTCGGCGCGCTCGCGATTTCTTCTTCTGCGCGTCTAAGTACTTAACTGCTCTCGCTTGGAAATACCTTCGCCTCGTATCAAAGGATTCCTCACTTCAGAATGTGCAACCTCTTCTCGAACTGTTAAACTAATTACGGAGCCATTTGTTTCGAGCCGTCGTGTACTTTTTGTTGACGACTTTTATTTTCATGTACCGTAGACAAGTGTAAAAGAGCTTCCCGTTTGGCGATCATCGGCGTAATCGAATTGAAAAAATCGATGATTTATGGACGATTGAATAGTATAATCGCAAGAGTGTCTGGGAAACAATATTTTCACTGATTTCCCGTTTGATAGAAGACGACTCTCTCGCTTAAGATGAATCACATCGTAAAACTTTGATTGTATTACACCCTCTCTCCGCACCAATAAATCACTGCACATACGAAAGAGGCATTTTTTCCCTCGACTATAATTGCAAACACCTCGCGCTTTAATTACACATGCAGTACACGGTCGGGGCTTATCACAGTGCGCGCTTCGACCTTCTGCGCATTTTTCGCGATTTCCGGCGCGTGAGTCGACGCCCAGACGACGTTCACACGCTGTATAGTCGCGCCTAACGAGTCGCTATTCGCGTGCAGAGACAATCGACTTCGCGGATCACTCGATCGCACTTCGATACAGTAGGCTACTCGATGAGACCTCGTAAGTGCTACTTAGTCCGAATCGTGTAGGTACAAATATGAAGTAACGAGAGCTTGTTTTCCTTTTCGGAGAATCCAACGGATTTTTAGACACTTTCCTTGATGGTATAATTTTATAAAATAAAGAAACGCGTGATGAAACGAACCGAAAGGCAGAGTTGAATTTTTTCAAGAGAGAAGCGAAAGCACTGTGTGCAATGGCATCGCACACGCCACCGAAAATAAAAAGAGCGTAACGGGACAACGCGAGCGTGAAGACCAGTTTTGAGAGAAAAGAAAGGACAGCAAGAATCACATCCGTCAGAAAATACTCGCTCACGTCTCTGCCACGCTGTACGTACATTGTTACACGTGGAATATTTCATCGTCCCGAGAATTACAGTTTGAGAAAAAAATAAAGAGCGCAAACCGGACGCTATTATAAATACGAAAGAAATGTTATCGAAAAAGAGCATTGAAAATCTATTTTCCGGCGGGGTAAATATTTGCACCGACTATAAGCTTATATGAATTGTAAACAAATTGAAAAATTGCTAGGAGACTTCACTCGCTCATCTGGTGATATAACCTCTCCGCAAAATATATTAAGAATGAACCTATACGTGGCATTGACCAAGTTCATCCATCATACTATCTCGTCACCATAGCCACATCGTCAGTTACAAAATCTCACTTTCCCTCAACCCCTCTGTTTACCGGCGGCTTCTCTCAGCCATCGTGCTGGAAAATCAAAGGCACTTCGCTAACGTAAATACGAGTACACAGCGATAATTCACTTTATAGAATATATAGCAGAGTATAGCATCAGCACGAGATCGTATGCACTGACGTTCACGTCGCAAAGCTGCACTTGGAGCTGGGCCAGCGCGAAAATAAGCCAAAACTCACGGAAACAGTGTGCCGCCACTGCGCCCGCCGAGTATATGCGTGAAAGAGAGAGAGAGACGCACTTTATATAAAACTCTCTCGGTGTGCCGCGCATTCGCGTCGATAAACAATTTAGACATCGCGCGAGTCTCTTTTTACGCGACGCGTCGCTTCGCGCGCTGAGTCGAGGTCCTTTATTGTAAATTTAAGCTCTGACTAAATGCGACACGTGTCCGAGATCTAAGATTAGGCAAGCATGTAACCGGCTGCTGTTGCTGTACGGACAAAGCTTGGGAGTGATTGCCTTTTTTATTTGCCGGAGGACTCGACGATTCGGATGATAAGAGAGAGACGTGTGGTTCAAGGTGCCGGTCTTTGTTCGATCGAGCGATTAGACAATGACAAATCGTGTGGATAGGTCTCCGTTGCATAACGATTGTGTTTTTTATCGGACTAGGGAACGCTGCGAAGTTTTTGCGAGCCACGGAGTGTAGAGTTTCCGAGTCTGTAAATAAAACGTTGTCCATGAGTGTTTTGCCTGAATGAAGATCGTTATTTATAAGTATTAGCTCAAGTCGCTCGACTATACCCGATGCCTGACTCGATGTCTTTTTCAGTAGATGCAGTCGAGTCCAGTCAGGCGCGCTTTTGAGCCCTGCATATTTTGCTGTCCGAACGAATACATAAAAAAAAAATTTAGGTATCGAAAAAGCGTGTTTTCAAAAGGACGTGTCTTTGATCTTCTCCGTTAGGAGCTAGTACTTCTCGATATGTCCCTCGATCCAAAAACAAATCTGTCGTTCCCCTTTGATACGAAATCTGTTTGATCTTGCTTTGATGTCGCGGTAATCGAATTTTTGAATATTCCTTGAAAATAATATCAGGAGTCGCGCTCGCGTATGCCGAGTTTGCTTACATAAACATAAATAACGATTCGTGGTTGCATAACGCGAAAAGCTCGCCTCGCACCTTAATCATGCACCCAGCAGTGTTCCGTAGTGCATATACTATAATACTCGAACTCTCTGGCGCGTTTTGTCATTCCTTTTTTTACAACCGATTTCAGCCATCCGCAGACACAAAGAAATTACCAAAGCATAAGGCTTTCATAATAATTCCAATGTGCGCAGAGAGTGTAATTATACGACTTTCCAACTTGCTCTCGTTGCGGAACGATCGCGAAAAAATCGCTTCCGCTATAGTGGACAAGGGCGCGCACACGTGTAATATAGGTATCTCTCGTCGCGTGCGGCTCAGAGAGATGCTTGCGTGTGTATACATACTATAGATATGTGGTGGAAGCATCAGAAAGAGAAACCACGTCGCGAGGGCCACTCTATAGACTGCATCGAGAGCATCGCAGGAGAAAGAGAGAGTGAAAGAGAGAGAGCAGAGCGCGCGCAGCGAGAGAAACGGAGCTCTATAGCTTCCAACAGATCGAGTGGGGGTATGAGAAGGACGGAGAGAGAGCCTTTTCAGATCTCGCGACGACCAGCCGCTCAGTTCCGTGATGCTCGCCGCGTGAATCGCGGAAGGTGAACTCCTAGCTCTCTTGTCGATTTGGAAGGCTGTTTTTCGTTTTTGGAGATTGTTGTTTTTCCTGTGAACACTGTGATATAGAGTTTGAACGTTCAGTGATACCTTCTGTGTTATTACCTTTGTTTTTCTTGGAGAAGTTCCTGAAGTTGGGGTTGCGATCTGGTTCAACATCTGACGCGTCGAAAGAGGTAAACAATGGTTTTGTGACGGCATGTTTGGTGTCTGATTATCGGTGATTGGTCAGCTTGACGCGCGTTAAAACAGTGAATAATACAAAATTTTGTTGTTAACTTCATTGTAAGTCTCTGCTTTCTTATTGGAACAGGCCAGTGGGACAATCGCTCTCGTATCTCTAGAAAAATAGCTTTCTCCTCAATCCAAACTATCTCTCCGCCGACTTCTCGTGTCTGCAGAGAAATTGATGGGTTCGGCTTTTTGTGTATCAGTAGGTCACTTTTTCGCACTTGACAGTTTCACCTGCACCATTGTCTCAAAGATTAACACCGCGTGAAAAACCATAACTCAAAATCCATTGAGGAATAATAGTCGACACTAATATTGTCTGTAAAAGCAAGACGAAGTAGAAAGTACAATCGCAGTACAATTTTGAGGGCACGAAGACAAAACATATGGTGAACTGCCATTGTTTCGCGGTTACGCAAGTGACAATCGTGCATCGACGACGTTCAGATCGAGTACCATAAGCGCCAAAAGAGAAATAATATTTGCCGCAAATATTTTTGTCTTCTTTGGGATAGAAATAAATACATGACGAAACTGCAATAGTAGACGACCTATAGTACTTGTGTATAGTAGCGTTTTTGTTGTATTTTTCGCCTTCCAAGAAGTTTAAAACTCGCTGACACATGGCACTATTTTAGTTACTCATTTCTTTTTTCATTATTTTCCTCGTTCCCGTCGTCGATCAACCAGATTTATTCCCAAAGCTATTAACTATTCCGAAAACGATCTGCACCAGTCTGCATAACGAAAACAACAATAGAGCCACTACTTATACTGAAAACCATAACGACTGTTGCACTCAGCAAGCATCGGTACACAGAAATTAAAATAGAGGAAGGCCGATCCAACTAACGCAACGAAAGTTATAACATATCGCTGCACGATACTGACGTTATTATATTTACGCGACACGCGCGAAAAATGACGCGCAACTTTTAATAAAAACCGCGTAACTCAGTCTCGTTTATTACTATCTCAAAACCACATACACACTCGTAACGAGTCAGTCGATGGAAATAAAGAGGAACAAAATTTATTTTCCAGACCGCGCGGACGAGCATACATCGGAGCATCAGTGAGAGAGAAAAAAGCTCCCGAGAGTGTGACGAAAGTCCGTGCGTTCATGTGCGTCGGCGGCGTAGGAGGAAGAGAAAAACGGTATATACCCCGAGTTCACGAGAGCGAGTCGAGCTCTAAGAATATACCGCAGCAAGCGGATCGTTGAACCGTCCACGTGCTGCTACATGGGAGGAACCGTGTAAAATTACCGCCGCCGCTGCAGTCTTTCCGCTTTTCTCCACTCGGAACTTCCGCCCAGACGCTATGTCCAGTGAAACGACGTCTGACGAAGAGTCCTCCCAGGAGGACTTGCAGAGGTACGAGATCGATGACCTGGAGATGATTAGAACCATCGGTGAGTTTCTTATTATTTTTTCACGCATTCACACTAACGAAAAAAAGCTCCGTGTGGACTTTCACCGCAAAAAAAAAAAAACCCTTTGATTGATGTTTACAACTAAAGTTTCGTCACGAAAACCCGTATCACGCCTGCGCGCACTCATCTCCTTTGTTTCCTCCGCGAGAACCGTTAGCCCTTTTAACGGCAAAGTGCTTTTCCTCGACCGCATCAGCCGTGTGTAATTAAACACGAGCCAGCTCGAAAATTACGTTTCATCGTCGAAACGCGCATAGAGCCGGTCCACTTGAAAGCCCATTTCTTCAATTTCTTGCCTCGGTTTTCACCGCGTTTTTGCGTGACGCCAACTGCGCCGCTTGCTCGATCCAAGTGAAAGTCAGCTGCAGTCGATTTTTTTCTTCTCGTCGCGCGCCTAGCACCGAAATCTCTCGAAGCGTCTAATGCTTAGATTGTTTTTGCAGCCATTCTCCGTGGGCGTATAACGAATAGACGTACAGCTCAAAACCCAAGAAGCTTGCTGTATATACTCTGTGCAGACAAAAGAAAGATGAAACGCTTCGCTTTTCCTCCGCTGTTGCTTCTTGAAGTGCCCAGTAGCGGGAATCCGCGCGATTAATCGGTCTAAAGGAGAGATTCCTGGCTCTGTTTTTTGTCGCCGACGTGGTTGGGTATATCGACCGTGTGTGTACCGTTAGGACGAGCCTATAGGAAATTAATCTACCCTTTTTACTCCGTGACTCGTTGAATGCGACTGGTATATGTTGCGATATACCTACCGACTTCATTATCACGCGAGGATAAACATTTCGAAACTTTATTCACGCCGAAAAGCCAAACAATCTAAAAAGCTTTCACTCGCGAGAACTCGGGTACTTTCGAAAGATAAAAGAAGCTTAATAGCCGGAAATTTTACGACTTGCGTGTTTCTTTCTTCCTATATATGCCGACACCTGTCGCTGTTAGCTCTTGTTGACCAGTTTTGTTTATTTATAGAGATACAGAGCGAAATCTATTTCTTATAGATCCATTTTCCAAAGTCGTCGGCAGATGCGGCTCATTGACGAACTGCTAATTGGATGCGGTTCGTTTGACACTTGCGCGTTTCTATCTTTGCTGGGCGCACGTCGTGGGAAAGTGCGTTTATAAATGGTCCGCTCTTCTATTACTGGCCAAGCGTCCCAATGTGTACGGATTATTTTCGGCCACCGTCAAGTCAAATTTGTATCCTCGTACATGCTTCATTCGCGTTCGCGCGCATGTGTATCGTCAATCCTATATATGCTGTTTCCTCATATTTGTTCATCTGTTTGTTTTACCAACTGCCTACGGTGCGATGTATGTTTTATCGAACTAGCCTTGAGACGGATACGGATTGCGAAAAAATCCATAAAAACGATTTATTTCCGCTCTTGTATTACATCTCTAGAGGCTGTAAAGTTTTATAAGAAAATTTCCGTTGACGTAGCTTTACGTATTTTTGAACACGCCCAACAACTTCTTCTGAATCATTCTGCGGTTTTTTCGAAACCTCCTCTGACTCTTGCTTTATAAATAAAATATCCAAACTGAAAATTTGATATTCTTGCATACAGGTACCGGAACGTTTGGCCGAGTAATATTGTGCCGGCACCGGGGAAAGCCACTGGCTCTGAAAATTTTATCCATGGTTGACGTCATCCGGCTCAAGCAGGTGGATCACGTGCGCAATGAAATTACCGTCCTCAAAGAAGTCAAGCATCCCTTCATCGTCAACATGTGAGTAACAGCGAGTCGAGAGTATAATAAGTAACTGACACGTGCGCGCACTTTAACATTCAAAGCGTCGCCTTTCATTCTCACTCGTACACGTACGTATACGCGAGCACAAAGCCGAGCCGAAGAAGATCGGGGTAATGTGAACGACCTTTTGAATTTCGTATTTTGGGACGTGCGCGTGGCTGCGGTGAAATGGCGTTTGAATTTAAGGATTAATGATATTTTTTTGTAACTAATAGTGTATATTGTATATCTACAGGCTGTGGAGCGGCAGGGATGAAGCAAGGGTCTACATGCTATTGGAATTCGTCGCGGGTGGCGAACTTTTTTCCTACCTACGTGCCGCCGGACGTTTCTCTGGCAGGACCAGTTGTTTCTACGCCGCAGAAATCGTCTGCGCTCTCGAGTATCTACATAGCAAGCACATTGTCTACCGAGACTTGAAACCTGAAAATCTGTTGCTAGACAGTCAGGGTCATCTCAAGATCACGGATTTTGGATTTTCTAAAAAGTTGACCGACAGGTACATAACGTGCGGTTTCGAGTTTGAAATTCCGAAATAAATTTTGTCATTCCGCTGGAAAGAAGCTGTTGTGCTTTGAATACAAAGGGTGTGTCGGAATTCATTTCGAGATGAACAACAGAAAAGAAGGAAGTGGATCTTTTAAAATCCGAATCTAAAGCTGTTATGCGCCAGTGAAAAATCTTATCAAAAACCGTTGCGAGTCTAACTTAAACTTGATTTCAATTTGTGCTTTCGCGCGAACCGTGATACGTTGTAAAACAAAGCAAACTCTCCGGTTTTTCGACCAGCAAACATAGGTGGCGCATGCGTACTTTTATATTTTCCTTATCAGTCACTGCGCAAACTGCAGATATATAGAGACGTGTCAACAGTAAAAACTGCTGTTTTTTTAGGCCTGCTTGAGCCGCTCATGCTATGATCATATGGTAGGGCTCGTACGTGCTATGTTAGATGAGTTACTTTTGATTGTTTTTATACATCATTGATAGCTACAATAAAAAGTGATGCGTATCAAGAGAATTATATCGCTATAATTCTACCATCTGTAATTAAGTGGTTGAATCGGAGCCAAAAATAATAAATTGTCTTGCCATTCTCTCACGGAAACTAATCAAGAGAGTTTGGATAACTTTACAAAAAATTTTAAATGAAAAATCGCCTTTTAATTCGACAATAAATAAAAATAAGAAAGGCTAAACGTTACAAAATTTTCGATTAAGAATTTCAATTCGTTAATAGCTTCCTATAACAGTCGCCGAATTAATTAATTTCAGGCTGCGTGCCAAACTCACCTTTCCGAACGGATATTATCACTCCATTAGATACAATGTATCTTCCACAAATTATATCCCTAAGGTGGCTATTATAAATAATCGAATCTTATTCTGCAGAACCTGGACACTTTGCGGTACACCGGAGTACTTGGCTCCAGAGATCATTCAAAGCAAAGGACACAACAAAGCCGTCGACTGGTGGGCACTGGGTATCCTGATCTACGAGATGCTAGCGGGATTTCCACCCTTCTTCGATGACAATCCATTTGGAATTTACGAAAAGATTCTCGGCGGTAGGATAGAGTGGCCCAAACACATGGATCCAATCGCCAAGGACTTGGTCAAAAAGCTGCTGGTAGCAGACAGGACAAAGAGGCTTGGAAACATGCGTCAAGGTGCCGACGATGTCAAGAGGCATCGATGGTTCAAACTCGTCGACTGGTCACAGGTACGAATTGTGATTTCATCGAATCGAGCGATTCGAGCATATTATCCTAATGTAAAACGTTCTGGTTACTGCAGGTACCGCAAAGAGCTTTGGTACCACCGATTAGCCCAAGACTGAAAGCTCCAGGAGATCCAAGCTGCTTCGATGACTACCCGGAAACCGACTGGCGGTCCCAGCCACCTCTACCACCTGACCAGTTGGCCTTGTTTCAAGATTTTTGACGACGTGCTGATGCTTGAGTAGCTGCAGCGACGATTGAAAAACTAAATAGTACAAAAACAAAAACAAACTGCGAAAAATCGCGAATAAAAACAAACGTTCACTCACGAGTATTTTCACAGGAGAGATTTAAAAAATATTTTTGTACTTATCGAAGCAATTGACTCTTCGCGAAGAGTCTCTAGTCAATTTGATATTTGTGATGTTCAAAAGCACATGAAAATTTGCATGTACATCGTTGAATCACGACAGTGTCCGATGAAATAATTTCTCTTTCGACGAATAATGTGACGATGGCTTTGCTGAAAGCTCTAGATTTTTTTCTAATGGTGACAGTTCGATTTTGATATTATTTTGTTATTATTAGTTGAACTCTATTTGTAAATACGTTTTTATCATTTGCTATATTCTACGCTTTGTTATATCTTACTATAGAGTATGTCTAAGAAGAAAAGTGATCGCGTACTTTTTTGTAAGTTACGTATACATGTAAGTGTTTCTTTGAAAACTTGTTAATAGAAGTGATAATAAATATAAGTCGTCCACGTATTTCTTAGTCTTTTGTAATTTTACTGGCTTTTAATTAATTTTACGAACAGAAACATCTACAAGTGGCTGTATAAGAATTAATACACTTTTGGATTGGCTTCTCCCTGCTTTAACTGTACGGCCAACTAGTATCTGGTTAGCAAAGATAGGTGGCGCTTAGGCAATTTCTTATTACCCTTATCACAATCTGCGATTTGAGTCAAGATATAGCGGTGTACCACCTATTTGCCAAGATAGCCCTGTCAGGCCATTTGTGTGAGCCGCTCATGCTGTAACTGCCTCCTGGTGAAAAAAAAACTATTTTATAAATCTCCCGTGAGAATAGCTAACTTGTTCAGTCGCAGCGCCAGATCTATTCATACGCTCTATAGTCAGAATGTTTATACCTCTGCAGCACTATCCGAGTTGTTCGAGCTTTTGAACTCGCTCACGTAGGCACTTCCTAGTGACGCAGTAACGTGCAAAATCCTGTTGTCGTTACGCGCCAATGGCGATTACGTATTATACCGAGAACTCGTATTTCGTTGTAATGCCGGCAATTAGTAGATTGATCTGATTGTTGAGTTTTTTGTGCTTCAAACTTTTAAAAGTGTGCTTAAATTTTTCCAAAACTTTATACCAGGATGATCGTAACTGTAAATTATGGGCGTATGAAAAAAGTTTTTGTAGAAATACAGGCCTTAGTGTAGCTGAGGCAGATTCTATTTTTGCAAAAAAAAACAGCAGTAGTTTTGCCTCTATCATCACTAATGTCAGATCAAACAAGAATCAAGGAAAAATATTACTAACGGAAATTTTTCAGTGTCCAACAGCCTCTATTCTACTTTCGCTCTATTTTCATCTAGATTTATACGGGTGTGACAATAAAGCGTCCGAGTTCAAACGGAATGCGAGACTGCTATTGACAAATGCGTTATTCACGCGTGCGGTTCGAGGACTTAACAAGACTAATTGAACTCATTTGAAACCCGTGATATTGTTGTTGCAACCACGTTTGTTTTTTTTTCGGATGATTGGTCGGAATTGAGTTAATGCGAAAATAATTAGGTTTAATCTGCAGTCATTTTTCGATCTCTGTGTAATGGTCCACTTTTATTGATTATATACGTTACGTAATTTTGAGGCGTAGACTTTTTTATATTGTTGTTGCACTGGTCGTAATTGGCAATTTTTAGCAATTAAAGGGTATCGAAATTTACGTATGAAATGAGTATATAACAGAAATATAGAAGATTTTATTTCTGTTAAAAGGGTAGGGAGTAGAGAACATTTTTTTGAATGAAAAAGAGTATAGATTTAATTTTATAGCACCAATCGATATATTGAGTGAAAAGAGAAAAGTAATTCTAATAATCTTTTCCTGGGTATAACAATAGACTAATAAAAAAATGCTATCGATAACACGTAAAACCACCTCTGTATAGCGCTATAAATAACCCTTGCATATATTGTTCAATTGCCCTGACTATGAATGCACTTCACGCTTCATAGTATTTTTTATTAAGCTTATATCTCAAAGTGTCTATTCGTAGGTGTACTCGTGAGCCTTTGTATGATACATGACTGTGGTTGAACTTTATAATAATTATGAGCTTTTTGTCAGGCTGGTTGTTGATTGAATACTAAAATAAATTAAAATGTTGTTAATAAGTAAAACTCAACAAACATATCGTTTTGTTTATTGTTGGCATATTAAATTAGGATTGGAGACAGATATTATACATTTTACATCGCATGATCATAATAATTCACATACAATCAATTAATAATATTTTCATACCAAAGCACGAATAATTATAACTCATATAAACAAATCATTCGATGAAATAAAATTTATAAGCACGATAACGTACAAGATTTTGTAAAATTCAATTAGATAAATCTAGAAATTAAGATATTATTATTGTAAATTCTTTTAATACGCTGACGGGGCGCCGGTTTGACGAACTTACAGATGTAGAATTGCTTGTTGCTTGTCCTGGTACTAAGTCAATGGCCAAAAATATTCATACAAAATAATTTTTACCGTTCAGTTAGGTAAATTAGAAAAATTCTTAATAGCTTACGTACGACACCTACGAAAGTGTCTCCATTATTTATAATATTTAAAAAACACCTAATTCCCTCATAATCACACTGTTGCTCGAAAAACTTTCAGATGAAATCTACATCGTGCACGATTCATCATAAAATTGTCTGTACCAAAATACGTCACGTAGATGTCCCAAGAAATTCTTCCGCTCAACATAGCGATCATAAAAGTCAAATCTCGAGGTATCCTCTCGATTTTCTTATCCACGCCTACACCTCTCCAGGTGGATTTTCGATCCGTGCCCGATTCTTTATAACCCGCTTGAACCGTCGGCGGCGGATCTATTTTTGGAGCAGCTTCCGAAAATATATAGATCAAGATCTCTCCGGCGGAGGGGATGCGCGCGAGCGCGGCTATCTGGAAGTATCGGCTATTTTCGACCGATCGCCCACGCCGTTGAAACTCCGCGACCGCGCTGTTACTTTGCGTATTTTTTTCGCAGTTCGACTCCTTTTCTCTTTCTGTCTCTTGATTCGGAGCTTTTTATGATGTTCTCTCTCTCTCTCTCTCTCTCTCTCTCTCTCTCTCTCTCTCTCTCTCTCTCTCTCTCTCTCTCTCCTTTTCTCGGATATCGAGTGGGGAAATGGATTACTTTTGACGTACGACACGAGACGTTATGTGCGCGAGAGGGAACGTTCGTTTTTACGATCTTAAACTGTAGGGTTCTCTCTAGCTTTCGTATTTTTTTCGCTTTTGCATGCCAAGAGCTTCTTCTTTCCTTCTGATATTTAAAAATAAGCGCGGGTTTTCAAAAGCTGGGTGTACGGGTTTATAAGCTTTTTTATATCGTTTCAAAATTTTGATTTAAGCTAAAGAGTTAATATTTTCTTTATTGTAATTATTATTGGATAAAAGAAAGAAACAAGAAGCTGGAGCGGAATTGTCACAAGGTCAAGACGTATAAAGTCGAACGCCAGTGAAAATAATCGGTTGCGCCGCGCGCACGGATTTAGTCCAATCCCAATAACGATCGTACGCAGAAACTCGATCGGAATTCATTGGACAACGATTGAGTTCGATAATATTTGTCCTAGCGCTTTTAATAACGTTTTCAAACTTGTAGCCTGATATTTGGATTTAACTTTTTTTTTTTATTGACTCTTATACGCTAACTTAATTATTGCACTTGGTGAACGATGTCGCTCTTGTTATTTTTCATGGACTGATGGACACTGGAACGTGGATGTTATCACGGGCTCGGGGAGAGCTTTTTCCTATCTCTGGCATGCATACTCTTTCCCTCATGTGCTACGTGCGTCAACTCTGAAAGAATGTTCATTAGTTCACCTAAAACTGCATTACTTTGCCATATTGAAAGCTTGCAGCAAGCTTTTCGCCATAATTTCAAAGAGAGCGTTGAAAGCTCCCATCAAGCTATTTCTCGTAAACACGTGAAAATATTGAAACGCGTGAGTGCACGATAAGCTAAAGGCAGAAAGAAAGCGTAGAAAGCGAGCTTACCATAATTACGATGTTATTTCTCATTTAGTAGATCCCCGAGTAAAGCAGGTACAACGAGATGAGTAGCAAGAGCAGGATAAAGTACGTCGTCAAAATGTTCTTCGACTCATGGCTCTGGATTGGTATTTTAATCGAACTCTTTCGCTTCTGTGCTGCTGTGCCCGTCATTTCTTCACATAGAATAACACAAAACAAGATTATTTTTCAATACCCCAACACTCACGCAATGATGAATTTGAAAACAAGAAGAAAAAAAAAGCAGAACTGAAAATTCGCAATAGAAAAAAAAAACTGCGACCCACCCGGAGCTTTGGCTCGTCGACTGGCGGAGCGTAACAACAGGCGGCTAATCGGCCGTATTAAAACTGAGAGAGCTATCGGAAAAAGGGTTCTATGATCGCTCGACGCTGCGGCTCGTCGAAGACTGGAGCTGCTGGCCGTCACGCGCTCACGCCCCTCGTCAGGAAGCACCGGCTCCTCCAGGAATCTCTTCCCCTTCCTCTTTTCGCGCAGCTTGAATTTTCAAGAGCGGCGCCGTCGCCGCCGAGCTTTTTTCCGCGAACGTACTGCCCGCCGCATACATCCCCTCCATCGGCGCGCAAGCGATCGGAAAGCTTTGAGAGTAGTGCAGATTACGTATGAAGGCCTAATGGTTTGATGAGCTCTGATGGCTGACATGGGCACGAACAGATGGAGGAAAACAGAATTAACGCGGGAATGAGAGGAATGCTGTGGTGTATACGAGCTCAAGCATATTATGGTGGGCCACAGACGTTACAACGCATTTAATTGATTGTGCTTTTTGTGCTATTTTTTATTTTTATTATTATTTTAATACACCTGCTCGACAAGACGTGCGTAGGTACGCGAGCCTTCTACGTCATATTTTTCTCGACGCAAGTTCTTTTTTAATCCGTATACTTCGTCTTTTAGAAAAGTGCTATTTTTTATACTCTTGTTATAAGCAAACGAAGAAGGAGTATTTTCGTATCGGACAAGTGCCTGGGTGTGTGCAAGAATGAATGCGAATGGAAGCTTCCGCGGTTCACCGACCATCGCCGTATCACGTCATAATTGCCAATTCTTCCGTAAAAAATTTCTAGCTCGACCTTCAGTTTCTTTTTTCTATTGAAGGTCGATCGATTTTTACGTAGTAAGCATACCGGAAGGGATAGTCCGCTACTGCGATTCACGTGTGCAATTACAAGCTGTTTTGTGTGCAGGCGTTCTTTCAAGAATTTAGAATTAAACAAAATTTTATTTCTAGCCGAACAAACAGCGAGAATCGACAGGGAATTCCTCGAAGTTTATTAGCAGTAAAACGTATACTCGTGGAATGTTTCCGAGCTTGCGACAGAAATTCGACTGGTATTCTTTTTATACATTTTTATAAAAACGCTGGATGTGGCGCCAAAAGCTCTGCAGCTATGTTGAAGCTTCTGAATTCCGTTGATTCTAAAAGAGCCGAGGACGAATCACGTGCCGCCAAGTCGAGAGAGAAATAAAAATCAACGTTGCGGTGTTCTATCATCTGGTCGGTATAACGAAGGGGAGATGATAAAGAGTCAGAGTATCAATGAAATACGGCTGACAGATGTCACTGACTGTCTTTAAGAATTTAGATGTTTGACGTATGCAGTGCGACGGATTCTCAAAATTCATAAATAAGGGCAGTTAATGACTTGTCAAACAAGATCTTTATTGAGGATCTAGGAGCTTTTATTTATTGCTTAGGTAAATTTTGATTCGGTGGGAAAATTATTTGAAAAATCGTTATTACTTAAGGTTCACATGAGTTTATTAAAATCTAAATACAAAATACTATTTACAATTTTCGTCCATCTGGATTATCGCAAATATTTTTCACCTTGTACTTCTCGATGAGTCTGTGTGTATAAAATAAATTGATAAGTCAACCATTTGAAATTTGATATGTGCACATACGCTCTTTTTAGGAATGAAACTTACTCGGGAGTCGAACAGAAATACTCGGATCCTTGTTGGCATTCTTCAGGATCTCGGGTCATTCGGCTTGTTGCAGTTCCCAAGTATCGATTGTAATGTTATTCATCGGGCGTCCTCGGGAAGAGGGCGCCCATTAGGGAAAAATCTCGAAGAGGATGTGTTTTAAACTGTTCGATCTGCTTGATTTTTTCTGATGGGTGACCTCCGGATTAGCAATAAACCAGCTGGTTTGAATACAATAATCTATCAATTCACTTGAGTCTGTGGAATCCAAAAGAAGAAAGCGATCAATGGAGAATCATGAAGTGAACAACTTTCTAGACACGGTGGACCCCTCGAATCAACTGCAAAGTTCACTTCTGTTTTCAGAGAAAATTTCGGGCCAATTATTTGCCTTAGCCAACCGCATAATAAACCCGCCTCGTCATCGAAAAACAGACCCTAATTTACCTCATTCTACACGGCGTCTCAATTTCATAACTAGCCGACACCGAAGAAGCGCCTCCATCGCTTATACCTATAACGCAATCAAAATAAAAGAACGACGTGCGCCGAGCCACACACCCTCGACTGTTTGTTTATCCTGATTCGATTTCAATTTTAGTCTCCGCGAAGGCGAGCGCCGGGAAATTCAGCACCATTACGCGCGCAAAATTACAAGCCGTCATCTTCCCGGCATACGTGTGTCGGTTTAAACAATAAATACAGTTGAATCGGTGCTGCGATATCCGCGCAGCGAAATCAGCCGTCTTGAAGGCGAAGGCCTCTCCGCGGCGGTGCTTTTGACGGATGGCAAACACGAGCACGTGCGTCCGGAGACGCGTTTTATTTCGGTGGCGAAAATTGAGGTTGCTCCCCCGGCCCCTTCTGCTTTGCGCCACAGACGCCGTCCATCATCCGTTTAATTTTACACGCACCGCTTGATGTCGATCGAGAGAGTATGATGTAGCTGCCTTTTGATGATCTTCGAGAGCGGGGCGGAGAGAGATAAGAAGACGATTGGCGCATTCAAATTTCGCGCCTTATTTTGACATCTGAATTCTGAAGGCTACTGACGCAAGAGCTTTGATGGATCTTTTTCGGCGAACTGTGCGGGAAGGTAAACGTTTACTCTCGCGAATCTCTGTCTGTTTGTATACAGCGCTGACGGGGAAAGTAAAAATAATTGCCAGTGTGACACACAAGAATGTTTTTTTGAAATTTTACTTGAGTTTTTCTCGAATAGAGATTGCAAGTCTGGAATGCTTGAAAAAAAATTGCGTTTCGGTGAAAACACCGATTTTGCTTTACACAGGAAACGTGACCTTTAATTGCGGCAAATACCGTTTTAGAAAGGAGCGATAATCAAGGACGCGCGACTGGCGGTATAGTATCAGAATCGACGATAACACGGAATTACGCACACGACCGATTCGTTTGTTTCTGATACTCGAGCATAATACAATGTAATTGCCATACGTATGGCGAGACTCTTACCGAAAGTACTGGTGCGGTAAATACGGGTATCGTTAGCGAGAGAGTCGAGATCGCGTGCGGCTCGCGAATGTCGTTGCGAAAGGCTTTTTACGCAAAAGTGATCGCTTTTACGATAAAATCTTGCTAAACAGCGAGCCTTCGCTGAGCGAGAACGTTACGGTTGCTTAAGACTCCCAGCGAAGTCTGAAATTTATTAAGTGATGCGCCTCAGTTTAATTAATGAACAGTTTCAGCTAGACACTGTCGCGCGTTTCAGACAATGGATTGCTTTATTTTTGTACTTTGTTAAGTTTTTATAAATATACAACAGGTATAAATAAAATTGTTTACAACTATACAATGTCTGCGCAGTATTGTCAAATCTTTCCATACGTTCGCAATCGTCGACATTGTTTTTAATGGCACTTATAGTCGGTAGAAAAACTATGACTAACTATATATAAATATTATGTTTAACAATATATATTGAGTTAAGGTAACAAGCGTTATTATAGATTCTTAATATTAAATAAATACTTAATTATGAGAGCTGTTATTACATAATGGAATGATAACGAAATGCGTTGTGAATATAAAAACACACCCTAAACGCATTATTGTAACGTTGGCACATGTGAACTCATATTTTGATATTTATACATTTATACTATTAAAACGCGAGCGTTATTTACGATTAATTGTGTAACTGTTTGCATAAGATACTTTCTTTATATACTACATGGAATCTTTTATTATGTAAAGCTATCATAATTCAAATTATTTTACAGCGACTGGTCTACCTAAAGAATATATTGTTAGCATAAGTCATGGGTTTAAAGTCAGATTTAAGCTATCGAAAAGCCAAGTATCTGTTCCAACGAATAATCAAATAAATACAGATCCGAGCGATAAAGCTCAGCTAAATCACGCAACTGGCTCAAAGTCAAAGATGAGTAATATTTGTCCAATATCATCGAAGTCGGTTGACTGTTCTGCGGTCGCACGGGAAACCTACAAATAAAACAAAGTGCTGTTTTACGACTGTTTATGTATACACGTACACCAGCTAGAAAACACTTATGTGAACATTCAGCAAACGCTTGAAGTATTTATCGTTATTTTCATGAACGAAGCTTACGGTATGGAACCGACGTCAATCCGGTCCAGGATTTCCATTGCATCTTCTGCCAAGGTCTCGTACTTGCTGATGAGATTGTAGTTGACCAAGCAAGGATGGCACAATTCCGAAATCGAGTTCCAATGTTCGTTTCTCGTCCCATAATCGTTCGATTTTGTTATAAAGTCAACGAATTCACCGAATGTCACGTCATCTCCTTTGAGCAGCGATTCCTTCGTCGCGTTGGGTCTATATTTCTGCAAAAAGACATGGATCATTATAGAAAAGTATAGATTCCCAGGAAAATAGAATTAAGAGGTGAACCTTGATTATCTTTCGTCCGAAGCGCGACTGGAAGTACGCGGCACTTCTTTCGCGCTTCGCTTCAAATTTATTTCTGTAAGCGGAGAGCAGCCGCTCAAACGGATGCCTCACGACTATGAGCTTATTGTAGGCCGTCAGTTTCTCCTCAATTTCTGGAATGGTGAAGTTGCTGAGTCGCTGAAAAGTACCCGAGGCGTGAGCCAAATCCGCTGGAATTTCCATCGGTGAATTCCCTTTCCATTTTCCGGTTGCGATCATCAACACTCGTTTCCAGTTTGTGCAGGCCACCTGCGGGTTGCAATTAATTTGCGTAACATTCTGTGATTCATGGCATTAATAAATATCGATGGAAATCGTAAACGCGAGTTATAAAATGCCGATACAGAAGTTTTGAAAAGCTTGTCTTGTAAAATTAGAAATCTTATAATTTCGCTGTTTATTGACCGCGTCGGCTGTAGTGCAAAATTCCGAAACGTTGGCAGTTGCACTATAAAAAGTTTTATGAGCTGTAAAATGTATTATGTAAACGTGCAATGTAACATTGGTAGCACAGTTTGAATTATTTTGGAGAGCGTACTTTAAATTCGATCCATATTTTGAAATTCCGAAAGTGTTTACGCACTGCTTCGATTCGTCTCAATACCGAGTTTGTATTTTTAGAAAACAAAGTGTATCTGCACAGCGCAGAAAAGCATGAATTTCAATAATTCACAGTTTGTAAACGAGCAGACACGAAAAAGTAGCAAAAAGAAAAAGAAACGTAATCTCGTAAGTGTGTACCTTAGGCACGTAACAATAAAGTAATTTGTGCTTCTCGTCGACTAGAAGATTACGGAATTCAGCGGGATCTTGGATCCGTTCCAGTAAGCGATCCCTGCTCATCTGATCACATTTGTACTGTAGTCGCTCTTGACGGTCGAAAAGAGTTGACCTGGCCAGGGCATTGGATCCCGACCAGGCGTAAAGCGACTCATCTGGCTCGATCTCCTTGGCGTCATCGCCATTTCCAATGACGCTCCAAACTTCCTGGGCACAGACACCTACGAACCATAGGATAGCGCAAATTGCTACGATCGTGACTGCCCATGCTTTCATCGTTGGCTACTGCGCCTTGAAACCATTGATGCTACGCAATTTGAGTGGCAATCTAAAAATTCAAGCTTTTGTTAACGTTTGTTTGTTACGATAATAAATGAATGGTGCGAGTTTTTGTCGGTCAGAGTGATTGATAAGCTGGACGCGACAGTACGAACAATTTAGTGGATACCGTAAGTCCTGATTAATGAGAAGCGAGTGTCAAGTGCCTCGGAGGGATATTACTATTCAGAAAATCCGTTCTCTAAAAACTAAACACATTCAGCTTGACTAGCGGAAGTGGGTCGACAGTTAGCCCGCTGTCATTTGTAGAAATAACACAGTTTCGAGTAAAATATATTTTCGTTCCGCTTATAGGATGTCGATGGGATTTTTACAAGTAGTCGAAGGGAAGTTTTAAATTGGAAAACGGGCAGAACGGTTTTACCAACGAATACTATCTGTAAAAATAGAAACGTTGCAATTTACTTATACCAAGAATTTCGATGAATGGAGTTTTTTTTTATTAATCTTATCTTCTGGATTGAAAAAAGTATCTCTATCGACGCTTTGTATACTCGCATCGCACAAATGCTTCTTTATACTCGAAATTAAACTGTACAACGCACTAAACTATACAGAGATATCGTTGAACGTACAACAGAAACTCGCGGCTGCAGTTGACCCGTTGCAAACTATACATATAATACCGCTACAAATCAATTACAACGCAACGAAGCTCGGCAAACAGTGGACACACGTGAACTTTCCTATCCCATATATATATATACACACTTGGCACGCACAAGTGGAGTCAGCGACGAAAAGTACAGTTGCCGATTGATACTATATACATTGCGTGTGTCAACAGGTGCCGCAGCGGTAAAGACATTTTTGTCGGTGGAGATGTATGGAGATTCTCTAATGGACGTGAGAGATTTTTTGGATTACTCTCAAATTGTTCTGTTTACGCTTTTGAAATACGTGTCATTTTTAATTAACGAATCGTAAAAATCGCGCGAATAAAGAAGTAGCGAACGACGATGACTACTTGCAGCATGATGAATCTTTGACCTTAGGTGCTTAATTTTTCTACAAAAAAGTTTTGCGATGATTGGCATACATTAATGTTTTGCTGCGCGATGACGAAGTCGGTTTGAGCACTTTTTAGGTGAAAAAACATTCATCCGTTGACTTTTATACTAATCAACACGTATCTAAATTACGAGAGACCTACAATATTTTAGTCTCTTAATCACACGATTCGGGGTCCAAGACACCTGTTCTCTCTACATCTTTGCCCATCTATTGGTTTTTCCAAAGTACCATGTAGGCAGAATCACGTTCAAAAACAACGAAAAATTAGAGACATATTTATCGTTATGTAAACCCATACCAATCACGATCTTGAGTTTTTTTTCTATTCTCCTCATGAAAAATTCCGTTCTCATCTCTATTTACAATCCTTACTCGGTCATGTCATTTATTACGTTTTTTGCCACCTACTTTCCATTAGAATCTCTCCATAAACGTTTGCAAAAAAAAAAAAAGAACGTATAAAATCACAGCCGATAGCTATCTAACTGCGTCGTTATAAATGCACGACGCATCCCAGCAAAAATATACAGAATCACACGAGACTTAATAAGCACCTATGCTTAACAAAAAGTTGGTGACAAAAACCGTTTGCACAGCTGCTTTTTATACCTTCAACCGCATTCGAATCCATTACAAAACCCGCGTCCATACATTCCCGCTCCGTCAAACCGAATCTTTTCCCCTAAGATAATTTTAATAAAATGCCACTTACCTTGAACTTTAATCGTAGCCTAGCCGCAGCGATGCCCGAATCTCTCGTGTCCGAGACAAAAGCCAGACGCAAGATTTCGAAAATTTATCGCGGCGCCTTGGCAGTTTGCCCGCGAATCCTCCAGTGGCACAAATACAGATTCACCGGCTGCTCGACTATTTTTACCAGCAATCTGCCCGCGCGACACTCGAGATCGGCAGCCTTGTCGCGGTTTAAAAAAAAAAAAAAAATCGACGCACTTCGATATACACCTCCGGGATTCCGAACGTCTTGGAAAAGCGCGATTCCAAGAGTGAAAAGCCCGAGCAGTTATAGGATTCAAGATCAAGGCAGCGAAGAGAGAGAGAGAGAGAGAGAGAAAGAGACCGGTGTGGCCGCCGTAGCAGTCGACGATCGTCTCTTGCCGGGGGGACCTGTATAGGCCTCGCGCTACACGGGAACGAAAGGCGCAACCTGGCCTGGCTGCGAGTATACATATCGTTATCTTTCTTTCTCCCGCAGCTGCGATGTACGCGTCTCTTTTCTCCAGCGAGCGCTCTTTCTCTTACGCTGCTGCTGCTGCTGTTGCTGCTGCGTCGGCTTCCTTTTGCCAGCAGCAAGTGCGATGCCCCGTTTACGCTCTGCATTTACATGTTGCTCTCCGTATGGATTAGATATATATTGGGCCCATCGCGTGGAAAAATTGAATTTTCAGAGTTTTTATCCTTGTTCCGCGTTCGAGAAGTCCGGGTCGTCGACACGTGAAACGGGATTTTTTAAATCCTGAAATGCGTATCGAGTGCGTGAGTGTCTCAAAAGCTTGAGATTTAGGCTGAGCGATATACTTACAAATCCTGCTTTACCGACTTTATAGCTGAATTTTTGTTTGACCGATTGACCGCATCGGGTCGCGCGCTGGCATGTTTCTTCGCAATCGAGTCAACCTACTTCGCAATTGTACCACGACTATACGGATCGCGGATATCTGCTGAATCGGATGCTTGAAAAATGCTAAATTGAGATGAACGGTACGGAGGTATAGCTTGATAGATCCGAAAAATGAATTTTTTATGATTAGGAAATTGACGTATATTAAAACACTCCGGGTTACACGCGGTCCATTACTTTTTGTACAATGTGCTATTCTATTACATGGCGTGTAATATTCTTGATCCATTTTACTTTCCGCAAAAGGTCCAGATTCGAGTAACGGAAGGTTTCTTTAATGGCAGAAGAAGTGTATCGCAATAAGAAGCTGCCTAAGTAGTGTAATGGGCAAAAATTAATAACTACGGAACGGCTGGGTCTCTCTCACCAATATAGCTATCATTCAATTCTAATAAAAAACTTAATATTATATTTCCTTATTAGTATGCGTATACTATCATTCAGCTTCCGAATGTTTACAAAACTTTTTCAATTCGTAAAAAACTTTTCCTCGAAAACAACCCGAACGCGATCTTTTTGTTCATTTCTCTCTTCCTCTACCGGTATTATAATATTATACCTGTCCCACTAGCTTGATGCCCGTAGATCTTTAAACTCGTGAAAGAACAGGCTTTTTCTGTTTGCCTCGCGGCAATTCGTTCGATTATACCATGCACATTCAGCTTCAACTTTTCCAGGCGACGAGCATCATCGCGCTGCCGCATGAAAATAACAGTGTAAAAATAGAGAAGAAGCATCTTAATATTTCTGATTCAACCGAAAATCGCATTTTAGTCAGAAGTCAATGACGTCTGTTATTCTGGTTTGAGGCAGGTTCGTTGTTGTTAATCATTTGTTTTCTTTGCATACTTGTATGGGATTTGCATACACGTAAATACAAGAAGACTTCTCAAAACATTCCTATTTTTTTTTTTTATTTATGAAATATCCATAATTAACTTATTCCTGTGACGTGCATGAGTTTTGTTAATTTTGTGTTTTCAGTAAAAGTAAATCCTTATCGATGTAACATTCAATTAGCGCGATTAAAAATGAATGTACTATAGGCGCCTAGAGCTAGAAAATTGCCGGAGCGAAGCCTTTCCAGGTTTCGTAAAGGCTCTATCAAGTTTCGCAATCCATAATCATACCGCCATCCGTATGTACATCGCGCGCGGCTGTACGAAAAACTGAAAATTGTCGCGGTTGTGAGGCGTGCGCGCGTTAATAAACGCGCACATAATGAGAAATCGGATTTATGTGGGTTAATATCGCCCAAGGACAGCATGACGAGTCGAAAAGCCAGATTCATCTGAGATACCTTGTGCAACGGCCGACACTTTTCGCCAGAGCGTATACTGATTATTTTTCAGAGAAGAGAAGGAGAAAACTATACTCTCGCGTATGCGGCGACTGCGCCAACGGCGTTGAATACAAGACTTATACTGGAAATCCTTTATTTCATCAACGCTTGATGAATAGCATCACTGGTGTTATGTATGCCACTCGCTTTTCTCAGCGACCAATCGAAATTTGGTGACTTGCTATTTTATGTGTAAGTAGCTATAAAAAACTTTATTTTATTATAGGACTGTTAATAGAAAAATGCTACGAAAGAATTGAACGTGACTTTTCAAAATGGAATTTCGTAAGCCGGTGCATTTAATTGCACAGACGAATCCAGTCGACAAACTGTGCCTAACAATTTCACATAATTTTCTTGAAAAAGCTGATATTGCAATCATGATGTGACGCGTATCCTCTCTAAAAAAAGTGATGGCCGGATGTTGTGAAGCCTATAAAAGATGGACGATGGCCGTGATTGGTCGACAGATGTGTATGCGGTTTAGATGGCGCCAACATTTAAAATTCAATATTTGAATTTGAATGGTAACGAGTTTAATAATAAATGATCGTGTTTTATTAGTTTAAATTTTGAGATTAGGTTTGTAACAATTAATTATTTAGCTATAAAATAAATAACGAATATCTGACTTCAAAAATTAAAAAGCACATAACCTACATTATATTGGGTGACATGATTGGTGAGACAAGATACATATATACAAATGTATTATATTATAGTGAGGAAAATGTTAACATTTGGATTCTGTTTAGAATGTAAAGAAAGAATTGCGTAACGATATTATTCGCGCGAAGCGCGGTCGATTTTCCTAGTAAGTATATACGTAAGGCCGTATAAACTTTTTACAATCAAAGTTACATTCTCTATTAAATTCCCAACCATCGTTTTTCTTTCTTCAGGTATAGTTTCAAGAGCGAAGTTGCCGCGATGTTGAGAAATAACATCACACATTGTTTTGAAATGTTATAAAAAGTTTTATATACAACGTTGTAAAAGTAATCTCCACTGAAATCAAATTCATATTAACACGTTATTAGCCAAACGTCAGTATTCAATTTTTAATTTAGAGATGCAATCGCAGATTTAAAAAATATTGTCATCGGTCTTAATTAGTTCTATTTATACCGCAATGGCAGAACGATTTTTCATAAACTAGTCGTTTAAAAACTTAATAGTCGTTTTTTGAAACAAAAGTCAACAAGCCTCGTTAAACCACAATATTCCAATTTTTTGATCTAACTCACGTACACAAGCGGATATAGAGCCGTTTGAAAATGAATTATCTACTCATAAATCACGCCATCAGCCAGTGCATCTTTCGCATACTTTAGAAATAACGAACCCGTAAATCCGGTAAATAGGTCCGAGCGCAAAAGCCCGCGAATTAAGCCAATCTACCCGGGCAATGATCGAAGTAACGCAATAGCGCAACGAAACCGGTTAACGATGAATTCTTATACAATGATGCAACTTCGTGCATAGGTGCAATGTTGCCCGCGTGCAACTTCACATGTATAAATACACGCGCGTGTCGTAGTTCACCTTAAGGAGGTTAATAGCGTCGGTCTCATACAAATTTTTATTATTATTATTATTATTATTATTATTATCCTTAACCAGTATAACGTTAAATTCAAGATTACAGTAGATAAATCAACGGCCCAAAATTTCCATAATAAGCTATGGATTAACCCCGTGCAAAAATTCTGAAATGTTGCGCAATTTCAATCGGGTGCCGTCCAGATAAACTGTTACGAGAGATTCAAATGTAGTCAATTTGATTTCGCGAAAAGGCTGAGTGGCTACGGTATTTCGAAAGTAGAAAGCTAATGTTTATACGTTTTCTTAAACAAGAAACGTACCTCAAATAAATCTTAATCACATAGAAAACTTGCCTAGATGTTCGATCATCGTTTCCAGGAAGTCGTAAATATTCTATGGATTTTCCGTAAATACGTTAGCACTTGACGGCACCTACCACAATATGCAAATATTATGCTTCATGAGAATATTATTTACCGTAACTAATAACTGGAAAGGAAGAGCCTTCTCAAAATGTAATTTTTATAACTTTGCAAATTTTTTTTGTACAATGACCTCGATTCTTGAGGAGCCAATCGCTTTTCGATTCCTGTGAAAGCCGAACGATTCTGCACAAGGGCCTTGAGCTCACACACAACACCAAAGCAGCAGGATAAATATCACTTTTTTCACGTAATAGCCTCGGCTTGTCTCCCGACCTTTGCATAAGAAAATTGAGGCCCAAACTCAAGTCGGCGCTGTGTTCGTCTCTCACATATTATATGCTTGCGCGCGGGGAGGTCGGGAGCAGAGCGCGCGAGTATTCGACTGGAGTGGTACCGCGCGCTCGGAGAAAGTGACTTGCCTTCGCGGCTTCTGTACGGTCACCAGCCTCGCGTCACTTTAGTCTTGCGCGAAGTGCTCGGCGTTGACCAATCACGCCGAATCGAGGAATAAATTCAATAGCTGTTGCTGCCGCTGCTTTGGGACTTTACAGAGACGAGCGAGCGAAACGGCTGATAAGACGTGTATCCCGTACCGGCCAATGTGCCGCTGCAAGCGTTTGTTTGATTACACTGTGATTGCAGCTAGAAGTGCTCGAGTGTAGCTTTAAGATTGTGTTTGCAACGCGCAGTTTGGTGCAGTTTTAGTTTGAAGATTTCGTGATCGTGAGTTCAAGTGCAAATAGTGCGATTCTATAATAGTCGATTTGTGTTGCAAATCTATAGCTGCTGTATTTTTTCTATCTACTGCTTCATTGTTTCGCAACACTAGACGGAGTATCGGTTCTTCGCTGGATTTTTCAAAGCGCAAAGATCTTAAATAACAGGCTGCTGGCTAAATGACACGCGCTGGGATTTCGCATCACTCTTCCTTTCACTCGAGCTGCTAGTACAGCGATACTCTGCGTGCTTTGGCCGTGCGCAATGAAACGTTAAATTGTGCGCTTATTGGTTAATCGACATAGCACATATAGGAGCGATCAATTTTGCTGTGCCAAAATGTTTTTAGAAATCGCTTTGTGGCTCATTTTCGGGCTTATCATTTTCTGGGCACTACTGGATCCTGTCAGTAGAGTCGCTACTGCTGCGTGGGAAGTTTTGTTGCCGATCTTCAACTCGAAGCCAGTGGAGTTGAAGAGCCAGTTTGGAGAGTGGGCTGGTAAATATTATTGTCTCGCGATGATGCCTGCAAATAATTTTTAGATGGTAGCTTTATTTTTAGTACGCGAGTTACATATTTATAGTATATTTTAGTTTCGTATTCCGTATGGAACTCGTGAATTTATACTTATATTTTTCATAACAATGGATGTATACATTATTAATAAGAAACAAATTGGAAATTGCTCGGTGAATAATTAGTAAATGTCAATTTTTTGTTTTCTTCATCTGTCAATCAAGAACGCGAAAATCGTAAACCTAACGATCTGAAATTGCTAAAAAACTTTTAATTGTTCTTCGATTGCAAAGATAATTATCTTTACGATACAAATCAAATTGGCCGTAAAATCTGTCAAGATACTGCTTGTGCAATACTCAATGAATATGTTATGAAGATGACGACTCTTTTATTGTAATGGATTTAAGAACATAAACTAATACGTAACTTGTTATTAATCCAATTGTAGTGGTTACTGGATCTACTGATGGAATAGGCAAAGCTTACGCCAAAGAACTGGCTGCAAGAGGAATGAACTTAATCCTTATCAGCAGAACTCTTGAGAGGCTGGAGAAAACCAAAAATGAAATTTTAGAGATCAACCCAAAAGTTGAAGTAAAAATTATCTCTGCCGATTTTAGCAAGGGGAGGGAGATTTTCGCCAAAATTGAGAGTCAGTTGAAAGACATCCCGATTGGAATTCTAGGTAAGAAACAAAAATATATAATATATTTGTTCATTTGAATCAGCATCAATTTTTAAAAATAAATAATTGAAAATAAAAATTTTACATATTTTAGTCAACAACGTGGGTAAACAATACACATACCCAATGTATCTCGGCGAGGTTCCAGAAGACGAACTCTGGGACATCATTAACGTTAACGTGGGTGCGACGACTTTGATGACACGTCTAGTGATCGACGACATGAAGCAACGAGGCAAAGGTGCCATCGTCAATATTTCGTCTGGTTCGGAGTTACAGCCATTGCCTCTGATGACGGTTTACGCGGCGACTAAGGTCTACGTGCGCAGTTTCTCGGAGGCGCTTCGAGCCGAATATTCGAAATTCGGTGTCACCGTTCAGCATCTCACACCTCTTTTTGTCAACACAAAAATGAATGCGTTCAGTCAGCGTCTTCAGGTAGTTAAGAATTACACTCTACCATGAACAGCAGCAAATAATTTGACGAAATATGTATTTAATTAATTCTTACCTTTCAGGTATCGAGTTTATTCGTTCCAGATGCAACAACGTACGCTAAGAATGCGATAGCGACGTTGGGTAAAGTAGATACCAGTACCGGATACTGGGCACACGGGATACAAAACTTTTTCACCCTGATTCCACCTGTTTGGATACGAATGAGAATCGGCCAGTTCATGAATCAAGTATTAAGGGATGACTATTTTAAACAAAAGCATTCATAACTGTATAAGTAAACAAAAATATAGGTGTATCTGTTATTTGCTCATCAAAAATTGCCATGCTGTAAAATTACGAGAATCATCATTTTTTGATATTATAATTGTAAGTCATTTGAATTCCACAAAGGTTTATCACGGGATCTTTAGAACTTAGAAAATACAATAAGTTTTTTTATGTTGTATGATGATGAATAATGTATAATAAAACAAGTTTTTGATATTAAATGTATTACGGAAGCTTTGTATATATAATATAATGAATACATTGCATATTATTATTTTTTTTTTAAATCAAATTATAATTAAGCATTGTAAATATAAATAAAATGACTTATTATACCACGATAATTTTAATATGTCATTTTTAACTTTTTTCCTTTTATAAACGACTAGAAATAATTCTCAATATTTAATGAGATATGTAGTTGATCATGAAACATGTATCGTGAAACCTTCCGGGAAAGTTTTATAATACCGTCATAAATTCTATCCGTCATAAATACTAAACTATAATTTCCTCATGACGATTTTCATATAACTAACTTGTAAGTGTTATTGAGGATAAAGCTGATTTAATGACAATTGACATTGTATCTTTATTCATGTGATAATATAAAAATCTCCTTTACCGATGGAAAATGGTTAGGAGCAAGTTCAATTTTTAACCGTATAGAGGGTACCAAAATCAGTCTTTAAAATCTAGCCAAGTAGATATATTGCGAGCATTCTTTTCACAATTGACAGTAAATATTCAACTGTGGCATCACTATCTCCTTTGCCAACTCCAAAAGTCTTGAATGAAGAAGTAACAAATTAATCATAGTAAGTGTTCTTATAGTATTTAGCAAGTAATAGCTCTGACTCAATTTTGTTAATAAACACGCATAAATATTCTGCTTATTAATTTGATCACTAATAATCATGGACTTCTAAGTCCGTGCTAATAATGAGTATAGCTAACTTTAAAGTATTGCAAAAAGTATCATAAAGATCAATCTGATTATCTTTGAAATTAACGTATAACAAGTTTTTCTCGTTTATATTGACATTAATAATAATCTATAAGAATCAATCATTACTATTGCATGTTATCATTTCTTTAAAAAGATAAAAAATAATATCTTAAAGATAGTTATAAAATAATATTTTATATAGGTTATAGTACTGATGTATGTAATGCACATGCTGCAAATTTTTCACAGATTAGAATCCCATCTGAATAGGTCATTCAGTTTTTAGAATAATCGTAGCCTACACTCATTATCACTTATTGAGCGCTATCTTGACACGAGATTGGATGGATGATTTAGAACAATGATAAATAATATTTGCAATTTTAACGATTATATTTGCCAAAATATTACTTTCCTTTTTTACTTGAAAACGAATTTTTATTAATTCAACTAATAGAATATTTATTTCAAATTCATGCTCCAACTGTAATTATATTAGCTCCGCTGGTGTACGCATGTGTAGGCCTGCACTGTGCACTCGCGGTTACGTTAGACCTACGTATGGGTAAAGCACATGCCCTGCCGTAACCGCGGAAAAGGGGTCGTATTTCTACCTATTATTATCTTCATTATAGGAATAAGTAGTAAAATGACAAATGACACTTTCCTTTTTTATAAATGCAAATTGACGCGTAATGACAAGTGTTATAGTCGTCATTTTCCTCTCCATAAAAGTGGTATTACGAACAAATCATCATTCTGCGTTATGAATAAAAAATTATCGTCTAAAAGAGAGCAGCCGTCAGAAAAATATCTTTTCAAGATATTTGCACTGAAGTTGTTCCATTTGACAAAGAAAGATGGATATTTATGATAGTTACATTTTTAATGTCAATAAAAAACTGTTATCTTTTGTTGGGATTTGGCCTTATGAAGAAAAGAAAAAAAATAAACTTACTCGTATATTTTATTTAATACCGATGTTCTGCACGATAGTACCACAAGTAAAAATTATATTTATTATATAGAATCTCTTGAAAATTATATGTGCGCCTCGCTGATATTTCTTCGATAAAATAGAAGTCTAATAATATTTTTTTAGTTTTCTTATGAAATCCCATTTTACGAAGAAATTTCGCGTTATTCAGATGATAGGTTTTTACCAACATTTTGGTGTTGATGTTGATGAATTACTAGAAAATACAGGAACCATTTTTTTTACTTCCGCTATATACATAAAATTATTTACATCAATAATTTTTGAGGACAAGGTACGTTATTGATATTTCAAGTATACATTATAATGTGTTTGATATTGACGTAGATACCTTTTTATTCAAATGTTTAGCTAAAAATATTATACGACAGTGTAGCTAAGAATTGGCAAATAATCACTGAGAAGCATGAACGAGAAATACTCATTAAATATTCTGAAAGAGGAAGAATGCTTACTCTAGGATATATAAGTATATTTAGAGAACTTAATAACATATATATTTTGTGTATCATATCAGTAATTTTTTAGCGTTATTTATAATATTTTAAGTAAAAATGTCAACTTATTTAAATTCATTAGCAAATTAATTTACTTCCGTCTTTTAGCTTATAACTTCGCAGCTGTAATAGTATACATAACAATGCCACTAATGCCGTTCGTACTTGATATAATATTACCGCTTAATGAATCACGACCTACAATGTTCATCCTAAATGGTCAATTTTACATTGACAAACATGAACATTATAAAAAATTGTATGCTTTTGATTGCTTCTGTATTTTTGTGATAGTTCCTGCAGCTTTAGCCGTAGACACCATGTATGCCGTGTGCACTGAACATTGTTTAGGATTATTTGCCATTTTAAAGTGAGTTTAATCATACATACGATTTTATCAATAAAACATCATGTATATGCGAGATTTTAAATACAACAATCTTGATATTCTGCTAGTCAAAAAACAATTTGTCTGTGCACATTTTAGGTATCGTCTGGCCATGCCTGATAAATTCATATCTAGTCGTGATATATATTTAACGGAAGAAAAAGATTCTTCATATTGTTGGATGATCCATACAATCCGAATGCATATCGATATTTTAAAGTTAAGTTTCGTAGTAAATGCATAACTTTTTGTAGATTTAATTACAATAGCTGAGCGATCATAAAAATCAAGAAAATATTTCTTTTTCTAGATTTGCAAATATTTTGGATAAATCATATTCTTCATCTTTTTTTATTATAATGCTCATCAACACAGTTTACACCAGTGTTCTATGTGTATTAGTAAGTAATTAGTTTCATTCTTACATTCGTTTATAATACAGGTCCACAAACAAAAAGTGTTCTATTCTAACTGTCCAATCCATGTATCTTTATCTGGTTTGGTGCGCTGATCTAGAATCCGATGTCGATTTTCGCTATATTTAGTCATTTTCCTTGACTTGGAGGAAACCTGTAGGTGATGGAAAAAAACCAACATTGGATTCTAAACTAGCTTATCAAAATACATAATGATACCGAAGCAGGATTGCAAGAACATACTACTTTTTTGTAACAACTCATACCAAGATTTATTCGTTTTTTGAAATAAAACTATAGGTGCTCATAAGTCTTGATAAACCATTGAACCTCATCAGATACTATATGCTTTTGGTAGCTATTTGTATTCATCTGTTTTATCTCAGTTGGCCTGGTCAAAAACTCATTGATCACAGCGAGGGTCTTTATAGAGATGCGTAAGTGAATTATTTTGTTAGTGCATTTGTTTCAAAAATCTCTTTTCTCAATAATCAAATTCAATAACCTCTCTTTATGATCGATTTAGTTACAATAATCAATGGTATGAGAGTTCAGCTAAATCTAAAACTTTACTTAAGATTTTAACGTTACGGTGTGTAGAACCTTGTTTAATCACAGCAGGAGGATTAGTTACTATGAATTTTGCGACATATTTAATGGTAATGTGAAGAAGTTTAGTATGTTTCTTAAATACTTTCAATAAAAGAATTTAATTTATTTTTAGATCATGAAGAAATCAGTATCATTCATAACCGTATTTTCATCATTCAGATAAATTTAAAATTTAATGCTAATCTCCATTTAATGGCAGTATAATCCTGATATGAATTTTCCATGTTCTACACGAAAATTCATTTTCCGAACTGGTGCTTAAAGAAATATATTTTAATAATATTTTATATTTGATATTAAAAACTTCGATTAAAGCAGCTAATTTAATGTATGAAAAATATTCATTTTGTAGTAATATAATAAAAGAAAATTATATTTATGCAACATAATCAAAATCTGTAACTTTTTCCCAATTTCTTTTTGAAATTACATAAACCCTAATGTGTTTTTAATATACATAATACATAATACATAATACAATACCATATGGACGATGAATTCATAATTGTATGTATCGATCACGCATGCAAAATATATAAGAATTGAAACATATTCATGCGTAAGCATACGAAGATACGCTTGTCATCTTGCAGCTATGCGCATGCGCACGTAATCTAGTACCTACATCTTCTGCAAGAGGGAGAAAATATGACGCTTTGAGCAGTTGTGAAAATCTTTAGTGCAGTTAACGAGCAAATGTTGAAGCATCAACATCCATTTGCGAAGGACTGACAACTAAATTAAATATTTCAATACGTAAAACAAATCAATACTTCCAATAATTATACTCGATAGCCGGCCATATTGCTCGATCAACAGCGGCACTACAAGCGGTGATAGTTTTCTTTGCCAATCTAAATATTTGATAAATTTAAACTTCCTCTTTTTATTTATAAGCAAATGATTGATTCTTTCAAGATGTTTTTTATGTTTAAAATTGACTCTAATGCTATCTATTTGTAATATTTTAAGGTAGTTTAATAGGCACAATACACATAAATCAGAATTTCTCCGGTGCATACATATTTTGTTACTAAATATAAATGTACATTTTCTTATTTACTTTCAGATGAATTAAGTAAAGCCATGGATATATTAACTGCAATCCTTATAGCTTTGGTAATATTATTATTACTAAACCCAGCAATAGAGTTTGTTCAAGGTGTTTGGGGTTTTTTAGTAAAATTGTGCAAGTTGAAAAAAGTTGATTTGAGGAAGACATATGGCGATTGGGCAGGTAATGTTCGCTTATGGTTTTAATATTTAGAAACAAAACTTCTTAATGCATTTGAAGTGATGTTTTGAATTATTAATTGCAAAATTACTACTAATTCTATTTATATCGGCAATACTCACAGTGACATGTATGTTTCGTCAATCTTTATGCTGCTGATTTCTTAACTCATTTTCTAATCAAAAAAGTACATTAGATAGTCGTGTCTTAAGGATACTTTTACTAATCTCTAAAAAATCTCCTAAGAACTCACAATGAAGTTTCTGCAAGGCAAATCAGATTATGAATTAAGTTTCATTGAGTGTATCTATTAACATTAAATAATTGACGGTTGAGTACATCGAGGGACCGGTCTACCGGAAAACATTTCTTCACCACTTCTTTTTTCTCATTTCTTTAAATATTCTATCAAAATAAAAACTTTGCTTTTTGAGTATAAGAAATACATTTTTATTTCAGTTATAACCGGTTGTACAGATGGGATTGGAAAAGAGTATGCTAAAGAATTAGCAAAAAGGAACATGAACCTTGTTCTCATAAGTAGATCACTGGACAAGTTAAATAAGACTAAAGAAGAAATTCAAGTGATCAATCCTACGATTGATCTTAAAATCATTCAAGCAGATTTTAGCAAAGGAAAAGAAGTGTTGACAAATATCAAAAGTAAATTACAAAACATTCCTGTGGGAATATTAGGTAAGAATGTGATAGCAACCATAAATTAGGCTCAAATATTTTTTGCAATGAACACTTTGTGTGATAACTATACCTATGATTGCTAATAAATGAACATTCTCTCTATGCAGTTAATAATGTTGGAAAAATCAATGAATATCCTATGTATTTAGAAGAATATAAAGAAGAAGACATATGGGACATAATTAATCTTAATATAAGTACGCTCACGCTTATGACTCATATGGTTATTGAACAAATGAAAATAAGAGGTAGAGGAGCGATTGTGAATTTATCTTCAGCATCGTCGTTTGTGCCTTTACCATTGCAATCGGTTTATTCTGCTAGTAAATCGTATGTTAATTTTTTTTCTGATGCTCTTCGAGAAGAGTATTCGCCGTATGGAATAACGATACAATGTCTTACACCATTCTATATAGATACACAAATGATCGGATATTCTGAACGGTTTAAGGTAAAATGATTTTCATATCAGGTGTACAAAAATATAAAGTAATATTTTAATTTCTTTGTTATTGTTTTTAGAATAATCCATTTGTTCCTGATCCAGCAACATATGCCAGAAGTGCCATAGAGACTTTAGGAAAATTAAATTCGACTACGGGATATTGGGTACATGATATCCTATTATTGTTTACGCTAATACTCCCTATGTGGCTTAGATCAAAGTTTTCTTTTATCATTAATAAAGTCACACGACGAGACTATTTAATAGAACAAAAAAAGAAAGCGGTAGAGTAAAAACGTTTTTAAATTATTTTTTTGTATATTTTGTATTATCTTGTTTAAGTCTTTTTTTATTTACATATCACACATGATATTAGAGTGCGGAAGAGTCTTGAATTATTATGTAAAATCCTTTGTACTTTATTAATAAAATAACGATGGTAAAATATCGACTATTCAATATCATTGCATTATAGACGTATAATTATCTTCCGGTTAGTGAAATACCGGCATCAAGCGTACGAAAAAAACTTGCATAGCTGTCACGCAACTTCTTCACCATTTCAAAAAAAGTTGTTTCGTCTATGATGTTGCTATGTAGATTTGAAACAAAGTATTGTATTTTTTAAAAGGTATTGAATATTAATTATTTTTATGTATGATATGCAATCGGGTAGATGCATTACCTTCTATTTTTATGATACAAGTTTTTTTGAGTGAAATAGCATGAATCATTGGAATGTAAAATAAAGCATTTAGTATGGTAAGTACACTTAATGACTGAAAAGAAATATTTGAACTGAAGGATTACTTACCCAAGAAAAAACGGGTATAGTAGAGATCGATTGAATTTACTGAGCTAGATACCATCATCGCATAAGGTAGCTAACTTACCAGCAAAGTTCGTGTATGCCTTACTAGAGGGAGTTAGTTGTCTGCATCGGTAAGAAAGGAAGCTTGATAATTTTGAAAACCTGCTTTCTCAATGTACAAAACAATTCAAGCAACAATGAACGCGTTCGGCACCTAAAATAGATTACTTGAAAATGTCGCACATCAAATACCTCTACACAAAGATTATCGTTTCCACTTATCGTTCGCATGATATCACGGCTTATGCAAATTCTAGTAATACGCATCGTTACGTGAAGCAGTGTGCTCGCAAAGGACGTAAACTGAAATCTGCAGGTAATTTTAGGAAAATAGACAAGCACAGAGTGAGTTTGAAGCAAACTAATAACGGAAAAGCCTGTTCGAGTTAGCAAGATCATTAAACTGCAGGGACTATACGCGAGTCAAGCAAAATTGAACCCTAAACTTAAGGCGAAACTCGTTCAAGTTCGGTTAACCTTTCATGACACTTCGACGCGTGTCAGCAAGCCGAAAATTTCGTTTCGCCGATGTGACTGTAATCCATAATAATGGCTCCATCAACGCAACCCTACATTTTTCACGCAAACTACTCTGCGGTCTCTACTCGACGCGTAATGAAGTTTCGCGCTCTGTATACGAGTATTCCTGGTGATTCTCGTGCGTGCGAGATTCGCAAACGTCGCCGTGATGAATATTCTTCCATGGCGATCGGTACATCACGGTGCGCTCGGTTTGCCGCGGTCGTTCGCGGCTTGGATCCGACTGGCTTGTTTGCCGGCCGGGCAGCAGTTGTTTGGACATAGTTTAGGATATACGCTCAGGTATATGATACACGCAATGCAGCTTCGGCGGCAAATTGGGTCAGCGAGTTTCGGCCAGGGTTATTCGGATTGCGAACCATGGCGAGCGCGCGTATCTCTGCATATACGCGCACCTATACACATTTTCTTCGATCCTATAAACAACGAGCCATGTTGCTGGGAAAAAAGCTTGTTTGTTCAAAGGAAATATACGCGTTTCCATGTGAAATAAACTCGGGAATCCTTTTGTGTTGCGTATATTTTTTTCGCGCTCGGATATGAATACAGCTGCGGATCGAGTCGAGGTTGCTCGGTTCGTTTAGTTTGCATATACGTAAAACCGGAAAATACGGGAGTGGATTTCGAAAACAGGAAAAAAAAAAAAAAAAATAGTTCCATATCGGACTGCTGCTAAAATATTTAGCTCTATCGAAAGTCCATGGATGGATCATGGATCGTACAGGCATATGAAAAAACAATCGCGTTAAATCTTTGACAGCCCGCGGCGTAAGTTTAATTCAGCTGTAAGGTCGCACAATGGTATCTCGATAGAGGAGTAACAGAGACGCTTGCTCGGAGGCCATTCAGAGCAGCTGAAAGACGAAATAACCCTCTCTCGGTTTGCGTATATAGCGCGCGAGTTCCGCTCTTCGGAAGCCGGTTCGCGGTCACTTACATCCGGCCTGGTTTATATTCAAAGGAAAAGGACCATTCAATCTATTCTCCATCTACCTCGTATCCCGTATTCCGCCTGCCCTGCGTGTATTATTGTATCTCTTTAATTTCCATCGAGCTCGTGTGTGTTATCACGACTCGTAATCATCGATCTGGCGCATTTCGAGCAAACATATAGGTAAAATCTTCGAAGCCTGGCAAGAAAATCTCTCAAGGCTCGGGATGCTGGAGCGGCGGATGTTTCTCTTGGCTTGTTTCCGTCTCTGTCTCGGCGCGCGAATACCTTTTATATATACTTCGCGAGCGGTGGGCCGGCCGACGCGCAGTACACAAGTACGTAGGCTCTCCGTACTTTGGCCTTGAACGGAAAACGTTGACCTCGGCGTTCCGATCCGAGCGCAACCGGTCACGGGGTTCTTCGCGTCGTCTTCCAGCTGTACGTACATATATGTGCCTATGTACGAAAATGAATGTATGCGTATATACCTACTCTCGTGACTAGTCGGATTATATAGCAGTTCTCGCGCAACACGTGATGGCAATTATGATCCACCGAGAAAGAGAGAGAGAGAGAGAAGCTGTAACAGTGCGGTTCATTGATCCTCTGTGATGCGAGAACAGCATGGTGGGAATCGACGACTTTCGAAGATGATTGCACGAGGACTAGAGCTGATTTTTGAAGAAAATTTCAGTTCGTATCGACGATTAAAATCCTTCGGAGTTTTCTAGAAATTTTATATTCCATATGAAACAAACTCATCTTGTTTGAGAATGCTTAACGTATATTTCACAACAATGAAGTGAAATGGATTCACAAAAATGCTTGAAATTTGCATAGTTCGTTTTCCAGTTATATCCAATCCACCTGACAGTTTCTAGCATCGAATATACAAGGGAAAAATTGATGTTAATTAATTGAGAAATTCTCACATTTAATTAGAGCACATTTTTCTCTGAACTCTTAAAAAGCAATTTACAAAAGCGTACTGCTAAAAAATTTAATCAAAATTTTTTGAAATACAAGCCGTATGAATTAATAAGTCGCAGGAATTTCAGTTACTGTTATATAACGTATCCATTACTCCCTTTTCAACGCGATTCGTAATTTGAATCTCAATTTGAAAAAAAAATTGAAATTTAATTCCCGATTTCACAATTAAAATTCATTCTCTCCCTTCTACAGATCAGAATAGACCTACATACTGGCAGTCGACGCACGAAGAAACTTGGACAACTCGGCCGATCGGAAGTATCCCAAAGTACACAAGGACAAACCCTCATTAATACAAATCAACGAACACGAACGTAACCCTCGCTCGGGGATTTCATCCGTGTACTACTACTGCTGCTGCTGCTGCGGGGCTGCAAGACGGAATGGCAATCAGACGTTTTGCAATAAGCGAAGGCTCGTGATTAGGACGGTCCTGTTTCCGCGGGCCGCAGCGCCCAGGGATTTGTAGTACAAATACGACATGTGGACCGAAACAGTTCGCGAATTCGGCCGATGGCAGCAGTCGTGTAACGAAGAGGGAGATTGCACTGCTGCTGCAGCTGCGTTGGCGATGCACTCGTTGCGTACTGTATGTGTGCTCACTATGCGCTAGAGTTACAGTATTAGCAGAGTTCAAGCTTACGGCTGTTACAAGCTTCGTGTAGACGGAACACTGGACCGAGTATTACGTCATCCAATCAAATATTCTCATTGTGCCAGAGCTGGAGTCATTGCTTTGCTTTTTGTCCTCCGGACGAGGCCTATTTACATCGCTTAGTTCATCGCGGCGTAAGTCGAAATGACGATAGATTATTTGCTTTGTGCGGGTTTGTATCACCGAGCGGAAGATATTATACTCTTTCTCGACGGGGCAAAGTTGCTCTGCGTTTTGAACCTGATACCTGTAACCATTAGACCGACCGCTTGCCGATACGACGCTGTGTCGACGCGGCATTTGTCCACTTATTCATGCCGCGCAAAAGATGCCCCGTAAATTCCCGGCGCAATTAGTTACACAAAATATATACAAAGGCTAAATTAAAAGCTCATTTATTCTCTATCCGATTACGCAACAATTTCAACGCTCGAAATTCAATTTCGAATCAGCGCCTCGTCCTTTTAGTACACGATTCTCGACAATTTCGGGAGGCAACAGTTCGTTATATACCTGCGGAAAAATAATATTAGCTTTGTTATAAGCTGAAAACAGCCGGACCAACTGAAATCATAACGAATTCTTTGCGCAAGTTCATCAAAGCAAAGTTTGCAGCGAGCTGTGCATTATTCCGTGTATATCTATAAATGAATGAAAATTTTCGCGGAGGCACGTGCGCCGCCACCGCCCCAGGTTCGGATTTTCACTCGAGGATACTTATATGTATACCATCCAATTAACACCGATGACAAATGGAAATTAAGTCTGGAGAGCTTTGCGCCTTTCCAAGCCGCCGCCGAGTAAGTGAACTAATTAAGTAAAATTGAGTTTCGGCGCGAGGGACCGCGAGGAAGCTGAAATAGGAGAGAGTTGAGACGGGCTTTTCGTTCGATTTTTCCGGGGCTTTTTGATTGTCTTTTTTTTTCTGCTCGGATAGGTATAGCAGAGCTAACATCGGAGCTGCAGGCTCCCAAAGGGATGCTAACTTTGATTTATTTTAAAGAAACTTGCGGAGGCTGTATCGCGAGAGAGCGACTTTTTTTTTGCATCCGTTGGCATATACCGGCGCTAAATCCAAATTAGATAAGGCTGCTATTTATTAGCCGAACGTCAAAGTTGCAAGCTTCGTTTATTCTTTGGTAAACGCGAGTAAGCTAGTGCAGAAACAATGCAAATCAATTTGTTCCGATATACTAGACTCGCTCTTTCTCTCTCTCTCTCTCTCTCTCTCTGGTAATCGAATTTGGACTGTGCTATAGTCATGCCGGTCGTTTTAATTACCGGGTAACCGCAAAACTTTTCCTATGTAACAAGCCGACGTACGCGTGCGCAAGATACAAAGCGTTTCAGGATTCCACGCGCTGTATACGAGTGCGAGACTGGCATTGGAAAAGTTGCCGATGCGAGAGTGGAAAGCTTTATGTAGTTGTGTGTATCAGAGCTCCGAAAGTCGCTTTGTGCCGTATACTGCCGTAATACGGAATGTTAGAGTAGAACAGGATAATAAAGTTTTTTGCATTAAAGTTCTGATCTGGACACACTCGAGCATAAGTATATCGAAGCCGTTGTTCTTAGCCATTCTCGATCGATATGAAGATTTCGCTGTCAAGGGCTAAGACATGCACATAACAGGACTGAGAAGGTACACTCCATCAATTTGCATGCAAACGCACGATGCTTTCATCTAATTATCAGTACACGTAGCACATTAGCTGATGCGCCGTAAATTCGATTACACCCTGCACTCCAGCAACCGGCTCCGAACTAGTTCCGAAACCAGCTCCAAGAATATAACAAGTAAACGATAAAATTCTCCAACGACAAAGTGACAGTCAATCATCAGCAGTAGAGCTGCGATGGAAAGCAGTGCAAGTATAGAGGAGGTATTAGCAATAACCGATCGGCGGTAATCCTGCGGTACGTGTCTATTAGTCAAACCGACTGCGCGGCAAATCCGTAATTCAGTTTGAGCTCGCCGCAGCCGCGGCAACGCGGTACGATGCAGCAATGCAACCATTGTCTGTCTGTCTAGGCTTCTGGCTTCGTCGGTACACCTATATACTCCCTGCGCAGATGAGACTGTAACCTCAGACGTAACTTGACTTTCTGCTGTTTGAGCGCTTTCGCGGCTCTCCATATATGTGTACCCATCCTCTGCAGCGTAATTCAATGGTCTGCCTGATATTTGCCCTGGTTTCGCGTGTTTCTTATTGGACAAAGTGCTGAATAATCATAAATGTGAGTACACAAATAAAAGCAGATCATCCAAAAAAACGCTGCCCAGTTTCATCAAATCCGCAAACGTACAACAATGCGTCGGCCTTATGCTCCTGTATATACCAGGTAAAAATAATCCATACGTACCGCAAACATCGTCGCCCCAAGCGGAACAATGAAGCGTATATGCCCAGCTTTCCGCGGTTACGTGCGATAATAATAATTGCGCGAGATCGTAATTACAGGCTTTTTCAGTCACACCTTTCGACGCCACGACGGCTATAGCGCTCTTTGGACCGGAAATCGAATGAATCGCGCGCTTGCACGACCGCAACGCAATTCCTATGCATAACGATAGTCAATTCAATTTGAATCGCGGCCAAACTAGACGGGGACAGTTAATTCCGTTTGAATGACGGCGCGCTGCTGCTGCTGCTGCTACTGCTTTGGGGACATTTGCTCTGCTATACACTGTGTATGTGTGGCTGGCTCTTTGTTTTCGTCGTTGTGGTTCTCTTAGCCTCCGAAGTTGAACGGCAATCGGTAATGCGCATCGTATTCTTCTCTCTCTCTCTCGCAGCGCATTATTCGAGATATTTCAAAGCGAGTGCAATTCTGAAATAAACAGGTCGATTAGTCACTGCGGAGTCGCGAGTGTCATAAGTTGTAACGACGGTGTGAAGTTGAAGCGAACAATTTTAGCGAGAAATTACTGTTTAAAACGATAAACACCGCCATATACGTATACGCATTATGCTCGTTGCGCAATTGGGTTGACCTGTCGCACCGGAAGAGAGAAAACAATGCCTGAGCCGGTATCTATGGCACATTGTAAGAAGCAGACGCGAGCCTGAGGAGAAGAGCGAAGCCGTAATTCGATCTTATTTAGCTGTTCTGAAATCAGAGGTACATAAACAATTAATTTGACTTTTATTGTGCGTCGACCTATTGTCTGCAGAGACAATAAGCTCTTTGCGCTTCTTTCGAGAACGTCATCTCGATGAAAAATGCGGAGACGCAGGAATATTGAGTGGACATCGGGGGCAGACGAGCTTTCGCGCATTGTATTATAATCCGAAGTATAATTATATCGCGCGTAGTACGGTGAAAGAAGCTATTTTTTAATTAAAAAACGCCAACGAGGTGCTTTTCCTTTTCGCCCTTTCGAAACGAGCCATTACAAAACGACTCGAGAAAGCTCAAGAAAGCTCAGGCAGGATATAAACAGAAAGGTGGTGGAGGGAGAGAAATAAGAAGTTAAAAGTAAAGCGTACGGATAGAGTAACCAGAACGTTCGTTAATTGCTTCGGTTTGAGATTGCCTCTCGCACTCTTGTGTTTTTCGATTTTGGCCAAACTTTCATTACATGTACCCGAGGTGAAATTTCGTTTTTAAAGCTACCGATAAATATTATTTACCATCCATCAAAAGCCCATCACGTTCTCGTCGAGAATCGAATGATTCACGCGTATACGCGAGGGTATAATGCAGACATGCAATTATTAGCTACTCCTTGTTTACTCCAATTTATGCGGCGCGTTTGTTATGCCGAGGGCTTAGAAATCATCCCTTTGTAATGCACTTGATCAGTTTGGTTAGGGGTGACACGCTGCTTATGCATACTCCAGTCTCAGAATTGGCCATTTGCAAGGATTCCGTAGCGTGCCTTGATTCAAAGTGATCCTGTTTCGTAGATCTCCATAATTCAGATGCATATGCGCTCGCCCCCGCTAGTATAACTCGCTACTGTGTGATATAGCTATAGGATATAGCAGTGCTGCATATTTTATCATTGGCTAGCTCTTTCGCGCTTATACTATCAATATTGCAGAGTCAAACAAAGGTCGTGTCGGGTATCTATACTGTGACGCCTATACGCACGTGAATTTTCCGAATATCATACTCCAGTGAAACTTTGTAAATAACATTTCAGGCCTCCCAAATGTATATAATACTCTCGAGTCATGTGAGCGCTGTATAACTAAATATATTTAGGTAGAGTTGGAGGTCGGAGAGAACATTTTCGCACACAATTAATATTAAGAGCTGAAACGCTCTCGCAGTGCTCCAGCAATTACCGACTATCAAATGCGTTTCCGGAGGAGCGAGCATCAGTGCGAGAGAGCTCGCTTGGTTCCTTCCCAAGCGTAATCACGCATCTCTGTGCTCACTATTCTCTCTGCTCTGATGTGTAACGCAGCTTATTACGAGGTGGCGCTGTAGTGCGCTCTCAGGTGTCGGTGATACGTACGCGCAGGTGATAAGGATCAGAATCTCTCGTGATTAATCAACTCGTCTCTCGGAATCCGGCCTCTGTATACTCTCGATGGAGATTTGTACAATTTGCTGTACAATTGTATTTAGATTATTTTGACTGAGCAGTTGTCACGATCAATGTTCAAAAATTACTTTGCATCAAACAAGGACGATTTGAAAAAAGGGCGCGAAAATCACATTGAACGAGCACGAGTACTCACCTTATATGCTCGCATACCTGCCTCACCTCTCAGCTGTAGAGTCGTGCTTCTCCGTGAGTATAAAGCGCACGAGAGAATCTCTCCGGTGAAATTTCGCGAGCGCCCTCGGTCCTCCGTGTGCTACGTCACTGCCGCGACTCGGCGCGCCATTGGCCGTGGCTTTGGCGCGCCGGCGACGTCGATTGGCCGACGCGCGGAGGTGCGCTCGATAGTCCGGCGTCCCTCTCTCTCTCTCTCTTTCTCGCTCGTTCACTCCACTCTCTCCGTAGGACGAGAGAGGCATAGCGGAGCGCGCCGAACCCCCGGACGGCTGCTGTCTTCAGTACCCGGCAGGGCCTCGCATACTCTGCGTCGCTGTCCCTCACGCTCCTGTATACACCGTTTATACGCTGCTGTTGCACCTGCTTGCCATCGCATAACACTTGCACAGTCCTGCGCGCGCCGCGTCTTCGTTTGTTTCTCTAGCGACCGGTGCAGCACCGCGTGGATAGATATAATTAATCGCCGCTCTTCGAGACCGAGAGAGAGAGAGAGACAGTGTTTTCGGTACCTGCGCCGTGTGTGCGGTGTATGCAGCGCCAAGTTCAAAGCGTGCACTCCGATACATACCTACGTACAGTACTCGATCTTCTTCTCCTCTGTTTTACACTGGATCCTTGTGTGCGTGCATGCAGTGCCTGACTCGTGATTCTACCCCCGCGATTTTTGTGCCGGTTTTTTATTGTTTGTGTTCCGTGCGAGAGTTTGCGCGGGAGAACGCCTGACGCTGCTGAAGTGCTTATCCCATCAGGCTGTTGCTGCCGCTGCCTGCTTTTTGTTGCTGATCGACGTTCCAGGGATTTCGCAGGATTCGCAGCGGTGACTTGGCTTCTCTGCAGAGAAAACAGGTACGGAACACCATAACCTTGCTTTTTTTGCGTATTTTAACGTATATCGTCGTTGCTCGACGACAAAGCCGGGGCCTAACCTCCAAAAAACTCGCACGACCGCAACCCCGTTGCCCTCATCTATCAACGTTACAGACTATGGACATTTAATGGAACATGATCAATAAATCATGCAGGCTTCATTAGCTCTATCTCGATGGGTATCACGTGAAAAGTCTATCGATCATCAATCGCGCGCATACCTTCCCTGCGAGCTGGATTACACACACACGCTCGCAAATGATCTTGACAAACATTGACCGTTAATTAGTCTCTAATTGAAACTTTACATTCTATCTAATTAACCGGTACTTCGCATTTACGTTATATTATGCGCAGCGAAATCGCGTTTATAATTCAACAAACCAACGACTCGCTAAACGCGTAATCCTATCTCATGGGTGTATAGGAAGAAAAACAAGCATATCGATTTTCCCGTGCATCGTCATCCCTTTAAATCCCGACACGTGTAAACGCGGAAGATTTCTCGCGAGTGTCATCCATCCCAGGACATTTTAAAAGGGTCTTCGAGGCTGTCGTCGCACGACTTGACTCGTGTTATTCTCGAGCAGGTGACAGCTGCAATAACCCTCGAAACAATCGAGGGACGGAGTGGTATATATATATATATATAGTGTGAGGCCGCTGATCGATTCGGCAACAGCCACTCGACGTCCGCAGGTGTCAGGGTAAATAAACTTCGGGATTGGCTGCGTCTGTTCAGACCACCATAACACAATGTAAACTCTTCCGCGTGCAATAAACGCAAGTCTCATCTATGTCGTACGAAATTCCAGACACTCGCAGTTATCCGGAAAAGCGCATCTCCTTCATTCCATCAACAACGACGATTATTTTCACGGTCGCCAAACTCGCGGCGGCAGAGGCGGCATCATCAGAGAATTCCGCGACGACTCGCTCGACCGGCTTCGCAAAACACGAGAGAGCCGCTCTCGGAAGTGGCACTTTTTGCAATTCCGGTTAGCGGGGGGGCGGGCGACGTACCGTCTATCTACGTACCTAGCTGTACATAACAGTACTAAGCGTATGTGTGTGCGCGTGTGGCAGCGACCGGTCGCAATTAACTTTAGCGCTTGCGCCTCTTTGCCTTTTATCACGCTCGCCGCGCAATTATGTCTGCAGAGGAGGAGAGCTTTCTATTCGGACCTTTTTCTCTCTCCTCTGTGCTGTGTGTGGGTGTAGGTACGTGTATTTCGTATCTCGTCTCTCTCCCACAGGGGTGTAATTGTGCAGCAGTATAGCGCCGGCAGCCGGGCCACTGCACTGCGGCATCATCTTCGTCTCGCGGGACTTTTTGCGGTCGCTATACCTACGCCGCTGCTGCTTTTATCTTCCGGCGCTTCGTTTTTGCGCGCGTAGCGCGACTTGATTGGCGAGCTTGCGCCGATTCGAGTAATTAGGCTATCGGGGATATCGAAACGGTTTATTCAAATGTCGAGATTGTATTGCTTTTTCTCTCTCTCTCTCTCTCTCTCTCTCTGTCTCTCGCTGTGTAAACGGCCGATTTTGCGATTGATGAGGCGAATTTGTATATGATTCAAGATTTTATCATTTCCGTTATACGGTTATTCTGAAAAAGCTCACACTGCGACCGGTCCTGATTGTAAACGATATAGTCGCGAGCGTTAATCGCGTTTACTGTTTGCACACTGTACAACATCGATGCACTACAAACACACTATTCGGATTAAAACTAAACAGCTAAATCCCTGCGCATACGCGGAGAGATTGAATTTAGATTGCCGTATGACGAGCTGGGGAAAATATTGCGTTTCGCAGAACACACACAGCGCGCGCACGGGTTCTCTCAGGGAGTTTTATTTTTACACGCCCAGAGCAGCCGCATCGCATAACACTCTCAGCGCTTGCCCTCTCAACTATTACCTCACTCTCATTAAATCCATCCACTTTCACACGCAAGCCCAGCAGCGAAGCAGCGCAAATTACGGCTTATAAATTACCGGCGGCGGCGGCGGCGGCGATGCACGCACACTATATACGTGCGTGTATAACACACAAACTCTCTCTCATCGGGGCACATCAGCGTAGTGCGAGCGCACACGTGAAAGCGCGCATTACAATGAAGCCGGGCATAACGCCGTAAGAGCTCGTCGCGTATATCCCGGCACTGGCTTCACCTTCACTATCATCCCGGAGCAGCGGAGAGCGTCTGAGAGAGAGAGAGAGAGAGAGCAGCTCGCTGTAGCGCGAGATGGAGGTCAATGAGGAAACGAGAGACGCCGTAGGTATATAGGTATATTATACCACCGAGTTGCTCTCGATGTGTATACGTATAGGTGCTTGGCTCGACTATAACGTAGTAGTACGCGAGAGAGTATAACAGAGAGGGAGTAGGTAGGTACACACTATAGAGCGCGAGAGTAGGTGCTGTACTGCCGCTGGTTCGTTGAACTCGGGACCGAGCTGCTGCTGCTGCTGCTCTGTGGAGCTGTACACACGACTTGACCGATTCCTCCGTACTGTGAGAGTAGAGCCAGCTTCCTTCCTCTCTCTCTCTCTCTCTCTCTCTCTCTCACTCCGTCTTCTTTGCGATTTAAATTCGGGCTATCGCCGCTGTTTCGATTCCATTCGATTTCTTTTCCGACTCCACTGCTGTTTCCTTTGAATTTACGTTTATGCAGATTTCGCTGATTTACTCTCTCTCTGTTGTGTTATACACGTAAAATGCGATGGGCTTTGAATGCTGTATAGTCGTGCCGTTAGACGCTATACTCTTTCTCGATTTTTTCGGATTATTCGTGCGGTCATTAATCAGGACCACGAGATCTTAATTGCCGCACTGAAATTCCTAATAAATTAGATTCTATCAGCGGCTGATTGAATGGACCTTTTTGATCTAATCAGCGCGGAGATGATTAAACTCGATTAAAACTAATAAACCGGCCAACTTTGAAAAAGAAAACCTATACTTTGATGTACAGAAGGTTATTGCTCTCGAGTGTACTGCACACTATTATGCGCAAAACTTTTTGCAGTCCCTCGACGAAATTCGCCGTAGCAGCGCAAAAAATACCCGAGTTTGCCTCTCTCGTGTACAAGTTAAGCTTGCACTTTTGTGCATAATTTAATGGACACATCTGACCTACATTTTAGCCGATATCCATTAATTAAAGGTCCTCGCTAATCCCCCCGACTTTAATCAGAGTAAAAGTCTGTCGCTTCGAAAAAAGAATCATCCGCCGCGCCGATTAAATTCCACCCGTTGAAAATGCTATAGCTATGAGAAAATTGTCCGTATTTTGCGTACATTACACTCGAATAATCCAGAAAGTCGTAATTAGGCGTGTTGCGAGTATAACCCTTTCTAAAGAAGCTTATAACCTCCTAGTTTTTCTTCGGTTGCTTTAGTTACTCNTGAACTCGGGACCGAGCTGCTGCTGCTGCTGCTCTGTGGAGCTGTACACACGACTTGACCGATTCCTCCGTACTGTGAGAGTAGAGCCAGCTTCCTTCCTCTCTCTCTCTCTCTCTCTCTCTCTCTCACTCCGTCTTCTTTGCGATTTAAATTCGGGCTATCGCCGCTGTTTCGATTCCATTCGATTTCTTTTCCGACTCCACTGCTGTTTCCTTTGAATTTACGTTTATGCAGATTTCGCTGATTTACTCTCTCTCTGTTGTGTTATACACGTAAAATGCGATGGGCTTTGAATGCTGTATAGTCGTGCCGTTAGACGCTATACTCTTTCTCGATTTTTTCGGATTATTCGTGCGGTCATTAATCAGGACCACGAGATCTTAATTGCCGCACTGAAATTCCTAATAAATTAGATTCTATCAGCGGCTGATTGAATGGACCTTTTTGATCTAATCAGCGCGGAGATGATTAAACTCGATTAAAACTAATAAACCGGCCAACTTTGAAAAAGAAAACCTATACTTTGATGTACAGAAGGTTATTGCTCTCGAGTGTACTGCACACTATTATGCGCAAAACTTTTTGCAGTCCCTCGACGAAATTCGCCGTAGCAGCGCAAAAAATACCCGAGTTTGCCTCTCTCGTGTACAAGTTAAGCTTGCACTTTTGTGCATAATTTAATGGACACATCTGACCTACATTTTAGCCGATATCCATTAATTAAAGGTCCTCGCTAATCCCCCCGACTTTAATCAGAGTAAAAGTCTGTCGCTTCGAAAAAAGAATCATCCGCCGCGCCGATTAAATTCCACCCGTTGAAAATGCTATAGCTATGAGAAAATTGTCCGTATTTTGCGTACATTACACTCGAATAATCCAGAAAGTCGTAATTAGGCGTGTTGCGAGTATAACCCTTTCTAAAGAAGCTTATAACCTCCTAGTTTTTCTTCGGTTGCTTTAGTTACTCGCTCTCTCTCTCTCTCTCTCTCTCTCAAGCTTATCGATTATCGCTATCCGGCCGGTGTAATTCAGAGAATGCGCCGCGCTGTATCTCTCTCTATCCGCCCAAGTGTCGAGAAGAAGAAGTTGGCAATGCCATTAAGAAAACTACTTTCGACTCGTCTCTGACGAATGATCCGTACGTCAAAATACACATCTAATAATACCGTCGACGAAAGTTATATATCCCTATCTCTCGGCATTCATATTTACGACCCCAACAGCGATGCAAATAAGTTTCCTTGATTGATGAGCTAGTGCGGAGAGACGGAAGATTTCACGCAGCGGTTCGTCGTAATAATAAACAAGCGCCGGCTCTTTCATCGGGGAATAAAGTCTTTCAATCGGCAACGCGCGCTGCCCCCGGGAAAAACGGACAGTATAGAAGATCGACACTCTTGCGGAAAATTCAGAGGGCAGGGGCTGCTATGCTCTCTCTCCTCCGCACCACCTCGTCCGCATAAATATTTACGCGTGTGCAGCCGGCCGTTATGGCTCTCCGAACTATGGGTGTGTGTATGTGCTACTATACGAGTATACATAGGGTGGGAGAGAGAGAGAGCTTTGCGAAAAGTAGGGCGACGACGCGGAGAGACGAGAAAAGTGGCGAGATGTGTTGTGTGGGGGTGGAGGCAATAGCAGCAGCAGCCGATATATAGTTGGCAGCCCCGGGATGAAATGAATCGGGAGAGAAGTATACGTGTATTATAATATATGTGTGCCGGAGGTAAATGGATAGATGAATAGATGTGTGGGCGAGAAGAGCGAGATATGTAGGATGGAAAAAATAATTAAACAGTCACGTGGCGGGGAATGAGAAGAGAAGGTCTTTTGTTTATTGTGTTCTTCGAAATAATAAATTTTTGCGGAGAGGTGACTACGAGAGAGGCAATATATTACTCTCGCGGTTTTATTAGGAGACGCTATTAATTACTTCCCGTCTTCTATCTCTCTCGTTTTTCACAGCGCGCCGAGAGTGACTAATGCTAATGTACGAGAGTGAGAGAGAGAGATGAAAAGAGAAAAAATACACCATATACGATTTCTGTCGATATACACGGCCGAGTATGATTTACAAAGATGGCCCGAATCTCTTTTTTACGACAGCCATCCATTGCTCCCCACGAAAGAGTACACGCAGGAAGGAACTTGTGTAAATCCATATGACAAATAGAGGAAGATGCATGCGTACACTCGCGAAAAAAGAAACGTCGTGTAAAAGCAGAGGAAATACGACGTTCCGGAAAGGAGACGGCGAATTTAGACGTAGCATATAACGACAGGAGGGAGAACGAGAGAGATGCGCATCAGGAAAAATGAATGGGAGCGTATAGCTCGCACTCGTTACCGCCATTTGCAAGGAAACGTGTACAGAGAGACTCTTGGGGATATGGGCTCCTTATACGTCCCTCCTCCATCATCGCCTTTACGATCTTATTATACCCTGACGCGATGCGCCGGAAGAAGAGCGCAGGATATAGGCCGTACGTCATTCCGAGATCGGATCCCGCGCGTATAGCTCGCATTGTTTTTACTGCCCTCGAGAGTTTTCTTCGTCAGAAAAAAAATCCAGAGTTGCGAAACGGAATGAATTCGCGAGTCTACACAGCCATTCAATTTCCTCCGACTAATTTCTTCGGTGATTACAAGCGAGAGAATACGGTATAGTGTGTAAGTTAAACGATAGCGGCGGGTCTCGAAAATAGAAAAGAAGAAGAGAAGAAGAAGAGAAGCTCGTTCCATTGTCTTTGCTAACCGTCGGTGGGCTTTTCGTGCGGTACGCGCTCTCGGCGCGCAAGTTCGTGAGCACAGCAGTTCGGGCTGATGGAAACTTCGTTTCTGCTTCGATTCCCCACCAAAGTCATAGTTAGCTCTAACGACCTCACGGTCGATATCTCGCCCGGGGCATCGGCTGCTTCTCACAGTTTTCTCTCTCGCCGCGCTGCTACGAGATGACGACTACTACTACTACTACTTCTCATAACAGCCAATCTGCGAATACCTTCTCTTTTTTCCCCTCTTTGGCTTATACCTATACCACTGCGCATACTCTTTCTCGTGTGTTTTCGCCGACTGGAATAATGCAGATTGCTTAGCTGCTGCTGTTCTCTGCGATTTGTCGAGAGAGAGAGAGAGAGAGAGAGAGAAAAAAAAAACAACGATCGTTGCAGCCGGGACGAAAGGCAGATTTTACCTCTGCGTTTTACAGCCGGATCGCGTGATGGGATTTCGATGTCGCGCAGCTGCTGTTCCGGATTTTGTTGTCGAAATTGCGTTTAATTGCCGGTACGCGCGTGCGCGCGCGGAGTCTTTATGGCTCGGTGTAACGCGAAAAAATATTTGTTCAAGCGTCGATACTTTTTTATACGGCTTCTGCAGCTTTTTTTGTTAAAAACTCGCTGCTGATGCTTCGCGAGTTATTACAGTCGACTATTGTTTTCTCCATATAAGCCGTGCCACTTTGCGAAAATCGCCCGGCAATTAGAGTACGCTATACTTACGGCGACGAGAGCGCGCATCGCGAAAATTCTAAAAAGAAAGAAATTATCCTGTACATCAGGCTCTTTGTCGTCGTCGTCGTCGTAGCAGGTACTCCCATTAGCGAGCAGTCGTCGCACTACATTAAGCTAATTATATCCACACAGCGGCAGGTTAATAACGAGGGAGAGAGAGCAGAGCAGTAGCAGTACTACACGCAGTATGTCGGAGAGAATGAAGTGCGTCTCTCGCAGAGAGAGAGAGCCCGTCTAACGCACACGAGTTAGCTGAATTTCTCTCGCTCCCAAACAACAGCGCGCCGGCAGTCCCATATGCATATACAAACTTGAAATGACCGTGATATTTGCGAGAGTTCGTTCTCTCCCTCACGCAGCAGCAATGTATATAAACTGGGACGAAAGAAGCAGAAAAAAGCACGGGCGCGTGTGTAGCTGAGCCCGCAGGATCGTGTAATGTAGAGTTCATGGAAACGCAAGTTCGCAGTTCAGCGCAATTAGGCCGTATGCTTGCGCGATCCCGCACATACACACATGTATAATATAAACGTTAAAACGGTCGTGCTGTATCGCGATGATATTGCCCCCTACTCTCTGGTACAGGATATAATATGTACTCTATAGGCGAATTTAGAGCCAGGGAGAGTGCGTATATTACTTATGTAAAATAAGACGCGTGGAAGATTAAGGGAAATTAACGCGCGAGTCGCTATGATTCTCACTGGGCTGTAAAATTTAGCAAAACGTCGATATCGATTCGCGTCGTTATACGTTATTACGCGCGGAAAAGCCAGAGCAGCTGTGCATTTTTGCGATTCATATTTGCTCCCCGAGAGCTCGGCGCTTAACAATGCCCGTTTTACACGGTTCGAATTGCAAATAGAAGGAAACCCTATTAGCATTCAAGCCGGCGGCGGTATGGCACAATGCTAAAACAGCTCCCCGTTGATGTAAGTAAGGAGAGAGAATTTTCCGGAAATCGCGCGATATTCTTCGGTTTCCCGTTATATACACACGCCCTGAATTACTCGGAAATCAATACAAGTCGTGCGAGCACTGGTGAATTATCGCTCGCAGCGCTGCGCCGTTCTCGACTGATTTGTTTAAAACAATAACAGCGTGGGACACACCTCATTAATTTGCCCCGAGTACAATCCATCAGCCCCTAAATCCAATACACTCTCGATGCAACGCCGCGCTGTATGGAACTCTCACCGCATAAACATCCCCCTGACTTAGCGACTAGGCAAAGGAGGAGAGCAAAGGCAGTAATTAAGACACGGCGAACTCCGTGCGCAGTCAAAGAGAGGGAGGGAGAGAGAGAGAGAGAGAAGGTGGCGGAGAGTACAGCGGAGCTGGAGAGAAGAGAGATAGAGACGAGCTTCAGACAGACAGTCGAGAGAGAGAGAGAGAGAGCGCATGCAGAGATATACGTGTATTCCAGCAATCGCGAGTGCAGTGTAGCAGCCCCGGGGAAACCTAATTCGAGGACGGCGCGTAGCTCCTCTCTCTCTCTCTCTCTCTCTCACTCGCGTACGTGTACGCGCCGCTGCAGCTTCATGCATATTCAGCGTATTTGCGGGGGCCGGCCACTACGAGTACAATGAGTTAGCTGCCGGTGCGCGCTACGGACTGGCAGGGGGAAATCGTAGTCCGTGGACATGAATATGGCCCGAGAGCTTGTTTTGCAATATACCACTCTACCTCCTCCTGGCTGTATACAGCGTCGTCGTCGGGATGGATATGAGCATCGGAAGTCCTCCGTTATTTATCGACCTCCTTCGATTGGGAATATCATTAGTTCGCCGTGTGCGCTACCGCAATGAGAGACGAGTTGGAGCAACTATGCAGTGAGCTCGGTCAACTCCTCCCGAATTCTCGCGTCCGGCAAGGAATCCACGAAATCCCGCGTCAATCTACGCCTCGCGCGTCGATGTCTCCGTCCAAATTTATACCACTGACACTGCTACCATTCCCGGACTTAACCTCTGATATAATCTCCCGACTGCTACTACGGGGACGCAGGCACGCGGCGACGTACCAAACCGTGTAAGCTGCGGCGTGTAACTATGGAGGGAGAGAGAGAGAGAGAGAGGACCGGCTGATTATATTGCCGGAGGTGAGGCGTGCGCTCGTGAATGTCTTGGAGACGTGCGAACTGCCGTGCTGAGCCGTAATTTGAATGTGCAGTTCGCTCCACTACCTATACAGATATATACCATATATATGTGGCGTGCACTACCTCGGAATGTTCCGACTCGTCTCTCGCTGTGCCTTGGTGACATTGTTGCTGGTAAACACATTTTATCTAAAAGCGACCACTATATTGTCATAAAAATTATCTCACGTGTACACGAATATGGGAAAGAGCGCGCTTAGTTTAATGCGGGTCTAATCGATACTGCGCGCGACATTTCGCGGAGTCACGCCGCATGAAAAGTTCGTGAAGGGATCGCTATACTTACGAAAAGGCCGCGAGCGCGCGCTGCGTGACGCTCTGAATAAGCTTTGCTGCTCTGCTTCGCTGTCCGCCGATGATAAAAGGCTTTGGTTGTTGTTGCGTCGACTGCTACGCCTCCGATGTAATGGTTTTTCAGGCGTGTAATGAAAGGGATGAATGACAAAAATTCTTTTTCTACGCTGAAAACAAAAATATATAAAAATCCTCAGAGTGCGTTTTTCATCGGCTTACAGCGTCGCGATTAATCTCGTACATAACGGTCTATCAATTCCTTTCCTTTCTCTGTGTATTAGGGGACAGAGCGAAACTCGGAGAAGCATATAACGAGCGAGAAGGACACACATATAGTAGTAGAGTACAGTAGCGGACGGGACGAATGTAAAATTGAAAATCCCCAGATTGAATTTTTACGCAGGCAGCCATTCGCCTCCCACTGAGGGGCTGCAGTAGCAGCAGCAGCAGCTCCAGGACACGGAGAGGGACTGGCGGAGAGGACGATAAGTTCGCGCTCACGCCATAACAGCATTTACGATCGGAGCAGCTCCGGGATGAGAGAGAGAGAGAGAGAGAAAGAGAGAGCCCAGGGCGTGTCTGGTTCATCTCCATACATATACCAACTCCTGATGGTGCGTCAACACGCCATGCGAGAGGATCCTGGGAGAATGGGATTCGCGAATAACGAAGAGAACGCAGGACAAAAACTTCGCGCGGTAGCGATGTTAGAATCACGCGCGCGATGAATATCTTTGGAGCGAAGCATTGGTTCTCTATGTAAAAAATTTATAACCGAGAGATTTTTAAAAGCCACGGGAATGCAGCCGGCGAAGTAAAAACTGGTGTACCAAAAAAGTAGGCGAGTAGTGTGCGCTGTGGAACTAGAGTGAGAGGCGCATGGAAAAATAGAGAAGGAGGATGACACGCTTGGCATCTCTTCTCTTCCTCTTTGGGATCGTAAAATCCTTTGGCGACACGCAAGGGGCGCTAGAATTCTATCCCGTGCTTCGTCGCGCTATTATTATTATTATAGAGAAAATTTTCGCGTTGCCTACGCCCCGGTTTTATGCCGATCGTATAAAAAGTCCCTCACCTCCCCTCCCCGGAAATTACCGCCCGTTATTTGTTAATTAAAGGTCGCCCGATGTTTTTACGCGCGTTTCGTATATAGGTCGAATCTTTCGGAAAATTATTATCTGCTAATAATCGACCAAAATTGCTCCGTGTATTGTCTATATTTTACTCTCATGCATTTTTCATACACAAGAAAATCAGCCCTCGAAGATCTCGCGTCAAGAATCACTCTCAAAGCTCGGCCGACTCGTGCGCGTACATAAATTCGTTCCATCAAGCCCTCGACGTTCTGAGAGAAAATAATTAGAATATAAATCCTTCGGTCGTTGTGAGCACGTCATTAAGGAAATGTCGCGCGCGGCGATAGCCCTGTACGTACACACTATGGACGAGTGAATGCGGCTACGCGGAGATACTCACCGAACGGTCCTCGGAAATCTTGCCGTGGCACTTGGGCGAATTGCAAAAACCACCAGCCGCTGCTGCTTACCGAAAGGCTACTTTCTACTACTCTACTCTCTCTCTCTCTCTTTCGATTTACCGGCGAGCTGGCATGTTTAATTTTCAATGGGTCACTTGCCGAGAAATGGGTCATAAGCCGGTAAATAGTTTAAGCGCGGAGTTAGCACCAGATGCGAAATTGTCTTATTAACTCGGGAAGAGCAGCGCGTCGTCTTTTTTTTTTTTTTTAATTAAATTTAAGTGTTTTCGGAAATTATAACTTTTCTGTTTAAAATTTACAGGAGCAGCATGAAAAATAGATAATTTTTCACAGAGTCGAGCGCGAGCGTAACCCATTTTTCTAGAAAATAATTTTAAAATAGCCCGCAATGCGGCTTGACGCAAGTTTACTCCCTACGGTGAAAATAGATAAAAGTGAAGAAGCAACTTTTAACGTTTTTTAGAAAGCAAAAAAATGTTAAAAGCACCAGAGACCTGAGCACGTTTTCAGAGAGTGGTGAGCGATGAAAAATTAAAATCCTTTTCCTGAATCATCAATTAACGAGTGGAATATTCCTCGTTTTCAGTAATTAAAAAATCCATCGCGTCACCGGCCTCATCGTTTCAGCGCCAAACAACAGCGCGCAATGATTAATCGCCTCAAAAATCTCAAACAACAATACACAATTTGTCGTCAAACCTCATTAACCAAATGCAACACGGTTAGGGCAAGCCGTCATCAATTATTATCCAAACCAGACTCTCGAGCTCTTATGAACATGAATTCGCGATTCCTGGCAACCGACAGCAGCAGCAGCAGCTTTGGTCAGGTCCTCGAGCTATATGACCGTCTGCATGCATCGTGTCCTAGAGAGAGGGAGAGAGAGACCCGGCGGCGTTCGTTGCACTGTATACCAACCGAGCCGAGGGTATAGGGCGCGAATTTTAGAGCGACGTCACTTGAGCGCACCAAGTGACGTCGTCGCGGGCGCTCTCACATAGGGATTTGCATACCAATGGTAAATGTTTATTGATGGCTCATTTCGATGCATCGCCACCGCGAGAGCAAAAGCGACCCGGCAATTGGCTACGATACGCGTCCGACACACGCGTACTCGCTTGGTTTGTATATAATCAAACGCCTCCCGGACATGTTCTTCTGCTTCCGGCGTGTTTGAGGACGACCAATACACTTTACTTTTTAAAACACACGAGCTTTGATGACTGCGCTTGGTTTAAAAGGCAATTAATATCCTGTGAAAAAGCGCTATATATTCGGAAAAAAAAAATAAATAAACCCGCGCAAAACGTATAAAAGACAACGAGCGCGTGTGTATGCTCTTTGCTGCGTTTGACGTGTATTTAAATTTTGTTTTGACAAGAAAATGAAAACGCCCGGCGTCATACATAGCGAATTTTCGCACATGTCAAAAGCAAAGCCGCCCGGCGTTCGGTGTGTAATATGCATTTCGCTGCTTTCACGCGAATACGTTCCCGTTTGATAAAATCAATGCAAGCTCGGCTTATTACAGCGAAAAAAAAGAAGAAACGATCCTATGATCGTCGCGAGCGGCAAAGTGCGCAGCGTCAAATTGATCAAGCGAAAACTCTCGCGGCTTGCTCTCACCCAGTCGTTATCATATTGTTCGCGGCAAGTGGCAGGAGCTCTCGCTCGGCTGCCAAAGTTCCACGAGCGGCTCCGGGTGAATCGCTGGATGCAGCGATGGTGGCGACGACGGAAGTTTGCATATTGCAGTCACGTCGAGTTGGCGCTCGTCGCGGGGGCGCGCGTTCACCTGATTTCAGATTCCTCCGGCGATGCGGCGTCGCTTCTTCGGCTGTTTGTCTCTGCGCGTGTGTATACGACGGTCAGGCTAACTGTTTTTCCGCGTTTATTTGGCTTTGAAGTTTATGGATAATTTTGAGTGTATAGAGTAGTGTTGGCGAGTCGATGTTTTCTTCAAACTCTGCGGTCGCTTTTTGCACACCGCTCGATAATGCAAACGCGCGCTGTGTCGTGGTCAAGCTGCATTACGTCAAACGAGTCCGGCTGGTTTTTTTCATTTCGGAATAACAATTTCTGGCTTGAATCGCTAATCTACCTTCGAGTATACACACACAGAAGCTCATATCTCAAATTTAGATCGAGTTTCTATTTTCATGAATTCTTATTACTACCCTCTCCCTTGGCTTACAACAGAAGCAGCTCTTTACGCGCATTTACATTCCTCTCTCCACAATCCCATTTCCTCCCTCGATTCTATTTTTCACCGCACCTTCGGCCTTTGTTTTCACCACACAGAGGGACTAGCCCCGCGAGAGAGCCTCTATATCAGAGAGAGGGCGCATATATACATATACGTTGCAGCAAGCCTCCCTCGATACATTGTTCACGCACATGGCAACGCCGTAAGTCACGTTTACACACGCGGACTATGAGCGCGCGCACATACCCGCCCCTTACATGCAGCGTTGTACACTGCGGCTGTGCAGTTCGCTGCGGAGCGACGAGGGAAGGAGGAGGATGGAGGCACTTTGCGTGATTGAGGGACCCGCGAGCGCGTGACGCACGATACGCGCGTGCATATAGAGAGGCCTACACGTCGCTCTGATTTTTCTTCTCGCTTTCCTACTTATACTCCTTCGGCTTTCTCATCACGCTTTGTGTGTGTGCGGCAGCAGCGACGTCTTCATTATGCGCCTGATACTTTCTCGCGCTCGGGGAAAATAAGAGCGACGACACTGCTATTTCGTTTGGAAAAGTGTTATTAAAAAAAATTTTACGAATGACTCTGGCGGAGTAACGGCTTTTTCATTACTTTGCCGTGCAGCGAGTGTAGAAGGCCGTTATTGTTCGGATGCTAATAAAATGGGAAGATCTCGTGATCGAAAACACAGTTTTTTTACGCAAGAGCCTGATGGTTATACAATTTTCGAAGGCGTTTTCCCGCGCACGCGCTCGCAGTGAAAATCCCCGCCGCGGGCTCTAAAAACACACGATTACATTGTATTACAATAATGCTCATACACTTGGCGTGAGCGCGTTGAGCGCATTGTTCTTACTCGTCTCTCTCTCTCTCTCTCTCTCGACGCGGTGGTGGTGGCATTAAACTTTCATGCCTCTCTATCGTATAATTTTCTCTTCCCGCGCGTTTATCTCCCGCTCTCTCGCTAGTCATTACCGAAGAGGCCTTTTTTTCCACACGTCGTTTATTCTTCTCTTTCTGGGCCGTTTCGGCTCTCACGCGACGACGACTTTGCGTAATATGTGTGTCAGAGAACGAGAGAGAGGAAGAAGAAGAAGAGGAAAGAGCGAAAGGGCTGTGTGCACGCGCGCGTTTCCGTCAGCCTCTTCGTCTTCTTATTCTTCGTGCGTCGTGTAGCGCGATGAGGCTCAGGAAATAAGCTTCCCGCTAGTCTGCGGTCTATGTGTCTGCGATGCCTCCACCCGACGTTCGCGATGAGAACCGTGAGAGATGCCAGCGAGATGACCCACATTAGTCACTGCTGATGTGTGTATGGCGGAGCCGCTTCGCGTTAGAGTTCCGTTTGGCGATCTTTTTTTCATACCTACTCTCGGAATAAACAGTAAATATCATTTTTTTTTATGTTTCAGGTGAGTTTTGGGACTGGACCACTTTAACGCCGTAACTGCCTATTTATATATCACAGTAAGTTCGTTGAGTTATACGCGACACTCCGGGCGCATGCAAATCCCCTTTAACTCGAGAAAGCCAATTAAAAGATTACACCTCGTTGTAAAAAGCCAGCCATGAAGTTTACTCGCCAAGAGCGATATACAACGCCTCATTTTCCGGGAGCAGCAAAAGCCCGTTGAGCAGTAATAAAACCCTGCAGGTTTACGCGCTCGTCCATACGCGGCTATAGCATGCTAGTAGTTCGATATATATCTCGGCCCCGGCTCAAAGTACTCTAAATTGAAACTCCACTTGCAAGTATTTCGATAAAACTCTACTTGGATACAAATACGGAGAAAATGAGGCGTCAGGCGTAGGTTATACGCGCGGCTCTCGCACACACTTGATAACGTTCCAAAAGCCCATACTCGCCTAATCGAGTCACCGAATTATTAACTTTCTCGGAAACGATTTTAAACGACGAGCGTTGACGGGAAAGTTTAACAAATTCACCGCTTGACGGTGTAAATAGCGAGGGATATGCTCGCGGCGAAAACACGCGCTGATGAGCCGAAAAAGCTCGCGGAGACAGAGAGGAAAAACGCGCGTAATAGCTCCTACGCCGTCGAGGCAAGAAGTCCGACCGGCACAGCTGTATAATCGCAAGAACTTCCTCTTCTTCGGAGCCTGGTGTACACGAGGAAGCGCTACAGTTGCGGTAAGGAAAATCAGGCATATTTATACTGCGTTTGCTAGAGCGGCGCATAATACAGAGTACATTGTGTTTGGATTAACGCAAGGCGCGCGTAATAACACGGTTTCCCGCGCAATCGTGCTTGCAAGGCGATCTCCTCTCGTGTATGCTCTCGTGGATGAAGGCCCGGTCGAGTTTTAGCCCAGGACCTGTACGCTTCTATACCACTGAATGGAGCTGCAGCCAACGCGAGCCCTCTCGTGTTTGCTTGGTGTATCGGTGTTCGCTTATTTGCAGGCGTTCGTGCGTGGGTGCAGCTGTTCACGTGTACCTATCAATCCGTCTTACATCAATCGTAGATGGCGGACTCGAGATATTTCGGAGAGCCGTGCGTATAACACGCATTGGCTTATACTGACCGATATTTCTGGAATAGACGACGATCAAAATATCGCGAGGGATATGAAAGCGCGAAATGGAGAAGTTTCGAAACGAGCAATGTTAAAACAAATGGTATACTCGCGCTTGGAAAAGTTTGGTCACACCGAGAGATGGTACATACATTCTGCATTACGCTACTTTCTTCTTCTCTCGGCCGCCGCTCGCGCAGTTATATGTATATGGATCTTCTTTCTTTACGACTCGGCAAACGATCGTAACTTTGGAATGTAACCTGCGCGCAGGCGTTATTAACTCTGCCAACAAGCGCGAGAAAACAAACGTCGATTTTAACGAGGTCTTTGCAATTTCGTCTCGTACATAGCTCTGTATATAGAAATGTACACTTTTCAAAGTGTATAGGTATATACATCTGCAGGTGTTTCGCGCAAGAAACGGCGTTAGCGGGGCGAAATAAAAAAAGCGCCGTTAAGCGCCACTTAAGCGGCGTTAAAGGCCGTCCGAGGTTTCACAGGCTTTGAGATGTACTACTCGTCGTCGGCCATACTAATGGCGAGACACGGAGAAATTACGTCTGCTCGAGCTTCTCCTTCGCTCTGGTTCTTCTTCTGGTGTATACTAGGCATCTTTTTCTCTCCCTCTCTCCGCAGGCTCGTCGTGAATTATATCGCCGAGTTAACCTGAACGTATTTATAGAACTCGACGGGGGAAAAAAGTCTGGAACGTTTGTTTTTGCGGGAGCGGCTATCGCGATCGTTGCCAATAACCTTTTCCTATACAAAACAATCTCGTTGCGACATTAGAATGTGTACCAGCAGCAGGTGTAGGCGCAGACAGGTGATCGCAGTATACAATCGTTAAAAAAAGGAGCTAAATCAGCGCTGAATATTTCGGAAAATTCCGTGATTATCCGGCATTTTTCACAGCGCTCGAGCGCGCGTGCGTACACATCCGCAAAGGCAAAAAAAGAGTCATGCGCTCACGGGTATAAATCACATTTAAGTACCGGACGATATCGTCGTCCCCCTCTGCGCGCGTATCACCGCGGAATTTCGTCCCGCTTGCGCGAGCGCGATAAAAAAATCCATAAAACGAAAATTACAAGCGGCCGGCAATCATGCAGCCTCCCCTCTCGCCTAACAAGAGAGATACGCTTTCGATCAATGTAATTCGATAATAAAGACCTTGGCTCCGTCTCTCTCTCTCTCTCCGGCTTTATATCGCAAGCCGGTAAACTGATCAATTCTCCGCGTCAGCCGTTGACGACGTTTTTCTTGCGAGCGCGAGAAGCCCAGAGTTTTCGGGAAGGTGAAGAGGGCGAGGGACGAGGAGAGAAAAAGAGCGACTGTGAGAGGAGATACTGACTGGCAAGAGCTTCCTCCCCCGTAAAGGAATTTATCGTTTTATAGCCTGGCTAGCTCTGCTCCTACTGCTCTTTCGACGTATTACGTTTCGATGAATAGTCTCTTTCTCTGTACGCGAGGAGGGAGCGTTTTACAAATATTTGTATTTTATTGAGCGGATGGTTTTTTTTCAATCCGTTCGGAACTCTATTTTTTAGAGCTTGGTATAGAACGAAAAATTTCGGTCAAGTTCAGGCAGCGCTCGAAGCGAAGGAAAAATTATGTGAACGTCGGAGTCTGACACTTGCTGATGTCTGCGCTAACGCTGCCAAAAACCCGGGTATCGAGCGTTTCTGCTCGACTGGTCTGATTTTTTTCTCTTTTTTTTTTACGACAAATATTTTTGCTGTAACGTTAGACATATTGTAGTACCGTGTGCGACTAACGAGATTTTGAATCAGCGCCAACGACTATTTGCAAATGGCAATTTGTGTAGAGCGCGAGGGTAAAGCCATTCCCGCACACCTTCCGAAATATTAGATCCGGCGGCATTTGGATTCCAGGCCGGCTCGTATTCAAAACTCGTGTATACATCATCACCGTTGTATAATCCCATTACCAAGAGCGCGAGAGCGGGCGACGCGATACGGAGACGACTTTGCCGAGAGGACGAAACAAGTGAGCGAAAATAAGCGCTCGCTGCTCTCTCTCTCTCTCTCTCTCTCTCTCTCTCTCTCTCTCTCTCTATCATCCCCTGTGGAATGTCGCACAGGCAACAAGCCTCCTCGTTTATGCTTCGTCATATTTTCGCCCCTCGAGCGTAATTATACTCGCGTCGCGTCGCCCCTCGTAACCCTCCGAAAATGAGACGTGTCGCGGGATTAAGCGAGAATCTCTCACGAGAGAGAGAGAGAGGAAAAAAATAACCGGGACGGTGGTGCACGCGCGGAATAAGAAAAAGCTGATTCGATTGAACTCGCGTATAGCGGCGACACTGTACTCTCTCCTGCAAGAGAGAGAGAGAGAGAGGGAGAAACACTTCTCGGGTATTCCCTCGAATTTCAAATAATCCTGAATGGAACGCAATTTGCGGAGAGACGAAACTTTCTCGCAGACATCGACACGCCGCTTTTGACTGGGAGCGTGCCTCGCCTCGCAACTTATTTCACGCCTCGTGTGCGGAGGCAGCCACCTCTTGCCTTATCGAATCGCGCGACGTGGGATTTTTTGAAAGGGGACCGCTGGAGCTTGATAGCCAAGCTTCTTCTTCTTCTACTACTCCTCCTCCTCCTCCTCCTCCGCGCCGCCTCACGCAGAATAAAGGGAAATGGAAAGATCCTATCTCGCGAGTTCGCTGCCGCTGCTGCAGGAAGTGCCGGGAAATTTTTGATCTGATTGACGCCGGTTTAATCAAATTTTTCGAGTTTCGCCCGCTCGGGCCAGTCTTGAAATTCGCTATACTTTCCGGGCAATACGAAATTAGTTTGCCACGAATTGGACTTCTTCCTCTCGCTGGAAGTAAAAAGAGATATGATGCGATGTAAATCCCGATGAAAGCAGCAGGTGATAATCGCGTCAACATCTAAAGCTGCGTCCTCGGGTTTTTCATGCAGAAGGACACACCGCGTGCAGCATCGCAAGTAGAGATACCGCGGAGAGCGGGAGTAATTATCGAAAAGTCGGAGACTCGTTCGGGAGGGGGACACACGAATGAGATCCTCCGACAAGCCGTGAGTGGGGTACGGCTCTTAAGAACCCGGGGATTTAAGGGGCTTTCGCGCATAATCTGGCAGAGGACGCCCTCGTTTTTCCCCAGGATGCACACGCGATGCTCATCAGACTGCGCGTCGGCATGGCTCGTTTACATTTAAATTCATCGCGGCTATAGTCGGTCGATTGCGTGTGAATGGAGTCCCCGGAACCAGAGCGGTTAAAAATTTTGCGTATGCGAGCAAGTGTTTGTCTCTGGGATTAAGCGCGGGTATATAATCCGCTGTCACGGTTTGTTGAATTTTATTTCAACGAGTTCGCGAATGTTGCGAGCTGCCATTATAATATCTTAAAATGACTTTATCCCGTATAATAAGTGCCACTTTTGGAGCTCGCATAAATCTCGCTACTCTTTATTCTGCAGCTGGCGATAAAGTTATAATATTCCTCAACTCGATATTATAAGAGCAATGCGATACACAGGCGTTCGTTGAAAAAAATCTCACGCCTCGTAAAGACAATTGGATTATGCGAAGCGCATAAAACGAGATTATTGGTTTTAGTGGAGATAAGAGGCGTTCGAAAATCAGGGAGAATTAATCACGCCACTTAGTCCTACGACCGAGAGTGTGTGCGTGTGTGTCACGCGCGTTTCTTTGCTATCTGAGAGAAGTCATAAATTACCTGCGCGCCGGGCCTCTCGGCTGCCTCTTCACATATATACAACGCTGGGCACGAACGTGAGAGGTGACATAATCGCACAAACTCCCAGCACTAAAGCGTCTTTGACTTTTCATTTTTCCCGACGCGGATGTTGCCCATTAATTTCCCATGTGTCTTTCGGCCCTACGTAATGCGTCCGCTTCTTTCATCCGTGATGAGTGTACGTATAGGGGTCCCCTCAACGTCAGTTAATTTTGTCAAAATAATTTCGTAAATTTCCACCTTTCCTTCTGCATAAATTCTTGACGAAAACAGAACGCAAGCTCCTTGACACAAAACAGCTCTCGTTGTTGCGCAAACGTCTGGCAGGACGTCCACGTCAGATTCGCTTGCAGCGCGAGCGGTGGCAGCCCAAAGCCAGAGAGAGAGAGAGAGAGCGAGCAGTGCAACGTCGGTGGCAGAGAAATGTTAAACATCCGTGACCTCACGGTACCTGACAACCAAGAAGGTCCGAAGGGAAGGGCCCGCCTCTCTCTCCCTCTCGCTCTAGCAGAAACAGTCGAGCGAGCGCGAGACACGGATGCTCGTCCCGGCGAAAAGCCCTCGAGCCTTTGTGGTGGGGAAGAGAGAGAGAGAGAGCACAGTTTCCGGCCGAAGGGGTGTGGTTTTACCTGAATCGATCCCTCGAAAATCACCTGAGTCGTCGCCTGCCCTCGACAACCGAACGGACGGATCTATATATACCTATATACGTAGCAGAGCTCTATCCCTCTTGGTTGTGTCTTTGCAGCAGCAGCAGCAGCCTGTATCTATCGTCTTGGCCGAGCGTCTCAGCCGTGTAACTCGATGTGTCGGAGTCGCTCGCGTGAATTGGTCCATTCCGTTTGAGCGCGCTCGCGACGATTCAATGGTGACGCTCTGGACGTGCTCCCGCTCACCTTTAATGGTCGCGCTGCTGCTTCTCTCGCTTCTCCAGGCAAATGCAAGAGAGCTTCTCTGTTTTCTCTCTTTTTATTCGCCTCGCGGCGGCTGTCTTATTCACGCTTTTTCCCGCCGCTGTGGAAGGATTTAAAGAGCTCGCGGAAATTCTCTCGACTCGAAATTTCGTAACGCGGGAAAAATTCCCAGCTTACTACGACTGAGTCTGGACAAAAATAGAGTGACATGATTCTGCCATTGTCGTTCTTGAAATACCAGCGCGTTAATTTTTCGGCGAGCTCCGAGAGAGAAGAAACCTTTTCGTGCAGGCTATTTAAGACTTTTTGCCCGAAGATTCGACGTCGCATCCTGTCGCTTCAATTCTCACGCTGCGGAGGAGTTACGATCCGTTTGTGTACTACGGAGTCGTAAAATACCTTTGGCTTGGCATAGAAAGTTTCCTTCGCTTTTTTTTCGTTGACGTCTCGGGGAACGGAAAACCATTTGTATTTCTTAGAACCGAGACTCGCTCCAATCAAAGCGCCATTAGCGATGCGAGTCTCGAATTTTTCTGGAGCGCGCGGATTGTAAATAAATAACGATTTATACGCGTAAGTCATCTGATTAATGATGCAGAATAATCCAAAACAAACATTGCGACGAATTCTCCGAATAAACTCGATCCTGTTGTATTCCCAAGTATCATTACCCGCATGGATCGATGCAAAAATTCAAAACAAATTAGATTAGACCGAGCAGGGTCACTTTACGCGGAAACGGGGGGAAACCTTTCAGTAACCTACACTCCGAGCGAGAGAGAGAGAGAGAGAGAGAGAGGGAGAAACCATTAAGGCTTTAAACCTCAACAATGTTCGTCTTTGTGCCGCTCGTCGCTCGTCGGCTCCATTGCAGCATCAAAGACCTTAGCAGGCTGCTGCATCGACAAAGGCACTGCACTGCCCTCTCTCGCGTCCATTTCAACATTTATACGCGGCGCATATTATGGATCCCGTATGCGCAGTTCGCGGGAGACTTTTGCCTTCTGATGTATACACTAGCAGAGGCTGGGCTCTTTCAATCGATTATTCTCTTTTCGTATCGTATTACCATCTCTCACCTCTCTCGAGACTACCTGCTATGCGGACACTCCTGTGGGACCGAGAGGCGTCAAGTATTCGAAAATGGGCACGAGGTATTTATTTAGATCTCGGACGCACTATTCTTTCAACTTTTCAGCCGGTATTCTCTTCTCCATCCTGCAGTCTCTATCTGATCTGTATTACAAGTTTCAAAAATTCGAATTAGAAATTCAGCGCCGGAGCAAAGAAGCTTATATGTGAGAGGAGAGATATCCAAGACGATAACGTCATCAGTTATTCAAGCCAGCTCGCATAATGCTCGCACATCGCGTTATCCGTCACACCCAAGAATCACACACGTTACACAATCCTTCAGAAGTATACCCCTGCGATGTTGACTCAAAAATTTCTCTCTCGGATTCACACCCATTGAGCTTAACACGCTCGTCCCTCTGGGATGGCCCATCATATCTCGGCGCCAACAGCACAGAGAAAGAGAGAGAGAGAGAGAGAGAACAGAGCAGCTGAAAAAGAAATCAGAAGCTGCTGCTGTGGCGCGCCACTCATTCACGGTTCCTTCAACTCGCGCTCCCTCCACTCTCGTGTGTTTGTAAACATAGACTGGAGCGAGCTGGCCTTTGGGATTACTCATGCTACCGATGCAGCCTGCGAGATGTTCTCCGCAGAGCTGTATGTATATACCTATGTATAATGCTGGTGAGAGGGAGAGAGAAGCCTCGCGTATGCGCTTACGCGAGATACCGGTTGCAGGATAGTACACCGCCGCCGCGTGTGTGTGTATAGTTCGTTCGCGCACAGCAGGTATATAAGGCGATGCTGCTATAGTCCAAGCTTTGCAGCGAGGAGAGTCGAGATGCTGCTGCTGCTGCTGCTTTGTCTAGTGCGCTAGTATGAAAACGCTGCCCCTTATACACTCGCGAGGACACTTGGCAAAAGAGATTCGCGACGTCAGAGGTATCGGGTCGAAGACGAAAATCTCGATGGTCGTAAACGAGGCTGTATCGAAGATTAACTTTGATCACGCTTATGTCAAAACTGGTTTCGCGCGCACCAGTCAACGGCCACTTAGCGCTTTTGATAAAGCCCCGCGCGGTTGTTTTATATAGTATATATACCGAGAAATTTCAACTGGTAGCCGCACGTGCGCTTCGCTCCTTATCAATCAAGCGGATTTTCTCGCAACAACGCAGTTTATCGTAATAAAGCTTAGCTTTCCTCAAACAGTAGTTTACAATCACACGAAATTGCCACAATTACGGTACAAAGTGAACCAAGCTCCGTGTGTGTGTGTGTGTGTATGTATTTTATACGCTTTCGCGACAGTACGCGCACGTATAGCTATGGGAGACGACGAGAGAGGCTGCGCACAGAGTTCGGAGAAGAGAGAAGCTGATTTCAAAAAGAAGAGCGAGAAGCGGTGCGGCAAAGGATGCTACAGCAGCAGCGAAGAAGAGAGAGAACGAGGAAGAAGCCGGTACACGTTGCCAAGTCGAGCGCTGGACCGTATAGCCGCGGCCCGCAGAATCCTGATCAGCAACAACCGAGGGCGAGCGAGCGAGAGGGAGAGACACTGCACAAGGTGGACGACGACGACGACGAAGGAGAGAGAGAGAGAGAGAGAGCTAAGCCCGCTGTGGAGAACATCGGATGCGTGAGACGGTGTGTTGCTGCTATAGGTACTGTGGATGTTGCCGCGGGATCTCGCGATGCTGCATGTGTGTGAGTGTAAGCCGGCGAAGCAGGGGTATATAGAGAGAGAGAGAGGGAGACACACACACTCGTGTTCCGGGCGAGCTGGAGGGGATGGAACGTGGTTAGTTTACTTTCCCGAAGTCTCGGCGTGGCTTCTTAGGGCGCGGTCGTGACCTCCGTAACTCTGGCAGCGGCATAACAGTTTGAACTTAGAGGAGAGACGAGAAGGGATACACTGCGCCTATAGTAGTGTCGGAGAGCTCCCAGACGGATAAATAGACGGACAATGGAGAAAGAAGTGGACGGACATGACGCCGAATGTGAAACAATGGGGATGATGATGCAGGAATAATAGCCGACACAAATATTTCACAATCGTTGATGTTGCTTTTTGTTTTTCCTCTCAAGGACTATCGACTGATGCTTTTCGCAAGTAACGCTCATTAATGGACTTTTGTTGTCGGCTATTGTATGTAGAGTGTCAATGAAATACACTCTGGTAAAATTGAGAAATATTTTGAGAATCTCGACACCAAAACAAAGCAGTTTTGGGCTAGCGCTTTCGTCACCGCCTAAACTCTCCGTGTCTGTGGCAGGTGAAGATAGATGGCGCATAGGCACTTTTCCATTTCCCTCATAACAATATGCGCGTCGAGTTTACATATAGTAGTGTGCCACCAATACTAAAACTGTCTTGTTTTGACCGACTACCTCGGCTGCTCATGCTATAACTGTTTCGACTCTAATGAGTTTTTTTCTGAAATTATTGGATTTAGTGTGATCGGATAAATTAACGATCGAGTGCAACGCACCAAGTTTATGTTTGGACTAAAATTTAGTTTAATGGGGATGACTGATTCCTTCCCATCACCAAACCAAACTGATCAATAATCAAAGCGCCAGCCAAAAAAAACTACCGGGTATAGAGGGCAAAGCCTGCCTCCGGAGAAAGTAAGCAAGTCATAAAGAGAAAAAAGCTATATCTAGTGAGCGTAGCCCAGCGCGTTGTGGTGAGCGAAAAGGAGGTTTTGTGCGATTTTACGACCTCTCTCTCTCTCTCTTTCGCACACAGAAGAACGAACGCTTTCGCTTACGTAACGTGTGTACGGCATTAAGCTGCGCGCGCTCGACTTATGCCAACTCCCTTCGACGGCTTTTAGCTTAAGAAGCGCGCGGGGGCGGATGCCGAAGTTCGCGTGTCTGGGGAGAGAGAGAAGAGCAGTTTTAAACTTGGCGTCTTATCACCTTTAAAAGCAAGAGAGAGAGAGAGAGAGAGAGAGAGAGATGAGATACGTGCGCGCGGCTGTAATGACCGAGTAATGAAACGAACTTGGCCGCGCGTCGAGTCGCGTTATATCATCGGCCGTCTTTGTGTTCCGTTTTGTCTCTCTTGGCTGCGCGTGTGGGTGTTTACATTCGAGGTGCGTATCTTCTCTGTACGACTGCGAGCTCTCTACAGCGGAAAACTTTGCGTTCGTTTATACAGCAGTTCAGTTATTGAGCTTCTCGTGCGCAGGCGGCCGGTTAAAAGTTCGGATTGAGTATTCCTCGGAACTAAGGCACTTGCGCTTAATGGAAATACTTGCTAGTATAGCATCAAGCAGTTGGCGAATGTTTTACTTTAGAAAAGTACTCGCGCTGAATTAGGTTAATTAAAGTCACTTGCAGCGGACTAGCTTCATAACTCTGCGCGTAATTGAAAAAGCCGTCGTGATTTTAACGTCGCATTGTACAAGCGTGTAAAAATCTCCTCTCCGCTATATACAGCGCAGCTCGTAAACAAAGTCCTTTCGAGAGACACTTGCCGCGATAGCGTTTAATCGAGAGACATCAACGAAAAAGCGTAAAAGGGTCATAGGAGCCGGTCTTTGTCTTGACGGTCGAGCGATCGTATATATAGTACACATACGCTGCTGCGGCGGCTTCTGGGTCCTTTAATTTCGCTCGAGTGGGCATCGCTTTCTTCTCTCTTTCTCTCTCGAGGCGCGCGCGTATACAGGTATAGGTTTTGCCTTCCACCTGACACCGACAGTATATGGAGAGAGAGAGAGAGAGAGAGAGAGAGAGAAGGGCTGGCTCTGCCCGTACCTGACTTTATGTCGCACTCGCGCGCGAAACCGTAGATGCGCGCGCTATAGTGCGACGGTGGCGGTGTATGGCCGCCGTTGCTGCTGCGGTTATGAGGCTCTTTTCTTGCTGGCGTTGCTGCGGCAGCCTCTCGGCTTTTATTGTCTTTCGCTCGAGGTATTTGAAGCCGCACACGGCTCTCCCCGTATATACAGCATATATATATATATATATATACATATACGTGTATCGCTCGCGCACGCTCGCTCGCTTTATTTTTCATCGCTCCTTTTATGTCCCCACGCTGTAAAACGGAAAATTCTTCCTGCGCGTGCTCCTCTCCTCTTTCTCGGCTTAAAATAGAATAATTCATACGGGATGAGAGTGCGCGCGCGGCCCGGGTAATTGTGTCATAATGTTGCGCTTTACGCCGGCGAAGATTTAACGAAAGAGCTATAGCTGCCGTTAGATTGCCTTAAAAAAAAAGGGAAGAAAGCTCCACGCGATTCGTCCATTCGTTAAAATGAGATTATAGATCTATAATCTCGCGGTTCACATCATTACCTACGCACGAGAGAAAAGGCGTCGCGCACCACTTGCTCTCATTATACCACGGCGGCGTCGCAAAGTCTGAGAGCACAAGTGCTGCGCTCGCTCGGCAAAGTTTACAGAGGCGATCCAAAGTGTACACACCAGCCCGGCGAAATATGCATATGAGCCAGCGCTGCTGCTATACACTGGACACGATCTGCATAAAGTTCGGAGCCCTCTCGTATCGAAGTTTTTGCTCGATCAGCCAAGAGCAAGCTAACGGCTTGCGTCTTTTTGCCAGTATACTCGGAGTATAGGCGTCTTGCGGGTCTCTCGCGCAGAGGTTTTTATTAATAAAAGATTAATTGCCGCATCGTCGGCTGATATTCCTTCCACGCGCGTGGCTGCCGCAAGGAGGTCGATAAAGTTAACCGAATTTTCCATTTTTAATGGTCGCGCTTGCTCGCGCTCAAGTTTATCGCGGTTTATTATGGTCTACGCGAGCGAGCTTTCGTTTTGTTCTCGAGTTGTTGGGAAGTTTGGGATTTAGGGGAAGATGATGCCTTTTTTCAGCTCTCTCTCTCTCTCTCTCTCTCTTTCTCTCGGTGGATATTTTATTCAGGACGATTCCGCGTTAATTACTGCGGGAACTTTTGTTTCTGACTTGTTTATTCAAGTTTCCAACTCGGTGGCTGCATTTTTCTGACGCGCGTTTCAAGAAGCTATCTCCTAGGTATATACACCGCCATGTATATCGATTGTCCATTATACGTACAGCGTCATCCCCACCGAGATATATTCGCGGGATAAATCACCCCGTGGTGCAGCGGCGGTCTAGTCTAGCTAAAAATATCGTTCCACTGCAATAAATCATGGTAAAACTCTCTTGGCTACGATTATCATCTATATGGCCATCTCGACTCGATTCTGCATTTCCCTTCGATATACCTCGCGCTTCTTGCCCTAAGAGCGCGAGTCGCGCGAGAATGCGGATACCGTTAGGACACGCGGCTCTACCTCCTCATCCTCCTCCTCTCGTCTCTGGAACAAAAGCAATTTCGCCGGATCGGCTTGTTTCTGACTTGACCGCCGATTAATGATTCAAGGCTGCAATTTCAGCGGATTATAAAAAAAGCGCTTCGTGTGTGCTTTCCCAAAGGTGCGATAAAACTCGGTGTAATTGTATTGCAAACAAAGGTTGCTGCGTTTAAATGCAATTTCGCATGTTTCCTTCGCATTCAGAACACAGGCCTCGTGAGTGTAATGTATGAATGTTTTCCATCTAAAATTATCGACGAAGACCTATAGGAGCAGCTAATGGACGAATAACATATAAAAAATTCAGATAACAATCTAATAGCATGCCGCACGCGAGAACGACTCTCCGAAGTGGCGAGATGCTTATCCGGCCGCGAGCAGTTCTTGGAGCCGCATAAATATAAATTTCAGTCGGTACATTTTAATCAGCTGCCGCGAGAGTCAATGTTGCACACACCGCCTAATGACATGCAATTTCTCCCGAGTCATCGCGGGTTGTACTATACCATACACACTCCTGAAAACTAGCCTGACCCACATTTATCGCACAAATAACCTCTTCAAAATACCAAACACTCCGACCGCAAGAGTACAATACTTCTGTTTACAAACGAACGACGTGGAGATCCAAGAGAGATGAGATCGAGGCATGCAAGAGCATTGACCAGAGAGACAGGAATAACCGCCCGGGGCTTAGCACTGCACGCGAGAGCGGAATTCCGATCGGCGATATAGTAGCGCACATATCCGCGAATTCGCGCTACCGGTTCTCCTACATATGCGCGGGCGCGTGCAGAAGGCGGCTATGCAGACCGAGAGAGAGAGAGAACACTGTGCCTACCGGAATTCCGCGGCGGCTCTTATTGGGCGCGATTTGGTATAGCAACCGTGGATTCTCCATATCGCCGCGGTTGGCTCTTGAGAGACGCCGGCGAACATTCTCGTCGCGTCATCCGCGCGTTAGACGCGAGGCGTTTCTACACACGAGATTGCAGGTGCTTTTGACGTTTGGGTATTATACGACACGCGGATGAGTAACAGCAGCCACGCGGCTTCTTCGGTTTCGCCAGGAGGCAGGCACACGGCAGCCATTAAAAGTCAAGGACACGCGGCTCTCTCTCTCTCTCTCTCTCTCTGTGGTTCGTATGTCTAGCTGCAGACACTTGTGTGTAAAACTCGCTGCACGAAAGCGCGCGCCAATCGAGTGTTCGTAATTACCCCCAGAGCTAGATTTCTGTATAGCATAGTAATTTCGCGGAAAACAATTTTTGTATACGTTTGATTATATTCATTCCACGAGGTTTCCAATTGTATAATATAATTTCGGGATGAGATAACTCGCTTTCCAACCGATCAAATTCATTGATTGCTCTTGCGCAAGATCGCCGCACAGTCGTCCCCTCGTCGTCGAGTGACAAAACGACCGCGCGGAGAGAAAGGGAGAAAGCTCGCGGAGAGTCAAGCGAACGGGTTCGAGGCTTCTTTTCGATACACAAGGGGGGGGGGGGCGAGCCCGGAGGTTTTGCACCTGAGAGTAATTGCCTCGAGCGAACCGAGCCCTTCCTTCGAGGAGAACCTGTCCCTCTCTCTCTCTCTCTCTCTCCTTCCTCGAGGCGTTTAAATTTAAAAGTCTGATATAAGACGAATCGGAGCCGAGTCTCGCGAATATTATTCCTGCGGTCTCGCGATGAAATTCAAGCAGTCTGCCGAGTGCTATTTTTGCGTGGGAAATCGCAGGCCTTTTTATATTCCCCACAGTACTCGAATGAGGAAAGTCCATTAGCTCGCGTATATATCGAGATTGACGCGTATATATTGACAATAATTACCGGACACAATTAATTATTCCTCTCCCCCGAAAAACGCCGAGGGTAATTAAATGCAAGTCCAAATGTAAATCTGGATAAGTGACGGCGACTGCGGAACGAATTGAATACCCCGACGACACAAATGGACCGTGACGGACGTTAAAAGAGAGCCGAGCCTTCTCTCTGGAATTCACGTTTCATTTGGTAAATCGAAGATACGATTACGCTTACGAGGCAGGTTAATATCAGTCGGTTGATCGCGACTCTCTCAGAGCCGCGTGTGTATGTGTAGAAAAACGAACTGCTTCCGAGAATTCCGGTGCTGCCTCGAAATTCCGTTTTCAGACACTCGGCGGCGAAGCAGCTCGTTACCATTTTCGAGATTCAAATATAGGATATTGTAATCAAATCGCGGACGTCGCAGTCCGTCAGGTGTAGAACGACGTGTAAAACAACTCTGCAAGCGATCGATACACGCTCTCTCTTGCAGCAGCAGCCAGCTATCCAAGGCGATAAAACCGTTCCTCCTTTAATTACTCGCTTTCTCTCCAGAGACTCGGACAATACGACTGCAGTGCGGAGTCGTATAAAGTCCAGCTCTTTGTTTACGCCCGAAAATTACACGCTAAGAACGCTCGGAGCACAGCTAGCAACGTGTTTGTCGCTGTACTTTACGCCTTCCACTTTCTTCTATCTCAGCATTAGCCGCTACCTATATCTTCCTGTGTTCGTCCCTTTATCTCCCGTATATGCACGTACTCTGCCCGCGCGTCTCTGTACACAACGTCGTCGAAGGCGCGCAAGTGTGTGTGTGTGTGCGGCGTCGTTCGATCGGACAGTTTTATCGCGCTCACGTGCGCACCACCCTTTAGCCGAGCGTTTCCATTGTTTCCAATCGCGTGCGACGGCTGGCCGACTCCGGGATTACGAGGATAGTCGAGTTGCCGTGGTTATCGCCGCGAATTCCGCTGGAATCCTCGACGCTTGCGCCCTTCCTGATAACTCGTCGTCGACGTATACTCGCTCTCTTCCCTCCTCTTTCTAGCTTCTATCTGATAAACTAACGGGGATATCTTTCGGACGCGAGATAAGGGGCTAGGAGAGAGAAAGACGCCGATTCGAGAAAGACGAATTGCGAGAAACGAGTAGATGGAGTAAGATGCATATATTTGCGTGTATTAGATTCGAGACGGGGTTTTCGTCGATAGTTTTAGGTGAGGCGTTTCTCAAGAGCAATCATTACAGAGCTGATGGCTCTTGGAAAATCGAGGAAAAACTCGAAAGTTTCCAGCTAAAGTAGGCTAAACTATTGGGTTCGATTTTTCTCTCTCGAAAGTATTCTAATCGCTCGGACGATTTAAGATTGTTCAAGGATTCTTCTCAAGTTGGTTCATTATAACGCTGAATTTCGCTGAATCGCAACTCAATTATCCAAAATTTTTACGCTTCCCCGCCCATACATCCCCATTAAAAGCCTCTCAAGCAAGCTCGCGTTACATAAATTCTTCTAATAGAAGTAAACGCACCCGACGCGCTCTCCCGTATCCCCCTAATAATTCTTTCGATGCTCGCCTATACTGTCATCGACTCGCGATTCACAAAACTCGCAATAAGGGACAGCCAACGCTATACTCCTTACGTTATATACCTATAGACAACGTCCGAAAAGGAGCGAGAGCGCGCGAGAGACGCGCGAGAGAGAGAGACTCCAAGGTGAACCGGTGTGTCCGGCACTTAGCCTGCACGAGAATGAGAGAGTGTGTGGGTTCGTATATACGCGTGCAGAGAGCAGGGAAGAGACGACGTAGGAAGATGTCGGGGAGAGAAGGAGAATGTTGTGCGCGGAGAGAGATGAGAGAAAGATGTTTTGTTGAGAAACCAACAAATTCCTAGACTGTTGTTCTGCTTTTTTGCTGCCCTTTTTTCACACCTCTTGGATTCTCGCCGCATGATCGATAGTACAGCTTCTAATGTACCCGAAGATCAACTAATTAACGAACTTTCTTGACTGAAGACGAAACTTTAAAATCCCGCAGTCCCGCGAGTAACTCACACACAACGGCTCCATCATCGTAAGGCGCGTAAATCGAGCGAAAGAAAGTAAGCAGACTGCACGCGCGCCTGCATAAAAGGAAGAATTCCCAAGCTCGTTTTACTCGTATCTGCAAGACACACAACTGCAGCCGAGATGAGCGCGCGAAAGCGCAAGAGAAGAAGAAGAGAAGAGCGCAAACGTACACGCGAAGAGAGGAAGAATTTTTCGCGTATATTAACTGCAGCTAGCTCGAGAAGGCAAGGGAATTTTGAAACACGAGCTTGCCTCGATCTTATTTCAAGTAATTCGATCTTCCTCCTCGAAATCGCGGCCGCGTGTGTGTGTGTGTACAAAATGAGCTTGTCGGGAATTAGCCGTTGAGGAGCTTTAATGAGAGCCGATTGACTGCGCAGCCCTTTATTGCCGATTAAATATTTGTGATTCGATTGCCCTGCGCAGCCACTTTGACAAGACGCTGAGCTGATTATATTCCTGAGCTGTTTCGATCGAACGCTACATAAGAGCCAGTCGTCTTATAACAAAGTGTAAGAGAGTTTTGCGAATTATCGGAATAATATTCGGATTTCGCGGCTGTAAACACTGTGAGCATCGTGGAAACATTCTTTACGACTTGTTTAATTTTAGCTACATCGTGCGATTGTTGCATGCGAGCAGCTCATTAAACGCGAGTGTTTATTCTGTTCGCAGGTAATTAGCGATCGAGCGAGATCCGTGTGAAAAAGTGCCAAATTTCCGTGAGTTTTATTAATGAGAGGACGATTTCAAAAATTAAGCTGCGTTTCATAATGATAACGCGATGGAGCGTCGGAATTGCTTTTCCAATTTTGGGGAATAATTAAAGCTCGCTCGCAAGAGAGCTATATAACGATTGTTCAATTCGGAGCAAGTAATTATCGGGGCATATCCAATAATATTCAATAATTAATGAAGCGGAATTCGTTTAATTAGAAAAATTTGCCTTTTAGGTTCGCTCATACGCTCCAAAAACGGTACAACATTCTCAGGCAAAACCGGAGCAAACATCTCTCGTCATCCTTCTACATTGTTAACTCCCCCGCGCGAAAGACTTCATTCTTCGAGGTACTGCAGTGTCGAGAAACGAGTGAAATATTCTCGGCCTATGTATACGCGGTCGAATTTAAATTTTAACAGCCAGACCAGTACTATATACCTACTCAGAGTCGAGCAGAGTAGCGTAACGAGGTCGCTGTGCTCGTTTCGCGGATGCGCCCACACCTGCGCTCACGCACTGCGGTCGTTTTTGATAAATCGAAGCCCTCTCCATATACACTGTACAACGGCCTATTGTCACTGCACTGCACGGACAGGCGAGTGTGTGTTATTTTTTGTTTTGTTTGCTATATTCCACATCGGTTTTTCATTAACTCGTGTGTGTATATATGAATTCGCTCTCGCGCGAGAGTTTTCGGGGGAGTATGTACGTATGGAAGAACTCTCTCGATGTTCTTTTTTTTTTTCGGGATTATACGAGGTGGCTGCCGGGAGATATTGATTTCACGCTGACTTACGTGCTCTCCGGGAGAGCCGACTGGTTTGTACGCTTTTTTACGAGGGGATCGGTTTATCGAGTATGAAATAAGGTTTATCAATATTTTGCCGCAACGTTGTTTCGCTTATTCTTCGGCTTGCTGTGTATTGATAAAACGGGATGTATATTTATATACGTACGCGTTCTAACTGATTCACTGCGCGCATTTTCATTTATGATCGCTGATTTTATTAAGATAAACAATGCTACGCAGCGATATAAAGTTTGTACTTGTGTGTGTATACGTATTTACGGTCACCGCCGCCACTGGCTTATCTTGAAAACTCTAAAAGTAATTGCCGCAAATAAAAGTAGCCTCGTAAAAAGTGGCGTTACATCGTTGGGCCATAGGCCGAGATGAGTCATCGAAACGTCAAGTATCCTATCTCTAAACACCAGTAAAGGCTCCGGACGCGCGATAAGCGGAGAAAAAGAGCAACCCCAAGGAGACAGGACGTTAAAAACAAGCCATCGATGTATTAATAGTCAAGGTAATAAACGAGAAGAACAATCTCTGATTAGTCGTATTTTATTATCGTCCAACTATCGGGAGTTATTAGCAGAGCGCGCGAGTGTCGATCTGCGCAAGATTCGGCGTTTTAACGGCTGTCGTTAGGCCAAGGAAATACGTGCGCTTTTTCTCCCGCTGTGTGCTCTTGTAGTCCCGGAAAAGATTTGGCTGGAGATTAGCGCCAGAGCTCGCGGAAGATACAGCGCCAAGGGAGGACCTTTATCTCTGGAAATTTTGGATGGTGATATATGGCTGGGATAAAGCTGACTTTCTCTTCCTCTCTTTTTTTTTTTACTTTTAGTCTCGCGTCTTCGAGATGGCTCTCGCCTAGATGGAGAGTGGAGGTATCCGTTTTTGCATGTTGACTTTCTAAGCGCGATAAATTCTTATACAGTATACCGAGTTAAACAAAAACTGGCATAAATCAGACACACATTGAATTATAAATTTCCAGCGGCAATAATGAAATCTTAGGGCGATTAGGCCGGCTGGAAATCCTCCAAAAGCTCGTCCGCCCCTTGATATACGAGCTCGGATATGTACACGCAGTTCTCTCTGCTGACATCGTTTCCCGAGAGAGAGAGAGAGAGAGAGAGAGAGAGAGAGCGAGAGAGAAGAAAGAAAGCGGAGAGTGTACTGCTCCTACTACGTACACTTTCCAGTATCGTAAACACAATACTGCTCCTTTTCATCATGTCTTGCGCACGAGCAATCAGCATAATATCGCGGCTGCGAAACAAAAACGAACGGCTGCGCGAAAAAAAGGAGGCTGATCGATACTGCTGCGCACGGGGTTTTCGCGTTAGTTGCTGCGATGCTGATTTTCGTTCCACTTTCTGTTTAATCTTCGCTCTTTTTACGCGTTCCTCATAACTATATAGCTCGCATTTGTGCTCTTTGCTGTAATAAACGCGGTTTCGCGACAAAGGCGTGACGAATATCCCGATTCTCTCGTTCATTGATTTACGAGTGATTTTTCACTCGCCCGCCCTTTTTTTCATTTCTCTCTTATTTCCCTTTTCGCGCTTGGTCTTTTTCATATTTTGCAGACGCGTAGCCGCGGGTCGCTCCGGATGAACGACTATTTTTCTCTTTGACTGTATACCGCAAGCGCAGTACAGTTACGAATATAGAGCGGCGCTCCGGTCAGATATTTCCATGATGAAAGTAAGATGAACGATTAAAAAACAACGTATTTCGCGCTCTGATAGACGTGCGCGGAATTTACGAGCCGATACCTGAGATTAAAAGTTGATCGAAGAGAGCTTTTTTTCCAGCCGCGCGCTAATCAAATGTAAAGCGATCGAAGGACCGCAAAAAGCTGATGAATTTCTATCGAACGAACGAACGCGCGGTGGCAAAAAACGCGTCGAGCTCATTATCCTAATTATCGTGTTATCCAACCAAAGTCTCTCATCCCTTCCCCCTCTCCTCTCGTTCATTAATCTTAAAAACGAAGAGACAGCCAGATCCTTAATGATTGGAGCTACGGAGAAATCAGAAATCCATTAATCTGACTCCGCATTTGGCAAGACTATCTGCTTAGATGCGGCGCTAAGTACGAATCGATTTCGCTCTGATGGCAAAGCATGAAACAGCATTCATAGCTCTCGGTCGTTATACAACAAAAGTATATATTCGTCGTGGCTGTTTATATTTTTTTATTGAGGCGACGCGATCGATCAATTACACGAAACGCCGATATTTCAACCGCGTTACTAACCATCGTCTCCCCTCGAGGAAATCTTCGATTCGACGCGGCGGAAATAAACGAGAGAAGGAGATTCAAGCCTGTCGTCCAATAAAAAGCTCGTCGAGCTCGCGCTAATGGGCTGCCTCTTGAAAGACAGCCGTTGGTAGTGGCCGATCAGTCGCACGACAGTTGGCAACCGGCGACGGCGCGGCTCAACTCGTCACCTCTTCTGCGGGACGAGGGGAGGACGTTTTGATTAGGCCGTAGTGCCATAGAGCCGAGCTTGACATTCGGAAGCCGCGAGATGCTTCGACGGCACGACTGTCGCTGACTCCTATAATATCGAGTTTACGTTTGTTCGAAGAATTTCGACTTTCCGATCTCGATATCTCCAGCTGCTCGCGTTAAAAAGCCCGTATTCGCGATACTCGCGATACTCGCATTTGGAGTTTCTTTCAATACGAGAGCCACAGTGGCATTCGAGTCAAAAGAGGCGAGAGTAAAAGCAGCACTTAAGTCGAAGTTGGGCACGATTACTCCGCTGCAGCGCGCGGCAGTCGTTGTCGTCTGGCCGAAGTTTTGCGCTGTTAACGTCTAAAAGCGAGTAGCGCTCGCTGCCATCGGCACCATTTCGCACCAGTGGTTTCGTCATTGTTAGCGGTGCGGAAGTCGTTTGGCTGGCAAACTTCTGCCGCTCTCCCTTGTATCTTCATACCGCCTCCTCCGCGTGTACTTTAACCTCCCTCGTGTATGTATGTATACGTACTGGTGTATGAAGCAGAGAGACTCGTCAGCGCGCAAAGAAGAGAGGGCGGCTGTCTGACTGCATACGTAGAGCGAAAATCAAATTTAACTTTGATAATACATTCCGTGGGAGTTGCCGCCGTACGCTCGTTTCAGGGAGCTCGCGCGGATTTACTTTCGATTTTACGTCCCAGTCCCTCTCTCTCGCTGCTTCGGGATGTGTATTCTGCCGTGGATTTACAGCGAGCCTCTGAGTAATGGCTAATGTTTCACTCTACCCGATGAATTATTTACCACTGTACCGAAGCTCCGTGTATATCCAGCCCTTTTTCGGAATTCCGACGATGTAAACCCGCCGTGATGCTGCAGCAGACCGGAATTTCGGTGTATACCGGGTTCGATACTCGCGCAAACTCGTAAGAAGCTATAGCCGGAGACAAATTAGCCCCCAAGCGAGGCGGACAAGGGCGGATGTGTGGCAAACTCGAGTGGCTAACGCCAGCGGCTCGATCATTATCAGGCTGACGCCGAAAATCGACGTATTTATGCGACGCACATGTGCATAATGTTATAGCGGCCGGAGCTGCTGCTGCTGCTGCTGTCCTCTGCAAGCTCTCGACGCGAGCGTGGCGCGACAGCTGCAGTTAATGCATCGCTCACGACGGGATGCGCTACACGCCAACGGGACGACCTATATATATTGAACGGCTCGATCGTATGTACACCGGGCTGCTGATGTTGCCACGGCAATCTTGCAAAATTAGAGCCGTCTAATTACCGTTTAAAATCTCCGGGGCGATTTCGGAAGCTATCAGCGAGCTAATACGCTATTGATATATACGTATAGCCCCATCCGTGCATATATGGGCGAGGAAGATTGCGAAACGATACAGCGCTTTATTATTCAACTTTGCGCGAATATCGGCTTTTAGTCATACGTCGCGCTTCTTCGTAACGATGTTTATAATGGAACAACAGTCTAGACAGACCTATTGATTTCGTCTGAAATATACACACTATGCGCTACTCAAGTTTTATCGAGCAAAAACACGTTCGATATAGGTATTCCGCTGCCGCTAATACACGGGGTGATTGCGAAAAAAGATAATAATTAAAGGCAAACAAGCTCGGGCATCGATCACACAAAGCAGTGGACTGCATAAAACAAGCAAAAACTGATCGATACGCTCATCACGCAGCTTTTGACCTTCACATTTCATTACCGTCTCGTGTTCTCCTGCCGTTACCTATATATATATGCTGCACCTCGCGATACACTCGCGCGTAATTAGAACGACGACGACGACGGCTGCTACTTGCGCTTCTTTATAGACATACTGCACGAGTTGAAGCTGCACACATGTGAGAGAGAGAGAGAGAGAGAGAGAGAGAGAGAGAGAGAGAGAGCGGGAAATCATTGTCTGCGGCACAATTGGATACACCGAGAGATGTAATTTCCGACCCAGAAACCGCCTTACACAATTCAGCTCTCGCTCTCGGCAATTTACGAGCGCAAGCTCTCGCACCTACACCTACATGTACATGCATATATATACATACGTACGCGTCACCCTTTTTCCTCCGACCCGCTCTCTCTCTCTCTCTCTCTCTCGTCATTATTATATATGGCGGGTATTTCTTCGCGCGCGGCAAAAAGCGAGTAGCCGGCGGTGTCTGTGTGTCGCCCCGGTGATAAAGTGACCCCCATCGTTGTGGAACAAAGAGGCGCCTCCGCTAAACTGTGGTCGAGCAGGCTTTTTCTTGCAATTAAATTCGGACGTGTCAAAATAGCCCGACAGTTATTAAGTGCTCCTAGTTGCTGAGCTCGGCGATATTCCTTGCTATCCGGAGCGATTCTATATAGGTGATTTGTTGTTTGCAATGTTGTTCTTCGAATTATATATTATACTACAATAATATACTGCGTATTTCTGCGCAATAAAAGATCCGAGAGATACGGAGAGAAAGCAGCGCAAGGTGGACGGAAAATTATAGAATAAGAGGATAAAAGAGCGAGTGCCGTGGCGACGGCAGCACGTACGGACAATAAAGAAAAGTGAAAACAACCAGCGAAACAGATAGACACGCCGCGCGCGCGCGAAGAAAGATACGAGCAAGCCACAAAGAATCTCACCCGAAAAAGAAAAAGAAACACCTATCCGCAGCAGCACGCCGCAGAGGCGCGAAAAAAAGCCGACGATAATGAGCGCCAGGGTATATTTCGCATGAAAAAACGCCGAGTAGACTATTCATCTCTCCCACACAGCGGCGGCGGCGTTAGCGCGACGGACGTGTGTATATAGCACCTATACGTCTACCTACACACAAGTGAGGACGAGAGAGAGAGAGAGAGAGAGAGAGAGAGAGAGAGAGAAGAGCAACGCACTGGCGGAACGTGGGAAATCGCGACAGGCCATTGTGCTAGACGCTTCATCCGGACGATATCCGGGGATCGCGATTTTTTCTCTCCCTCTTTACTGTGTATACTCTTCGTTGTTTTTGCTCGCGGCTGCTCCCATGATTTGCGCGCAATTATGCCGCGCGCCACGGAAATCGCGATGTTTACGAGAGAGAGAGAGAGAGAGAGAGACTCATTTTTGTCCCGCGCGCGCGCGTGTGTAATTTCAGCTAATTAGAATCGGAGGAGGAATTATCGGTCTGTCGAGGAATGTGGATTTTACGGTGAGAAGTAAAGTATAATATAACGTCGATAAATTACGAATATCCTTGGTCTAATAGCCGTTTAGCATCGATTTTCAAAGCCTCCCGTGATTCTTCTTCTTGAGTCGGTGCTGCGTGTATGCTTTATCGAGTACTCGAAGCAATTCATTAATTAAGAACACGGAGCTGAGCAGTCGATAAATTAATTAAGCTCCCGAACGATGTTATTACGCACTCGTTGTCGAGCGTCGTATCTTCTTTCCCCTCTTTAGTCTCAATTTTCTTTTTAACGGATCGTTTAATCTTGTTTTCTCTCCTCGTTTCGTCTCGTATTTATTATACACTTCGTTACACCGCGTCGTATCGATCCCTTCGAAAACTCCCTCTACCTATATATGCTGACGTTCAAAATTGTAACCTTGCTTACATGCAAATTTTCGCTATACCGAATCATTGCCAATCCTGAAATTTCTGCGTTTGAACCAACAACGAATTCCGCTGATTACATGAATTTTTTAATAATTTCCGAGTTAATATCGAGTGAGCGAGACTCGATTCGGAACGCAATAAAGAAAAATTTGCATGCGGTATTTTACAGCGAGAACGAAGCGAAATCCAATTTATTCAGTCTCGTCCGCGAGCAAGCTCATCACAAAGTCCAAATATGATTCCAGCGAATAAATCATCGTTGGTGAAATCGATGAAGGTGGAGGATATGCAGAGAATCTGCATTCATAAATTAAAAGAGTTGCGATTGTTTTCCATCAGTCTGCGCGTACACGACGCATTTCTATACGGACGTTGTCGGGAAAGAAGTGTAGAGTTCAGTCTTTTTTTGTGTACGCGATACTCCGTGGCACTTTCATAATATCGTGAAAGGGTGAAAGACTTCAGAGGATTAGAGATTTTTCTTTTTTTTCCACGGTATGCTGCAGCAACGTCGTTTTTCACCTTAATAGAAGCATTAAGCAGCGCACGTTTTAATTTTCTAGAAGCAGAAGCAGTAATGGAACGTGCGCGCGCTTGGAAAAAAGCGCCAGCAGTACGCTTTTAGCATTCGTTAAACTACAGATTAATTCGAACAAAAACACATTGGATTCGCCGCCGCCGCCGCCGCCGGAGAAGCCTACTAGTGAGCTTATTTTAATCCCGGCTTGGAAAAAACTCCCATTGTTACCGCGTTAATAAATTCGCCGGATGGAAGAAGACCGGCAAATTACGGCTGTACAGTAGCCGTCGTTTTTAATCCGTCGCGGAGGCTGTTTTTCTGGTAAAAAAAGCTCGTGAATCACGCGATCAATTTCAAGTTAACCGAGGAGCATCCGTGTATCCCTACAGAGAGAATAGGAGCACAATTAAATCATAAGGCATCTCAAGCCGGAAATTCTGACGTTTAAATGCTTGCACCCTTGAAAATGTCTCTAAAAACCCGTCTTTCTCTCGGTGGCTCTTATTCCCCAAGCAGCTCCTCTCGAGCTTGCAAGGGTTGCGATCTAAAAGCTCACGCGCCCGAAAGAGTGGCATAAAGCAGTGACGTCTTTCCCTCGACGCAGTAGCAGACTAGCGCCGCTGCAGCTCTGCATTAATGCGATGCACGTATAAATAGAATCGCGCGCGGAGCCATTACCTCATACACGCTTTTATGATACAATCGCTTGCGAGAGAGCTCCGACAACCTGTTTTCTTTCAGCTCCTGTAATGAATGACGGCGGAGCAGCAGCAGCCGCCGCTGCTATAGGTACTGCTGTCTTGAGAAAAGGAAGGAACAGATTAGCGTGAGCGGCTGCTTGAATTAAGTCGACAGTCTGAAAAAAAGACAACGACGCCGGAGGATTCGCGCAACGTCTCGCCGATGCTTAATCTAATTTTGATATTACTCGTGTACACGGGCGCTCCGTCTCTGGTATTTTAAGATTCAGTCTGAGCCGTCTTGGCAATAAAAAGAGAAAGAGAAACGAGGCTGGCTGCTCAAGATTTAATTTATGTAGTCGCCGGTGGATAACTGTGCTCTCAATGCTAACTGTTCATTTGACGTGTTCGAGTATGTTAACAAGCTCATCTGCCTATAAACTCGATACGGGCACTATATAATCAAACGGCGACAAGCAGGAAGCGACGAAGATAAACACGAGCGAGCTGTGCCATCAGCTAGCGAAATAAAGAAAGAAAAACATTGTTCCAAGCGAGAAAAAGCCGTATAATCCCCTTGAACAGCTCTGCAAAAATCATCAACGCGAGAGCGAGCGGTAGTGTTCCAGAAACAGCATTCTCAAACAAAACCGTTTTCCGCTATCCCATTAAATTGCGTCGTATGCCAACATTACAGCGCAGCAGTGGGATCCAGTATGCGCGGGAGGGGTAGCCGAGAGCGTAAAGTATCCCGTATACAGAGCACGCTGGTGGTAGAGTCTCTCGCATGCAAATTCCAGTCTAGGAAGTGGATAAAAGGAAAATTGTAAATAACCCGAGTAGCGCTCTCGAGCTGTCGTGTATATAATGTAAATAACTCGAGGAATGTGTCTTTGAGCGGCGTAATGGCATAGCATTACGCGACACACGCGCGTAATTATATAGCCACCCGACACGCCAAAAGGATGTCACGAAGCAGTAGAGCGCCACTGTGTATACACTGTGTAAAAGGCTATACACACGCGCGCGCGTGTATTGTCTGCCGCTCTTTCTCTCGAAAGTATTCGGAAGACAGATGCTCAAGCTTCGGAGAGTAGATCTCTATTTGGGAGCTGAGCCACACGCACGCAAACGATGCGGTTTTTTTGAAGCGAGACTTCGCGGGATGCGGTTGAGGAGTTTAAAATTGCGAAAACGGAAATCCTGCGTACGACTTAGGGAAGTATTTATCGACCCTTTTCTCTAAAATATTCGTTGCCATACTCATCGTTACACGCGAATAGTAAACTAAAAAGCCTATCCGACGTTGAGGAATTTTCGCTGCACTACCCGGAAAGTCGAGCAAAAAAAAAAAACAAAAACAAAAGGATCGAGCTGTAAAAAGCAAACGAGCTCGGAAAATAAACGACGAAAGGAAAAAATCGGACGATCGACGTCCTCTGCTCTCGTCAAAAAGCACGACGGGATTGACCGTGAAAGTCAATGGACGTTCTTACGTGCGACGAGAGCTGGAAAAAAAAAGAGGGAAGAACCGATCCTATTCAGGGAGCAGTCGCTATAGCTGCTGCTGAAAAGGAGAATTTAACGAGTCGCCGGGAAGGAAGAGGAAAAGGAGGAGATATTTAAACGAGAGAGACTCGCGTTCGACCTCTTTCGTGTAGGATTTCGAGAGGCGAATATGCGCGAGCCGATAAAGAGCCCTGTGAAAAATCGGAGAAAATACCCTTTTCGAATTAATCGACGCACACGCGTGCGCTTCGTGTGTGTAAGTATCGAATTTTACAATGTGGATATTCCGTGTTTTTGTATACGTTGTACGCTCCAAGATTCTCAAGAAGTAATTTTGTAAAATTTCCTCTCCGGCGTACACGAGCTCTGTATACTTTTGCGCTGGTTATATGCTAGAGGGGAGCGAGTCGTATCTTTTACCTCGCATACTTGTCCCGCGTGTATATATAATGTTACAGAAGCCGCGAAGTGTCTCTGAGTTACCGTACTGTTTGCTACTTAGTTTGCCGCTGAAAGAGTCGAGAGGATGCGCAGCGCGTGGCTTTGTTTCCTTTAATGGATTTTGTTTACAACACAGCTGCTTTGATTCAGCGTTATCGTATAAAAATTATAACGCCCATTCTACGTTAAAAGTTTTCACGACACGAGACGAAGCTATTTTTACACTCGTTTCAGAGCGTAATTTGATATTAATTAAACGAGTGAGGAGCATCAAGCTGTAATATCATTTTGTCGCGCGCAGCCTAATTAAAAGTTAATACACGCGAGTCTGAGCGCAAGTATAAGTTCACGCACAAAAAGCTCTCTCGCACACGCTACAGTCTTTTTCCTTTCCCATATTAAGGCGCACGGCGTAGGGAAATGTTTTTCGAGATAACGAGGCTGCACACCAGGAGCTCGGCTTTCCAGTCCTCATTGTCGTGCAGAAATGAAAGAGGGAGCGAGAGGGAGAATCCGAAAGATCTAAAGTAGCGCGCGTAATAACTCCTTGTTATTTCAAAAGGGAATTTCAGCATTTTTTTCCATGCCCATTACGTGCGTAGTTCATCGATGACGGATTACTTCTCGAAGAAAGCTAACAGATATGCAAAATTCCTTTCGATTCTAATTCTCCAAAGGGCCGACTAATTAATCACTCACGCGCGTGGTTAATTAAAATTAAAAAGATAGCGGAGGTCGCAGGCAGCAGCTTGGCCCTGTTATACACTCGTGGGATCGCGCCGAGTGTGTGAACGTCACAGTACGTGAGCACCTGCTCTGTTTGCTCGGGAGGGACGCGACGACGTGTGTGCGTAGTATAGGGGAGTTGCTGTAGCCAACTTCCTTGGAGGCGAAATTTTCAGCTCCGCGCGTTTTAATGACGTTCGAAATTACTCGCGCTACTTGCGCTGCATATATAGCCAGCGGGGGAGGTTTTAGCCGAGAGCGTCGGCTTTTGCAGATGAGCGGCTCGAGGAGGTGCGGATGGAAACGGCCAGCGCGTGACTAGGCATGTGAAACGGATGCACTGTTCAGAGATAGCAGCTACTTGTTTGTCAGTGGAATTCACATGTTAAAGGCGCCGATTATGGATATGGCTTTCGAGAAACCTTATCCGCAAGCGGCACGACTCTGCAGTGCGGTTATATTGATTCGATCGCGGACGATTGTGGCTAATTGGCTACGTTTCACTGACTGGGGGGAGTTTTCCCTCGAGCTCTCACAAGTGCGCCGTGATCGCTGGGGGAAAAATTTTAATTAAGCTCATCAAACGTATCGATGCTGTGTATTTGATGAAATGCTGAGCTTTCAAAGCTTTGCGATACACGTGTATCAAAGTTATGCATTTTTGTGCGAGGTCAGTGCACGCGTACTTGAATTACGACGGCCGGCAAGTTCAGCCGCGAAAAAAATATATAGAACCAATAAAAAAATTAATTCAATAGACGCCGCGTCCCCTTTTTCCCCGACTATTGAATAAGTCAGCGAGTATAATGGCTTTAAAAAGTAATTTCGCGATTCCACCGAGCAACGGAGCATGTAAATTTAACGAAGAGCCGCTGCAGTACTGCCTCTCCCTCTTCCGCTCATTCTCTTTCTCGTTCCCTTTCCGTGACTATTGTGTTTTGTGCGAAAAACGTCAACGAGACCTTGCGGTCAAGTGGGCCAATCGGAATTCGCGGATCGAATAGCCTATACAGGATCAACTCTCTTTATTTCTTTCGTCCTTGTAACCAATTCCTTCCCCGTAACAATTACAATCAAGCACTTTTCACATACGTTACCCCGTCAGCTCATATGCTCGCAATCTACATTGATGCATTAATGCGCGTCACGCAAAAAGAAGCCTCCGCTAGGGAAAACTGACAGAGCTCGTTAAATGTAAGGCCTCTCGAGGGGAAAATAATTTTGATCTCGCGAAAGAGTGTATGGCTCGTGTAAAGCGCGTCGTGTCGTTACTATATAATCGAGAGAAATGGGAGCCGGTGAATTAACGAGGCCGGGCCACTGCTCCCTGTTTTATTGTATTTCGGCCTGACGAGTTATTATTGAATGCAAATACTATGTGCGGCATTTTGCATGAGCAATTTTAGCACCTGCCGCGCGATATTGTTTTACAGAGCTCGCGCAATGCTGCCGCTGTGTAGTAGTATATGCTTTTATTGTTTCATCTGGTGGCTGCGGCTTTGTTGGGACGATCCCTTTAGATATTTATTCGGCTTTTATGGAATTTTCATTTGTTTTGTTTTTATATTCGTTTTGATACGATATCAAACTATAACGCATTCTCTTTGTTTCAGGCGTGACGATCCTTCGAGAGTGCAGTACACGGAAGGTAAGAAGTTATACTTTTGAAATTTTTATCGTTGTATTTGTTGAAAACGATCTGTATTATTCGAACACGACCGAGTTTTAATAATTTGAAGAGCAACCAAAACATTGCTCAAATCCAGACGCCGGAGAGGCGCTGCAAGGAAAGTAAGGGAAACTTGTTAAAGATGCAAGGGGAACTAGAAAAGCCATTCTTGAAGTTGGAGAGTTTTTCGCTCTACTACGAGTATATAGCTCGTCGCCGCCGCGTTGAAATTGTCGCAGAAGTCGATCGACAAAGTAAAGTTGAAAAAAGAACGACGGGGGAGAAAAGGGACACTGAGAAGAAGGAGAGGTAGAAGAAAAAGTTGGAAAATGGGTAGACGGAGATAAACATAAAGGCGCCGCGAGCGAGAGAAGGAAGTATCAAAGAGATCAGTCGAGAAAGGGGACATTCAAGGCGTAATATAAGATGAAAAACGAATGGCGGAATAATACGGAGCTGATGCAAAATATATAAGCTCGCGGTGCTTATCATTGTGCCTTCCCTCTCTCGTTTCTTTCTTGACTTATGCAGCGCCCGCCACGTCGGAGATAAGGGTGCTGGAAATTAAATTTCACCTCAATAACGGAATTTGAGGGAATTCGTATTATTAAAACGCAAATGAAAACGTAGCAGCAGCAGCAGCAGCGCCGGTAGTAGCAGCCCGAATGAATGTAAACATTAATTATGTAAATGAAAAGTAGCTGCAGTGTGTAGTAATTAAGTTACTACGGTCTTTGCAAATACTGGAAAACGAGTAATGAATAAATCAACGCAGAACGAGAGCCGTTGAGTTAAACGTAAAAAACAAACAGGAGAGGAAAAAAAGACGAGTTTTCACGAGATGTGCAGCTCTTGGTAAAAATACGGCAAAGTTTCGCACTTCCTCCTCGCCTCGCCTCAAGTGTTGCCTGTAATTTTCAAAAGGGCGAATTTTCTCCCTTTCTCGCAGTTTCGAAAAAGCTCGAAACTTACGGATATATACCGGAAAACGTGCCTGAATACTGCGCCAATTTCGTGTACGCGCTGCCTCAAAAGTCGTCGTCCGCGAGCGTGAGATCTCTCCGTGAATGAGAGCGATATATGCTCAGGGAAAAGTATTCCTGTTTCGCCATATAGTAGCGAGACTCGATGGAACTAATGAGAAGTAAATACCATACGAGAATTTTACACAACACACACGTGAAATTGAATAGCTCGTTACGCGGGTTTTTATTTCGCGGAAAAACGGCTAATTCAAAGCCAACTAAATAGAAATTAAAACACAGCGTTTTTCCGGGCGCGTAAGCGCTTCAACGCATTATAAAACATTCCCTCTCTTTTTCTCATTCGCTCTCTATGCAGCGGGGAAAAAACTCAAACTCGCTTTTGCCCGTTTAATCCGCGTTCGCAGAGTAAGCGGGGGGCGAGCGAAAGCCGTTGATGAGCGTAGAATCGGCCTCTACTTAACCATGCACAGAGACGCGCGCGCCGCGTCGGATAATCTTTTTGAACGAGGTCCAGACATACGCTGGGCTTTTTTTTCAGCAGTAGCCGACCCACTCAAACATTCGTCAGCCGGATTTCAGCCCCGTAGACCAATGTTCTCTCCCTTCTTTTTGCCTAGCCTTTCGGAATTTTCATCACGAACCATCAGCAGCTGCAGCCCTAATTGTAATCAAGTCTGGCTGCGCTTTTTGCGCGTAAGTAGATGAAGAAGCCCGACGAGAGCGTACGACGCAAGAGCTTCCCTCAAAGGCTGAGCGCGAAAAAAATAAGTAAACCAAATGCAGAGAGGCAGCAGCGTAGGCGTTTGCGCGGAAAAACAGCTCCTCGTTATTCGAGTTTTATGCAAACTGCCGTATGCACCGTACGGAGAAAGCTTGCATTCAGCTTGCTATGCGGGTCAAAGAATCGTTCTCGCTGATTTTGAGCGTTTAGCATCAACATTAGCGTTTCATCCCTTTATAGCTTCTGTTGCTTGCATTGAAATCTGGCCGCGTCCCTTTTATCTCTCCTCCGAGGTGCTCGCGCGCGTGTTTTCTAATTATCAGCCCTGCTATTCGTGGAATTTCGTTAAAACTCTCTCGAGCTTATTCATTTCGGCGCGTATTAAATGGATTAGCTTGGGGGATATCGTTGCTTTTTTACGCTTAATTAAAAACAACTCTCGCGTCGAAAAGAAAGTATACCTATACAGTGTAGTTCGCCTCGTTATTAAATCCCCGAGGCTGCTTCAGAAACAAACGAATGAAAACAAAAATCGAACGTCCATTTTAAAAACGAAAATCACGCAGGAAAAAAAAGCGATCTCATTCCCACCCGGTCTCTTCAAATAGCGGAAGTTAATCGCGGTTGATATCACTATGAGATAGCGAGGCTGCCGCCGGAGGGGGGCGACAACGCAGGTGGCTTAATAAAGCTTCTAAATGAAATTTTTTTCCCAATCTCGCTCTCCTCTCCGCGATGGGCGCGTATAACAATGGCATATTAAAACGCATTTTTCCCCGCTCGCGCCATCGGCGTTTTGTAAGCGCGCGGAAGCTTGATTTTTCGTCGCGCGCGCCGCCGCCTGTTATTTTACGAACGACGAAAAAAAATCCCTCTCGTTTGCCGCGTGTCTGTGTACACACACTGACGTTTTTTACGGGCTGAATTTTCACGCTGTGTGTATAATGCAGTGTATTTGCGAAAGCGTCGGGAGAAAACTGAATCACGCGATAGCGTCGAATGTGCGAAAATTAGGACTGGTTTTTGGAAGGGTTTATACGTTGGCGAGAGATGATTTAAGAGCGTTTGAGTTACTGGCTCAGAATAGAGCGATATACTACTCGACGTGGAACAATGTACACTCGTATATAGAGACGAAAAATGCGGTGGAAGAGGAAAGACAGTACTTCAAAGTGCATTGTTCTTGCGCTTCGAGCGTTGCAACTGGTGTCTACCATTCATATTTGGGGGAAAAAAAAAATGAAGAGCGAAGTAGACTGTTTTAAACCAGAAGCGACTGCATTTTCGCAAAGCCAAGAGTTCTTGGCACATTTTCCGGAAATAAAACGATGCGTTGTACAGGAGCCCTAATTGTCAGCGATAAAAATTATTTCCACGATAAAATGCTTTTTTATACCTCCGACGCCCGTTTCGAAAGCGGCGGCGGCGGCGGCCGATCGTTAGTATGTACAAATTTCAAAGAGCGGCAATTCGTGGGCAAGATTGACGTGTACATTCGGGTAATTTATATGTTTCGCGCGAACCAAACGCGCAAGCAGCTCGCTCGATTACCGTTCAATCTACCGCACCAGTCGATACTCTCTCTCTCTCTCTACCGCTGGATAGGAGCGTACACACATACGGGACTGGTATAAAGCCCGAGCGAATCGTTAATACGACGCGACGCGATACCGAAATTCCCGAAAATGTAGCCGCCGCCGTGCTAGCACGCAAATGAGATTTTATTGCAAAAGTAATTTGTCATGCGATGAGCCTAAATGCTTTATACACAGTGGCGTATCGTATTTCGCGGAGAAGTTTTTTGGCTTGCCGATGGTGTTTTGACGAGAAGAGCGTCCTTTTAATCGATCGAAATTTAGCTTCGTTTGACTCGGGCGGATATAACGTTGACTTTTAATTGTGATTTTCGATTTAATGATTTGAACGAGAGATTTTTTCAGCAGCATATAGTTAATTGATTTTCGCGAATATGAGTACGACGCATTTCAGAACGTAATATATTTTAATGAGTCTTTTAAAATCTCTTGAAAAGCTCGCTATTTGAATTTATGGAGTAGGTGATCAAATTTTCATACGCCAAGAATTTTCATTAAAACGTGTGCCGAAATTGGCTTTAATTATGAGCGTTGCGACGACTGCTAACTTTAATATGAGGACCAAGAAAATTTCGCTGCGAAATAAATGAGGATATAATGACGCTAGCCGGGTTGTCAAGCTGGCTACAAGCAAATTTTATAAAGTTTTCGCATTCGTCTACTCGCGCTAATTTTTAATAGAAATCATTCGAATAAAATTTTCATCAAAACCTCGTTTTCGTGTCACTATTTTGAATAAAATAAAATGGCAGAATACCAAAAAACAAGAGAAAAAATCGAGCAGTCAAAAAAGAAAACAGTTTTGGACTGGCCTCTCCCAAACCGCTTCAACTTTCCGACTCTCATGTACAGTAGTTTCTGGCTGGCGGTGATAGGTGGCGCATAGGGACCTTTTCATTTCCCTCATCACCATATAAGTTTCGCACACTATATCAGAACCGTCTTGTCAGGCGTACTGCAGCTTGGGCCGCTTATGCTCAATTTTCGTAAAATTTCAAGTTTCCTCGTTTAAAATTTCAGTCTCCTATATTGGATGCAATATTATTCTTCTCTCTGTGTGCTATACGCGCCAGAGCATATAATTTTCCCGAAACTCGACATTGGCATTTCACGCGCGCCGAGCCACTAGACGTCCACACTCTGTACGTGTCCGGCTTTTTTTTCCCTCTGTCGGCAGGTGGACGCGCTAATAATTCCTCCTTTTTTCGGACTCTCAGCGAAAAATTTGTCTGAACCACGTAGCTTGCACTTGCGTATATTGCAGTTCTGGCTCGTGACGCGAGACGTGAAGCTGGCACTTTTGGGTACTAATGTAGCTGGTTGTAAGCTGGTTCTGCTTTGGGGATGGGTCTCGAGCAATAACAGTGTCGGTGGCTTGTCTGTTGAGAAGAGTTTCTTTCGCACTTTACGTCTTTCAGGACTCTGACTCTTCACATTGTTGGGATTCTCGAAGCTTTGATTTCTACTCGGTTTACAGCGTAGCGTGTACGAAGCTATTTCCGAAGGTAATATATGAATGAGTGAAGTTTTTATAAGCTTTATTAACTTTCTTGACCATCGCAGAAAATTTAAAATTATTTGACGTCCAAAAATAATAATAAAATCTCCAGAGAATTGCCAGGTAATGACCGTATGATGCATTGACTGCGAGCGCCGATTGACGTTTCACGCGTTCACTCACCCCGAAAGTTTATGATAAATGCACGGAAATATGTGGCTCGATTCGCGTGTGTATAGCTGAATCAATGACTTTGATTAATGCAAAATCGAGCGTCATATATATTTATATTACAAGACTGACATTTTCGCGTCCCAGATTCGTCCTGTATTTCCATCCCTTGCTTTTCCCGAAGGCTTTCTATATTTACGCTGTATGTTTCGATTGTAAATTCTCGAGTACATATATTAAAGAAAATAAATAAAAATTAAACCTTGGATGATTCTTTATTTTGGACTTCGGAAAGAAAAAAATTAAAAAATCGGATCATTCTCACTCGAGGAGTAAAGCACTCGTTTTATTTACACCGTATTTATGAGGATATATTCTTAAAAAAATATGGGAACGATGCACAAAAGAACTTTCGAGCATATACGACAGAGTGACATGCATTCCCTGAATAAAAGTTATTTCTTGTACGCGAGTTTGACGTGAAGCTCCTTCCTCTAAATATTCCACGACTTGAGCGACGTTGACGGACAGAAGCGCGACATTCGATCACGTATATTCTGCTATTGGAGTTTTCGTCGGGACAAAGTATATATCACGGAGTGAAATCATTGAAATGATTACGCGTCGACAAATACCAAATCTGTATACGTCGCTTGAAAAACTCCGTAGATTACACGCTGTATGAATTCCGTATAAACAACGCGCACTGATTTACACTCGAGATTAATCGCACTCCACCCGTTCCGTCCATTATTCCGTCATTCAAAAAAACGCGTCTACTTTTCTCGCGCGTTGATACATCGGTATAGTATAGAGCGAGCGGCACACAGCTCCCTCGCGCGCAAGAATGTATATATACACTTTATGCGCATACATATCCGATGAATATATATGAGCTCAGAGGAAGCCGACGGAGACGCATTTATTCCGCATTTTACGTATTCACCTGCTGTGCGTTTTATATTCGGCTCTCTCCTCTCTCGCTCGCTCTCATTATATATTCACTTTTACGGTAAACTGCAAGCGACTTCCGATATCGTCTGAGCCACCCCCGCCAACAGCTTCCTCAGGTGTGTGTGCCGACGACGAACTAGATTTTCCGACGTCTCTTTCTCTTGATTTTACATTTTCCTGCCTTCCTCAGCTGGTCTTTTCACGAAATATAAATCGCCTCGCACGTTTTGATTTTCATTAAACGCACCCCACCAAACAGTGAATTGTCACGTAACTACAAAATTTTCCAGCGTCCTGCAAAAGTAAGACGAGTTGATACGTGGGTGGCTATATGTAGCTATAGAGGCGACGGAATTCGAGAGTAGAGTGAGAGGCAGTAATAAAATTAATCGAGTCCCTGCTGGCTCGACTTTCCGAACCCTCGTCGACGCGGCCAAGCAAAATACTTGGAGAGAAAATCAATAACGTCTACGGGGGAATTTGATCTGTCTTTTCGTTCAAAGCAGCTCTCTCCTTGCGCTTTTCAAGCCGTATAAACGCGGAATTAGATATTTCATTGAATCCCTCGATTTCCTTTACGATTTTTATATACCTCACTTATTCGGGCAACTCGTGTATATACTAATTGACGTGTACATATGTACCGAGGCAAGTTGCGAAGAAGCGAGAGCCGCAGGGGAGTATAGTGGGCAGAGGGATTTCGTTTCCTCGAGGCGGAATTTCATCTGTGATATACGCGCGCGCGCGCGCCGCAAACCAAGTCTCGAATTACGTTTTCTCGATTTGCTCAGGTGCCACCGCAGCGGCGGCAGCCCTTAGACGCACAAGTGCATGTACACCGCTGATATCCCGTTGCGTGTTTCCGCTCTCGCTTATACGCATCGTCCTACTTTGACGTTTATTGTTCTTGCACCAGTTTCTCATTCAGAGAAGAAGCTTCAGGTGGAAAAAAATTCATCCTACGAAATCGGCACCTGAAATTACAAAATCGCACTCTCTACAAAAGTGCACAATCATCGAACCGATCGGCAGATTTCTCAATTCGCTCGCGAACCGTTTTCCCATCTCCAACCATTTAATCTTCGCCTCTCTTCTCTCGGCAAAAGCTCTTATTGTTAGCTTTCTTCTCTTTTCCCGCCGTCGTCGTCGCGCACATATACGCACGTTCGACTTCCTTCGACTACCAATTTCATTTCCCACGACCGCTCCGCTGCTGCTGCTGCATCGCGCTAGAAACAATGCTAGCGATAAAGAATGGCGTGTAGTGAGAGAGGAAAGAGAGCAGCGCCGTCTACGGGAATTCTTGCGCGCGGGAAAAAATATTGCGTCCGCGGCCGCAAAGTCTGAATGCCAAGGCGGAGGAAATGCCAGGGACCGAATCAACCGAGAGAAATTGCTTTTTTCGTCCTTCTCTACGTCGTCGTGGTCGGGGAGGGAATATGCTGCTGGCGTCTTCATTTTTAATGCTGCGCGAGCTTCGATTGGATTAATGTTTACTCATGGCTGGTACGCGTTAATGTTTCAATGGATATATCGGGTAGATTTCTGGAAATAGTCGCTTGATTCATCGGTTATTTTCTCGCTGCTCGAGGAGAGCTGCTCAGACAAAGTCTCGAAAATTAGATTCTCGTCACTCAATTTCGAAATCAATCGTATTCCGAGTGTCTGCAGTACTGTGCTCTCGATCGTATATTCTTGAGAGGCTAATAAATTGCGTTCGCTCTCTTGGCAAATCAAATTTTACGCGAGTTTAAGAATAGACTTTGTAAGTGTATTCTCTCGTTAAGGAAACTCAATCACTTCGAAGGCGCTGGCATACGTCTAACTTCTCGCTCGGTATCTCTCTATTTTAAATTCGAGTTGGAGTCGACGCTCGTATAGATACTCGTATAAATTCCATTGCTCCAAAAGTGCTTTTTCACTAAATTATACATCGAAGAGTCAACGGTGCAGTTATGCTATATCGAGAAGCGTCAACAAACTCCTGTGGACGGTCGATCGAAATTCATTTTCATAATAGCCAAGACAGGAGTCGGCTGGTTTACAAAGTATTTTCCGCGGAGGCTCGCGCCCGCGAGTTTTCCTCGAATTCATTTCCAGAGAAGCGTGGAAAATAATGCAAGGGAGAAAACCCCGCGATGAAAGAAGTAAACCTGGAGACGGAGAGCGAAAGAAACAAACGGCACCTTCGTCGTCGTCGTCGTCGTCGTCGTCGATCCATCGACTCATTTGAATAAGTCGGCCGACGCGGAGGAGTAGCGCAAACACAGTCAGCTATCGCTCTCTTTCTCTCTCTCTTTCTCGGACTTGAACTTCTTGCCTGTAATGTCGCACGCGATTTGAATGCCACTTAAATGTATATTCTTTTCTCTCTCGGCTTTCTTCTGTAATTCTTTCTTTTATTTCAGTCCTTGGCTCCGTCGATTTTTTTTTTTTCAATATGCTAAGTTTGTTGACTGAATTTCAATGTTTTCATATTCCCTTCTTCTGCTTCTTCGGCTCCTCGAATATTCCCTCGGATTTAATCCACAGGAAAAACAGGCAGATCGATATGACCGACGGAGATTTTTCAAAGTTGAACAAAGTTAATTACCTCGGCTCTCGAGAATTTTGCATATCGAATTGCGTGCGAGAAAAAACGTTTCCCCCGACCGCTACACCGCCGAGGTGGAATCTTTTCTATAGAAATTGATTTCCAAGCAAAAGAAACTCCATCAGTCTGATCGCTCGTTCGCAGAAATGTCTTTTACTTCACGGTGCATGCACATTTATTCAAATCCATCAGCATAAAGTTATCCAGGATCTAGATCGTCGATTCCTCTTTGGCATTTCTCGCTCTCGTCGATACGTATACAAGAGGCAATCCGGTCGAGTATTTTTAAATAAAATTTCGCTCCGCTAGCTCGAAAAAAAAAACACCGAAATTTATTCTACTACACTCTAAATGCAGTCGGGAATCCCCCGAAATTACTCGCCGGACTCGACCTAATCCAGCAAAGCTCCTTTTTCTTTGCAACTCCTAGGAAGGAGCGCCGCGGCGCCGCTTGAGTTGCGGGCTCATTAGGCGGTCGCGCGATTGGCCGTTTCACGCGCGCGTGATTCCCAGCCGTGACGAGCTGCTCGAGATTTTCTTGTACAAATTTCGGTCAGGTAGGACTCTCCTGAGTGGCGCTGGTCGTCGTTATAGAAGCACTTTGCCATGGCTATTATCGTAAACGTAAAGCTGTCGCGTTTTCAGGGAGAGAGAAAAAAGGCTTAGGCTACAATACGGCCGGCGTTTATCTTTGAGCTGAACTTTTTGCTCCTTGTAAGAGAAAGCTCGGGGATAAGAAAGAGTTATTCCGAAATCGGGAGCTTTTGTTTTTGAAGCCAGAGTATAAAGTCGTCGTGGGACGCTCGAGAGAGCGCTAATGTATCCCGAGTTTTCTGGAGAGAGAGAGAGAGAGAGAGCAAAAGAGCGAGTTCACCCTACTCCGGATTAGAGGGGCTTTAATGCGCTCCAAACGAACTTGGAATTAGGCTTTGGGATGGGTACGCGTACGTAAATTACGGGAAAGCGTGTTACAATTTTCAGCGATAACGATTTTTCTGGGATTTATGGATGGGAATAATTAAATCGTTATCGTCACCGACGGTAGCGCATCCACTATCAGACTTCTGTTATTAATTCAGCGAAGATAGCCCACCGAAGAATTTATGCTGGATTCGACGGAAGTCGCGATTGCGAATGCGCGCTGGCATTAGCATAATTTATTTCGATGTACGTATACCGGAAATCGAGTGAATACATTGTTATACATACGAGCGGTGCATGTATATAATTTACATTGAATTTTCCAGCGGGAATAACACGAAAATCTTTTTCTCGAAATTCCGTGCACTTCGAGCGAAATCCAAGCTCCGAAATATCCTCGAAAATCAGCGAGGCATCCCCTTAACCCGATCGAGCGCGAAGCGGCCCCGTTGATTACGGGCTGAAACGCTCGGCACACATACCTGCACCCCGCGCAAGTTCGTACATCCGCGGTAATCGAGGAAGCGGCCGCCGTGACGTGCGCTACAGAACTATATACGGTATTTCGAGAGAATCGCGAGCGTGAGCTTGCAGCGTATATGCATTATGCAATGTTTATACATTATGCAGCGGCAGCGGCTTTGTTTACTTTTTTCCGTCGTAGGGGCGTAATAAAGGTGGCAGTTTGACGTTTACGCTGGAGTTGACGGAATTTCGGTTACGTTTCTGTACGTACGTTTTTTTTTTTTTTCGACGATATAGCATCGATTCAACGGTTCTTGTTTCTGCGCTTGCGCATCGCGGCAAGTTTGAACGAGCTGCTTTATACGGCCTTTAAAATTTCTTCGTTTCATTAGCGGCGAAAAGAGAAGTTTTAATTGAATTTGTTGGCTGCCTCCAACTCACCACCACAGTATAGTAACACTGCATGCGCAATCATTTTATTTGAAGCGTCGCATTTATAAAGTTTGAAGTTTCCGCGAAAACTTGGAGTCGCGCTTCGCTGCGCTCGTGTAGCGCGTCGCTCTTGCGGCGGTGTGCGGAGATGCAAAATTGAAAAAGTCGCTGAGCTGAAAATAATTACGCGGGGAAAAAATTCATTGTGGGAGCTAGAAGGTGATTTAAATTTTTAAAAACACCTGCCAATTAACCGCGTGCGTTGTAATTGCAATTAAATTTTCTTGTTAAAAAATGTATATATCTTTCCATGCATTCGAGTGTGTCCCTTTTGTTCTGGAAAAACTGCGCTCTCGCGCGCGCGCGCAAGCATTTGTTAATTAAAGAGAGAGAGAGAGAGAGAGAGAGAGCTTACCGGATAATAACCCGCTGCCGCTGTGTACGCGAGAACCGCTTATTCCAGCGGAAAATAATAACTCGGCGCATTGAAACCGAATACAGCGAAAAGAGAGAGAGAGAGAGAGTAGTTTTTACTCGATCCGTATCCGGTTACGCCGGCATCGATCTAACATACGCGAGCTTTGATCTGACCCCCTCCTATAGCTCGCGAACATTTCGTTCGAAATTAAAAGTTCCTTTGTATGTCCCATAAGTCAAGCAAGCTCCCGTTCAACAAACGAAGGCATTTTTCAGTGTATCGAGACTGCGCGCCGTGCCTTAAAGTCAGGACCTCGTCCCTTGAAAGGCCTCGGGCGTGATCGTTAAGTGTTCCCTTTTCAGCAGCAGCGCAACAGCAAGTTCGCCCTTTGTCTTTCCCGAAATACATGCAGCGTCAGAGAGTATAGAACGCCGTGCAATTTTCGCAAGCTCGTTTCTCCTCTCTGTTGCTGCCGCTAGTGCAGAAGTCGTTAGCTCCGTATATATCGGCTGCTTCCTTTGAGGGGCCAGCTGCACCTGCTTCCTCGATCTTATATCGGTCGCCGCCACCGCGAGCTGCTGATCCGTGAAAGCCGGGAGAGAGAGAGTGTGCTGGGATTGATGGCGAGAGAGGAAGGGCTGCTGCTGCTGCCGCTGCTCGATAACGATCTGGGTTATTGGATTCCGCGATGATGTGTCTACTTTGTTGGCTGGCGCGCTCATTAGAGCAGCCGCGCCGAGGCTTGATTGAAGACGAGAGGATGGCTATGATTGGTGTTGGAAAAGTGGGTTGGCTCGGCCGATGCTTGAAAAATTTTAGGAGGGGTTATTCGCCGAGAGAAAGTTATTACGAACTTGCAGGACTCGGTTCTCCCGAAATAGAATCGAGAATTGCTCTCTCCTTATGGATTTTTAGTTCCTCCGTCCTACTACTAATTTCAGCTACGATATCGTAAATCCATGAATTTTTCAAAGTTGTAATCCCCAGCGTTTATCGCACAAATAGCCCAACTTTATCCCTCTAGCTGACGCTCTCTCAGTCGCGCGTAATCGATCCACGCGTACTTTACAAATAAACATTGTTTATTCGTTTGCAAATGATTCGGGGATTTAGCTGCGCATTTATGCGTGCGTGTGTAAACGGCAGATAGACGCGAACGAGCGACGGTGAAGAGAAAAACAAACAGGGCTCGTGTTTGCAAATTTGAACAAGATGACGGACATAATGGCTGATAACAGCGACGAGGAAGATGCGCTGCAAAGTTTTTAACCTGTCGTTCAGCATTTTCCACTGTAAAATCATTACTCGAGAAGCGTATACGTGCAATATCGAGTTTACCCCGCGCACAAAGTGTGTTACTGTTTCAATATCCTTGTTCCACGTAGCTACGCCCCCGTGGAATATGTGGCATACGCGTCCGGCCTCAAGAGGCGACCTGGTGTGTAAGCTACACCGTCGTTTAGAGCGGGCGCGAGAAAAAGCGTGAATTTCGAAATAAAATTCGAGCCGGGTGTGTTGCAAGCTTGGAAAAAGTTACGAAGATGCCGTTAAAGTGCACACGAGCGCGAGAATGAGTTTCGCGATAAAACGGGATCCGTCCCGCTGATTACGTGAATTTCTTAATATTAAGGAATCACGTAAACAGCGAGGGCTTCGAGGAGTCCACGGGGCCTAGAAATTTGTATTTTTTTTTTTTGCAAGGAATTGAATGCCGGTGATAAAAACGCGCTCTGGCGATCGAGAGAGGAGCTATGACGGATTTTCAAAGGGTCAGCTTTGATAGTGTACTAAAAAAAGTATAATCATTGAATAAATCAGGCACTTGTCGCGCGTGATAAATGTACCGTAAATAAGTGCGCTAAAACGCGTAATGAGAGTGCAAGAAAGATAGCTCGCTAAAGAGTGCGACAACGTTATCCTTCGGCGCATGCATATACTCTCTTTCTCTCTCTCTTCGGGCCGCAGCAGTACAGCGCAACAGTTAAGAGGCGCCAGCAGCAGCAGCAGCAGCCGCCTAAAGCCTGCGCATAAATTACGCGGCATTAATGTATCGCCGATAATGCGAATTTATCGCGAACTCGGTGACGCATGCGCCCGTGTCTTTCGGCTCTCTTTTTCCAGCGCTGCAGTAGTGCCGCGCACGGCCGTATTAATCTCCTGAGAGATAGTAGCCCATCTATCGTTGCCGGCCGGGATGCGCCTGACACGCGAAATCAATGGCATTCGGCTCTCTCTCTCTCTCGCTCTGCAGCGCGCGCGTGAGACTGCTGGACGTTATGTATAGGTATGTATATATATATATATATATATATATATATATATATATATATGATCGGGTGTGCAGCAGAGGAGAGTTTTCCAGAGCAGCCGGATGTTGGGGCTGCTGACGCACTGGATTTTATTATGTGGAACGTGCGCATAAACGACGAGTTTCACCGTTGTGTATGAATGCGTAACACGACGAAAAGTCGGGATAAAAGTTTGATGGAAGGAAATGATAAAATAGGCTGTCCTATATAGTATACGAGCGTATAGGTATAGATTTACTCTCTCGAGAGCGCGCCATGCGGGGTAAATATATAGGCAAATTGAGGGAGCCTCTCGTTTAAAATGACAGGCACGTGTCTATTAGTCATGTGGGTGTGCCCACTCCCGGGGGGCTAATGGCTTTGATCATACCGAGACAGAGGGAAAAAATCGACTAGTCGATGGCGAGTTCGTGATGGGTTCATCATGCCAAGAATGTGTAATGTTGCGTGATAGATAATTTCGCTGATGAAGTTGCAAATTTCGCATTTCAATTACGCGCGCGCTGGTTGTCGTGTATATATACTGAACAATCGATAGCCGAAGTATCTCCCAGATATTAATCCATTGTGGTTGCAAAGTTTTTGGAAATGCAAATTAACTGCATTTTACATCTTTAATTCGTGGATTCTGCCACCATTGAATGAATAACCGGGTTAGATTATTTATACTCGAGCTATACAAATTGATAACGCGGCGGGCAAGAATAATAACTACCAAGGTATAAATTATAAGCAGGGAATATTAAACGTCCGCTCTCTCATGCTGATGTACCTCATCAAACCCGAACTATTGTTTACCCATTTTGCATATTAATACTTCGATTACCTTAATAATTTAGCGATCATACTTTGTAATTGCCCTCATAAATTATCGTGAGTATTGACGTTTTTCTGCTTCGATTATCTCTCCTCCTCTCTCGCCTGTGCTCTACACACATCTACATACACGCGAGCACTTTCTAATAAAATTAATACTCTATTAAATTTCGTTCGCGCGCGCAATGCATATATGCTAAATAAATCCATCAGCCTAGCCACGCAATTATATTTATATGCTAATGCCATCCTTCGCAATTTTAAATTCAACTACCTCTCCAGCTAGCACTGGCGCGAAATTCCCGTATTCGTGTATACGCGTACGCGTGGGAGACTTCTCCGGCGGCAGAATGATGAAACGGAGGAAAAAATTGAAAAAGATTTTCTCGATGCATCCTGCGCGAGGGCAACGCAACGATAAACAAACAAAAAACTGCGCCTGACTATAAAATTTACGGTAGCTGTCAGCCAGATACGGACGTGCAATTTTTCATTCTTACTTCGTCATGTGCACGCACGCATCCGACGCGTGGGTTTCGGAAGCTCGAGCGCGGAAAAGGGTTTAACAATAATAGCGTTTTTTCAAAGCCGAGGCTTTCCAAAGCTGCGCATAAAGAGCCGCGAGAGTAATGCATTTCTCGAATTCCCGCATTATACCCGTATAATGAAAAGCTTGTAAAGCACGGTAACGATGACCTTGTCCGAGAATATTTCACCGCTCCTACCGGTATGCAGCAGCGGCAGCTGAATCTAAAAAAACTTGCTCCGCATTAAAACTAGCCGGCGGTTCCGAAATTTCCCATTTACGTGCGAAAGACCGCAGGTACACACACACACGCGCGGCGAGAAAAAGAAGCAGCAGACAGTACAGTCGGCAGACGCGCAAAAAATGCCAAAACACACAGGTGCCGGTGTACGGCACATTGTGCGTCGTGGTCAGCGACATACATCATCCTAGCTCATACGTATACATCTATAGCAGCACTAGCAGCAGCAGTAGCGGAGTAGATGTGTATATACATATACAGGGTGAGGGGGGGAGGTGTAGTAGTAGCAGCAGCCGCGGGCGCGACGTCGTCGTCTGCGTCCCCCGGGTGTCGTTATTCACAACTAGCTCTCGCTCGCCCGCAGCGGGGCCACCTCCATTATTCAGAGCGCGCGAGCGCTGCTGAGAGGCCGGCCGCCGCGATTTTTCAGGATAAACTCCAGCCGCTGCCGCCGACGCTCTCTAATGAAACGAGCCATAGACGCGCGTCTGGCGCAAGCTCGCGCCCTCGCTTTGACTACCGCCGCTGCCGCGTTCTTTGCGCGCGGAATGCGTAATGCGTTGCGGCCGTCGGAGTAGTTGGAAGTGTTTTTTTTTTTTTTTTTTTTTTAA
>CM053168.1:1488437-1566108 GCA_012977825.3 Pteromalus puparum | reverse complement strand
CCTCCATTATTCAGAGCGCGCGAGCGCTGCTGAGAGGCCGGCCGCCGCGATTTTTCAGGATAAACTCCAGCCGCTGCCGCCGACGCTCTCTAATGAAACGAGCCATAGACGCGCGTCTGGCGCAAGCTCGCGCCCTCGCTTTGACTACCGCCGCTGCCGCGTTCTTTGCGCGCGGAATGCGTAATGCGTTGCGGCCGTCGGAGTAGTTGGAAGTGTTTTTTTTTTTTTTTTTTTTGAAGAACAGAATTTTCCGTCTGCCTGGCCGCAGACTGCCTTTTGCGTCTGCTCTGGAAGAAGTTTCAATTTATTTGGCGATTGTTCGTATCCCCTGCTTCGGCGCGTCTGACTCGAGCCCGACCTCTACTACTTATACACAGACGTCGACGCCGAAAAAATGTTTGCTCGAGCAATTTGTAACGCAGCTACGAGGAACAGACGCAGCAAGAGAGAGGTTAATACAAAATTACCAGAAACTTGATTATTGCGCACTTAATTACAAAGGAAGTGCGCAACGTAAGTGGATTAAGTGGGGGCCGGGGGTGAGAGGGAGAGGTGGAGGAGGAGGAGTTCGCTGCGCCTGCACTATATGTGATTACACCTAAGGCAAGTCATATAACGAGCTTCTGATAAAGTAGAATTATCCGCTGCAGTGGGCGAAATGCTCGCGCGCGCCGACGAAAGCCTTTCGCAGTTTATGCTTTTCCCTCGTTTGCGGCTGACAAGCAGCACTGGTGGTGGTACTCGCTCTCTGGCCCCCCGGTAATTAACCTAATGACGCTGCCATTATTACACGAGAGAGTGAGAGAGCAGTCGGTTGATGTTTTTACATGCCGGCCTCGCGCATTAGCAGCCGCTCGCGCTTATGTATTTGCATGGCAAAATGAGCTCTCGTTAAGTTAACTAACAATGCGTTGATTTCAGCTCGCCTGCGCTGATGCTTTTAATATTTCAATTAAATCGTGTTTTTTTTTTTCCAGCGACATGAGCGTACTCTTGATATTTTAATGGAAACATCATAGTCGTTGCTGGATAAATCTCGGAAAAATGATTTTTTTTTTCCCGCCATATGCATCCCGGATGAACGATGGTTTTCAGCGCGAAAAGTACGAGGCAATAAAAATGTTGCGGGAGAAATAATGATAGGAGAAATTGACGTTAAAATTTACATAGATTACCCAGGGAAAGAGAGAGCGCGCGCGCGTTTCTTCTGCTACATAAATTTTATTTGCAAGTTCATTATAATTTCGGCTCATAAAAATACACGGGCGTTCCCTAACCCCCACTAAATAACTCACTCGTAATGCGTCCCACTACACCGCAGCCATTACTTATATCCCGAGAGTGCTCGGCCTGTTATTTTTCTTTTAGCGCAATAAATGCATCTCTCGGTATAACACGGCTGCCGTGCAAAAGTGCATTTCGCGATTGACTCAAGCCGAGATAATAATCCGCCGCTGATGAGATGAATTATCGAAACGTCTGAATTTGATTATACAGTCGCGCTGTCTGCCTGAAATGACAGATATAGGCTTGATTCGATATATTCGCGAACGCTAACGGTTCATAATCGAGCTATATATGATTAACCGCGAAAATCGTATCGTCGAGTTTTATAAATAAAAATATAACTCGAACAAAGTATTTTAGCCTTAAATATGCAGCGGAAAAACTAGTGCTCGTATACACCTCGGCGAACAACTTTTTCCAGAGCCTCGACGCGATAACTTCCTGCAGCAGAGAGCGAGCCGCGCCCATGCGGATTTTCGCAAAAAAGCGTCTCGCATAAAACGCTCAAACCAGCGTCTGGCCTTTTAATTCGCTGAGCAAATAAGAAGCGTCTCTCTCGCTGCTGCTGCTGCGGAGGACAGTCGGCTATCGATTTTTTTGGAAGCCTCGTATATTTCAGCGATGCAGCTGTGGAGCGTAAAACGCATCCAGGGGAAGAGGAGTGATGTACGCGAAGCCATTGCAGCTGTACATTCCGCTGAAATATACATCGGAGGACCGGACGCCAGTGCACCGCAGTGACCTTTGCCCTCGACCTCGTGTGCGGTTCTCGCTGCGGATGGAAATTTCTGAAAAGCTGAATGAGCACGGAGAGTATGTGTGTGTGTGTGTGCGAAGTGGTCGCAGCGCCTTTACGACGCGAGCTCATGGCTGTGTGCGATGGTAATGGCGACACGGCTGGGAAGCCGACAAGGGGGTGTTAAGGTATATATTCGAGGCCGGAAGGAAGGGATGGATAGGCACGTACTTGGGGATAAATATATGTACCTCGGAGACATTGTTCGCCTTGAAGTTGAGACGTCGTGCTTTTTTCTATCCTCTTTCGCAGCAGCGAGTAGATTGCGCTGGGGGGGAGATACGATGTAAATTGTAAAAGTCTGACGCGAGAGGATGATGGGAAATTTCCGTGTTTTTTCGAAGTATAGAAAGCGTGTAATTTTACTTCGTAGAGAGAAAAAAAGTCTGAAAAATCCCGCGGGCTGACTGTAACGGTAGTACTCCACTGAAAGCTCGACCACTTTACTTTATATACACATCTTGACTATACAGTATTTTATTGGCCCGAATGGCAGCGCCCCGGAAAGTACCATAAAAACAGACATGGAACAGCACTATATTCCCGCAGCTATAGAGCGCGCAGGCGACGAAGTGCAAATTAAAGGCGAGCGGGGAAGGTGTACTCGCGGCAAACCGAAATAGGCACGTATATGTATACGCTGAGTTTGCCTGCGAATCCCATTAAAACAACGAGGCGCTTTATTAAGGGATAACCGTGAAAGACGCTATACCTTTTCAGTCGCTAAAATTATTGTCGTTTCCCTACGATACAGTCGCGTTATGTATACCCGCACACACGGCCGGTAGTAGTATAGTAGTAGACTGCACGGGTTTAGAGGGTTCGGCGACTCGGTCCGCCTGTCCTCCGGAATAGCCCCTTCGAGCTACTCGATGCTACACGTGTACACAGCACACACATACACACATGTAGAGAAAGGACTACTGCTGCACTCGGAGGTACAGCCGAGAGTGTAGAGTTGCCGTCAGCGGCAAGTGCCTCAAGCTGCTGTCGTGCTCTGAAGTCCTGAGACACGTACTTGGAATTAAGGCTGGATTACGTTGGGGAATTCGTCCGGCTGCTCTTTCACGTTGAAAGAGTGTCGAAGAAATTAAAGTTTTGATTCGTATTTGACGTCGCATTTAAGAGATAATATATTGGACTTTGATATAGAGAAAAGACTTGATAAGATTTCGAATTAACTGACCCGTGAATCACCTCGACTCGCGACAAAGAGGAATGTTGCTAACGACTTGGAACCAATATCGTGCAGCGTCGAAACTGCGATACAGAGTTTAATTCCGCGCTGCGATGGGACGATTCAACGAGAGGACTCCAAGAGCTCCAAAGGATTTTATCTTTATTCAAGATTTCAATTCAATCTGGCCTCTAGCTATACCATACTCTCGGCGACATTCACTTTGCTGCAGGAATATGTATTCGAGGTTCATCCAGCCGAATTTGCATGTAAGACGTCGCGGCAAGGGTCAACCCCCGTGTTGCTTCGGCATATATATATACGGACGCATGAACCGTGAATATCCCTTTCACGGTCTCTCGATGAATAGCAGATCAGCTTCGAAGATATAGGATTAAATATGCCTTTAAACGCGTATATACGGCGAAAAATAATCACGCGCCAAGTAATTCGGAACACTCGGAGGATGAAATTTTTTGCAGCGCGTACACCCCCTACAGCGACAAGCAGCAATATCAATTTTGCATAAGAGACGAGGAACAATCCCAGTAAAAAGCAGCGTCACGGTACGAGCGCGCGTCGTCACCTCATAATTAAATTCCGCTCGGGGGCAGTAAAAAAAGTTGGCTGTAGTAAAAAAAACTTTATCCATCCCGACGGTTACTGCTGCTGCTATACTATCCCAAATCCCTCAATCTCCCGGCATCAAGCGCAGTAACATCGAGTTCTTTCGTCATGATGCGGCACACACGCGTATATGGTATATCGTTCCTCCATTTCCCCACTTACCGAGATAAGACCGTGTCGGCCATTCAATTTCTCAAATTTCCAGGGCTGCCTCGAAAATCGGCCGCAACGCGAGAGCTAGAGAGCGAGAGAGCGAGAGAGAGAGAGAGAGAGAGAGAGAGAGAGAGAGAACGTATACGCGCGCTCGTAAAATTCTCAGCGATGCGACAGTTCGGGACAAATCGTAAAGCTCAGGCTGCTGCATGCCGGACGGTCCGAGGCCGCCGCTAAATTTTGAACACGATCATGAAACCGGTAGCGGTGATAACCCCGGGCTTCCAGGAATGCGCTGCAGCCGAGTCATTAAAGCGGGCCCTCGAAACGCCTATCTCCGCTGCTGCCGCCGATTTCCACGGTTTAGGAGTGATAAACATCCGCGCGCCAAGTCCTCCTCTCTACTGTAAATCGCTGCGTATAACTATAGGTGCGAGCTGCACCAGTTGGAAATTTCTTCTTGTTATTGCTGCTCCGCAGCAGTACTTTTGTTTACGCGCTTATGCTTTTGAGTAATTAGTGCGGCCGGTTGATGTGCCCTCCCGGCGTGTTGTCCGCCCGGTTTAGAGCCGAATTTGATGCGCACTAGCTTTGAGCATCAGAGCTTGATGACGTAAAAATTCAAATGAAATTTAACACTCGCTGACGTTAAAGGGCTCTTCACTTTTTGACCTCGTCACACTGCGTGTGCTTTCGCGCGTTTTTTACATCCCCGACGGCGTGTGATAAATACTCCCCGGCAGTCTACATTACCAGCGAAACAATTAAAAATATTATGAGAATTTCGCGCGGCCCGACAGCCATTGTGCTTTAATAAAAGCTCCCGCGGCCGTGATGAATCTGTACTTAGCTGAAACAATGTCTCTTAGTTTTTTCAATTAATTGCGCACAATGAAAACTTTTTTAATTATGAATACTGCCACCTTCCTCTCTCTCTATACCAACGAGAGAGCTGAGAGAGAGAGAGCTTACATTGTTTTCGAATAAATTTGATAGAAAGAACCGGCAACGAAGTGCGGCTTTGTTCGGCGCAAACATGACGGCTAATTTAAATTTAATTATTCATTCGTAGAAATTTTATCAAGTTCGGAATTACACGCGCGAGTACACCCAGACCGCGGTATAATATCACATAATTAACCGATGTATTTCTTTCGTTTCATGCAGCGAGCTGAATATTCATTAACCAAATCATACCGCCGCTTGTTTGCGAGTACGAGTACAACTATTTAGATTGCTTCCACCTGAAATCCAACTAAAAAAAGCCACGACTCTGCTTTCGAAAAGTGTTAATTGAAAATGTTAATCAGCTGAGGAAAAGTTTTAATGGATACAGTAGGAGGATTGCGCAGTTCGCGAAAAGTGCGCTCCAGTTGCCGGCGCTGCTTTTGTTAGGCGCGAACGGAGGCGGGTTATATGCGTATATATACGTACGCGACACGAAAAAGCCTCCAGCTGCGTCTAACGCATTGTCTGGATGTCGCAAGCTTGGGGGAGAGGATCCCGGCTCCTGGCAAGTGTGAAATGAGTTTCGTTGTTATTTGCGCGTTATACGGCTGTGCCGCGCTGCTGTCATTTTATTAAATTTTACGTGATTATGGATGATTTTGGGTGGAATCGAGGAGAGTACAATAATGAAAGTTCATTGTTGTTTCCGCATCGAGCCGTGCACGCGGCTCGCAGGACGTTTTAATTTGAAATTTTAATCGGAAATTCGAGGGCTTTTGAATGCCGGGAGATTTACAGTTGAGTGGCTTTTTAATTAAAGCGAGGCACTATATTTTACACACGGCAAGTTTGGCGTATTCAGAATGTTGCAGTTTTATTTTAAATAATAATTTACGACGTGATTTATGTCGTTTAACGCTCGACGAGGCCGGTAACGAGGTTGAAAAATTGCTTTAAACTGTTGCGCGCGCGCGCGCGCGGCCTCTTTTTTGAGATAATGCAACAATCTGCGAGCCCTGTCATGCTTTGTTATTTCAAATTTCCACAAAGTTACAAAAAGTGTGACGAGACAAGAGTCACTTTAATTTAATCTTTCTCGTTTTGAATACTCTCCATAATGTTTATTTTCGAGATAGAAGATCCATGGTGAAAGCGTAAATAGAAGATGGACGAGAAACACGCCAGGGAGCAGCACTACAATAACCCGACCATCACCAAATTCTTCCTCTCGCCCATCGCATTCCGTGAAACACTGCAAAAGTCTGTGCTTGCGGAATGCAGTGGCAGCTGAAAACGGGCCGAGGAAGAATGAACGAAGGGAGATAAAACGCCCAGGCCGTCGTCGGTAGGCTCGTCGGGCGTTACGAAGATTAATCAGAAACAGCGAGCTCTTCGTCGTCGCGCTGACAATGCAGATGCTCGGGCCCTTTGTGCCAGTCTTTTGCTTTGTTTAATGGCTGATGAGATGTAACCCTTTTCGGCGCCACGTTGAGAATTTTGAATACCGACAACGACGCGCGCGTATATACCTGAGCCCGATAGTAACCCCAACGACGACGAGCATTAGATTCCCTTCCAGATGTCGTTGTAGCACTATGCGGTGTACTGTAGTTTAAATCTTCGAAGCCGAGAGAAGTCTGCCAACTCGTTGAAAAATTAAATTTCGACCCGAAAGATAGTCTCGAGTTAATTACATACTTAAATGTCACCCTCTGTGGGAATTCATTGGAAGAGAGAATATTGCCAAGCGAGAGAAATTAGTCCAAAAGACGAAAAGCGGATTAACACTATTAAACTGTAAGCTTTTAAGTGTTTCAACTTGAACCTCTTATTACTTCCTGCAATCATCGGTACTTAAGCTTGTATCGCTACTTTAACGAACTAAAATGTTTGTTCGATAAAAGATAGCAAACGGAAACAAATTAATTTTCCATCATTTCTCTCGAGTATTTACGCATCGTCTAATTCTGGCCACAAGGGGTCAATAAAATCGAACCTCAAGCCGTTAGTATTCAGAAAAAGCACGACGCGGCCAAAGCAATTGCTTGCTCCGCAATTGTAACCCCCGAGACGGATATATAAGTCCGCAACGGGCCGAAACTATTCGACTCGTTTTCTCTCTCCTTCTCTCCCTCTCGTTCTCCTGCCCTCCTAGTCGCCTCCAGTACGTACTTCAAGGACGGTCGATTTCAATTTCACGCCCGGATAAATACTCTTTCTCTCTTTCTTTTTTCCCTCCACGTTCTCCTGGCCGCTCTTTATCTCGCTAGTTTCTTCATATTTTTCTTTCTAATGGTTGACTACATTTCGGAGAATAATTGTAAATACCGATACAGTCTGCTGAACTTTTCTCCGAGCAAACGTGAGCGGCTTTCGCGGAATTGAAATCCCACTACAGGTCAACGAAGCCATCGTTTCCCTCGCTTTTCACGATACGATTCCTATTGAATATCATAATATTTTTAAAACTGCACGACTTATCAATTTCCACGATTCTTCAGTGATGAAATATCTCTCTTTCTTCGCATATACTTAGAAATTCGTCGAACGAAATATTAAAATTACTCTCCACATTCGAGGATAATAAAACACTCCCCGTATATAGCAGTAGAGAGAGCACTAAACGATATTAGCTCTCTCGGGAGGAAAATAATAAATTCCCCTTTATGAAAATCAAATCGAAGCTTTATGGGACGCGTATTTCAGCGTTTACCAGCTGCCAGAGGCGAAAGGAGGGAATTGCACGAGCGCAGAGAACGATGCCTCATAAAAGGCTATACCACCCCCTTTCTTCTCTCTCGCCGGAGTGAAACATTCCGAGTGTTTCGAGATGATTCGATCTTTTTCTGGATCATTCGCGAGCAAAAGGTCGAGTGCGAAATAACGGCTGCTGATAGCTGCGCGCGCGCGCGCGTTATGAGAGAAAAGGATGCCATGCTCGACGAGCGATGGAATATTGCATGCGAGATGCGTACTGAAATCGCGATACGAATAACCGATGGAGTTTGATGATTATTACTTTTTTTTTATACCACATCCAATACTTCGAAGATACGGGAGGAAAATCATATAATCGCACAAACATTTTGCATGAGTAAGAGGCTGTGTACAGTTTCGCACCTTATGCATTTCTGCGTGGTAACGTCACCAGGAGTTTTGGGAAAGTTTAACAACAGTTTCTCATATCGTAGGTACTAAAGCAAAACTTCCTCAACTTTGCACCATTAATAAGGCATTCATTCTGAACGTAAATTCATTTATTAATTTTATTACCGAGCCTTTATGACGTCATTAAATTTAATTTTCTTTGCATTACTATACTTATTAATCTGTCATGTAAATTATAAACACACGCGTCCAAAGTTTGCCGTCGCTGTTTATAGTTGCATCCTCAAACTGGGCCAAAATGTTTGGCGAGTCATATGCGATAACGTACTCCACTCATATTCTTGCAAACGACTAACGAATATCTTTTCTTTTCTGTTGCAGGTACGTGCAGAGTGAGGGTAAAAATCCGAAAGCGACTGGTGATAAAAAAAAAATGTAAATAATCCCGAGCAATCTCGCAGCCGAGAAATAAAAGAGCTCGGCGGCGCACAATAAATTTGAAAAACACGAGAGGAAAAAATGTGACAGTTCAGCAAAGGGTGAAATTCGTTTTATGTCGTGGCGCCGATTTGGCGCCGCATCGTAAAGGAAAATTCCCCAGCGCGAGGAATATTGCCGCACTCCTTTCTCTCCGATGTCGTGTCCCACTCCTACTCGTCAGAAAGAGAGAAAAAGAGAGAGAGAGAGAGAGAGAGAGAGAGAGATCCGAAGCCAGCGGCTAGGGCTCACGACGAGCTTCGATCTGTCTTCCATTCAGGTGAAGATTTTCGCGGAACGATCGCTCCTCTTTTATCTTTGTCTGTTCGACGCGACTACGAGAGCCGTGTAGCCTGGTACAAAGCGAAAAATGGCGCCCGGGGACGAGAGGCATGAAAAACGAAAACTGAGAGCACCCGTGCTTTCTAAAGCGAATACTCATGCAGCATCGGATACCGGCCGCTTTTTTCACGAGCTTTTTCAACGCGGCAACTGACGTGTTATCCTATACGACAACGTTTGCCGATTTTTTGTCGATTAATATAATTCTTCGCGAAAACTGCTTTGGCGAATAATTTGGTTAAAGTGGTGCAGGGCAAGCGCTCGGTCAGACGCTTTGAAAAATAATTTCAATCACTCGAACTAGCCAAGAAAACCACAACGAACAAAAAAGTAAAATAAATAGTCTCGGCAGCTATACAAACAATCCGGGTCTTCCAAGAAAGCGAGCTAAAAAGAATCGACTCGATAAATTTAATTAAAAGAAAGTAGAAGAAGACTGACAAATTAATTGGCGTAGAAAAAGTTTGATAGCTCCGAGGAAAATTCTTAAAGTGAAAAAGCACGTAGAGCTCTCGCCGCCAGAGCAGCACAAGAGCGACTCCATGGCTTAAAGCCACGATCATTCCAATTTGTCCTTCAAGGACCAGTCCCGTGACGTCTGACCTCCCTGCACTCAAACTTCGGAATTGCGACGAGTGGTGGTGCTGCTATAGTAGTGGTGGAAGAGGGGACGCTGACTTTGGAAGAGGGGGGTCTTGGAATAATTAACCTAACCTCTTAAGCGGCTGAGACGCGAGTCGACAAACAACCCAATTACGTGGCTAAACATCGAGCGGCACTTTGCCGTTTCGTCGTCCCCCGCGACGATCTCGTCGAGGCTGCTGTACTCTCTCTCTCTCTTCTCTCTGCTTCGGTATGCTATCTTCATCTTCTTCGCAACCTCCTGCTCTATCTATCCGGTGCAACTTTTATCGCGCGCGTACGAGAGCTTCCTTATAGATCGTCGCGCGCGCGAGCAGGACTTATGTGCCCGGAATCCGGTAGTGCCGCGCGACGCGCCGGAAGCTGTGTTTCTTCCTGCTGCTGCTACTGCTGCTACTGAATTCGGCTTTGGAATTTAGAATTTGGCGAGGGCCGGGGTTCTGCTGAAAAGATAAAAATAAGCATTTTCGTTGTTAAAGCTGGACTCGCTTTTCCGCAAATATTCCAAGCTGACGTGTATTTGCTTTTCGTTTTAACCCGCCTGTTCAAAGTTGAATTCAACGAAACCATAGATTATGATAAATTAATTGAAATAATTTTCTACGCACGAGAATAATTTTGAAGTTTTGGTAGTAATCCCTTTGATGAGTTCCTGGTACGTGAAAATTGTGAGCTTTATTTAATTTTCAAGCAAATTCACCTACTACAATAATATTTGATTATTTCATCAAACGACTGCTCAATTCAACATTACATTTCATTTAACTTCAAAAGTACCTTCCACAAAATGAATGCTTGCACATTTTCAAGCTTGAAATACGCAAGAAGTAACAAGTACGTTATAATTCATAAACTTGCTCGCATCTTAATTTCGTGTCAGTTATTCCGAAACGCATACCTTGGGATGTCTGTGAACCCTTGTACACGAGAGCAGAAAGAAAGCAGCAGCAGCGACGTTGGTGAGAACAAAACACAGTTGTAGAGTAGGAAAAAAAGGAGGCAAGTTCAGGCAGCAGCAGCAGCAGCAGCAGCAGCAGCAGAGCAGTAACACAACATTTGCATATTTATCCGCATGACTTGGCGCTAGCTTGCGCTTCTTTACTTTTCCCTTTAGCCGTCCGGCCGTTACTCCTCTCTTTCCCTAGCCACCGCGTCGCACAGAAAAGTGTAATTAGAGCGGGGCGTAATCTTGCGATAAGTGCAAAATTATGTTGTGTTGTAGCGTCGCATTTAATTATGTGACGCAGGGCAAACTAAGTGAGCGGGAACGCGCTTTTCTAACGCGATATACACTGGGGTCAGATCTTGTAAACTTAATTTGCATGGATCCAGCGTGTGGCTCTTGCTATCTCGAGCTGCTTTCCAACGCTTTTAGAATTACATTCAAAGAGCTCCTATTGCTTTCTCCTAAAAGATCTTTAATGTTTTCGTAAAAGTTTTTGGAAAACGTAGTAGTGCAGGATCGATTTGAAAATTGTATACTCTTTGACGCATCATACCACATCGCGGTCTTGTATAATGCTCTTTTCCTCCAAAATATCCAATAACTCATGTTCGTATAACACCTTATTCAGTAGGAATATCAATATTTCTCGTTCAAGACATTTGGCTGGCGCGCGCACGCGGCTTGCGGATTACTTTAAGAAACACGAATAAAATCAGAAAAAAGGCAGCACCGGCAGTAGTAAAATATATATTACAGCGGCATCGGCTCAAAAGGGGAAAATATTTATGGCTCGCCGAGAGAGTAAAATTTTAACCTTAAATCACAAATGTGACGCTGACGCACGAGTAGCCGTGCGTTTGCGCGTTGAAAAAATAAATTATCAACGAGATCTTTTTTTGCACCTGCTTTGAGAAGAGGATCCGAAAAGCCGAAAAGTAAGGGAGTAGACGGTTTGTTTGTTTTTTCAGCGACGGGGTAAAAACCCAGTATGTTTATTGCTCGCTTTTTCTTTGTATATCCAATTTTGCCCGTCTGCCACCGTTAGCCATCGTTTTTCTCTTTTTCCGTTTTATCTTTTCTCGAGCTGACCGATAGAGGCGAATTTTTACCCGCAGACGAAGCTATAGAAAAACGAAAAGTCCGAAAGAAGCGCAGGAAATAAGAGGAGTCTCGTTCTCGCTCTCGGTAAACTAGTGCCGAGAAAAAGAGGAGAGTCGAGTACGAGCGGGAGTGTAAAGGATATGGCTTTGGAAGAAAAAAAAAGCACGATACACTGTGAATGTGTGTGTGTATATATAGAAAGAATATATAGATGGAGAGAGAGAGAGAGAGAGAGAGAGAGAAAAAGTAAAGCAGAGGCAGAGTGTATGGCGTGTAGGGGAAATAACGAAAGAATAATGGTGGGCGAAAGACTGAAATGAGTGAGTGGACTGCTTTGCTTTCTCGTCCAAACGCGGACCCTACGATGATGAATGCCTTATTCATACGTCCAACGGTTGGAATCGTTCGTTTAAATCTTGCGCTGAGAGTTTAGAACTAAAGTTTAGAGGATTCTTTTAATACACCAAGTTTCGCTTTAGAGAGAACGTTTTCGGCCCTCTCTCTCTCTCTCGCGAGAACTTTTTTTTTTATAGAAGGTGTTAATCTTTTCGACCGAAAGTTTTTACGTTGATTATCTTCGTCTACACCGGAGCTATATTTCCTCGGAAGTTTTACGAGATAAGTTTTATGTTTTATTTCGTTAGTCCAGTTCTCTCTGTTTAGCCTTTTTTTGCGATGTGTGCAGGATGTATACATTTTCGGATCAATTATATCTTTCCTAATCGTCGAGCTCGGAAGAAACCGCTCGAGAAAAACAAAAAGAAACAAAAATCCTTGTTTACCAGGGCACAATCGGGCAAAACCCGCATTACAAACCACAACAGCTTTCCCTCTCCTAAAAGCAATCCAAATTAAGAGCAAAAAGTTTCGAGCTCATCTTCAATCACGCGCGAGGCGCTCCACGTGCGCGCAAGAACGTCGGGTCTCGAAGAACAAAAAAAGGAATAATCCTTCCACGGGAATAAGTCAATGCGTACCGCAGCACACAGAGCAAGAGGGAGAGAGCGCTCGCTATACTCCCACTCGCGCGGCTCGGTCTCTTTCGGTAAGCCTCGTGGATTCTCGGCGGTCGATAGAGCAAACACGACCGCGCCCCAACCCCCCAGGGGCCCTCCTCTCTCTCTCTATCTCGCTTTCTCTCCTACTCTCGGTTCTGCTTTTCGCTGCGAGAAAGAGAGAGAGAGGGGGGGGGAGAAACGTAGCCAGCAGCGGCCCCCCAGTGCCGGAATATCATAATTATTACAGGCTCGTTACACCATCAAGGCGATCCCCGCAGGACCGCCCGAAAAGTTTCTCTCTCTCTCTCTCTTTCCCTCTCTCGCTTCGCGCGCGCGCCAGCGAGTGTTAATACGCGCGGAGAGGAACTGTGTGTACTCGCGGCAACGAGACGTTGATGATGAATTATGGACGGCAGCTTTCGCGCTGGCCAGAAAATTCCGAGAGATGCCGTACCGAGCCTATACGCACGCTGGTTCCTCTATTTTTCTCGCTTTTTCGAAGCCCTCTGTATTTGCGAACGACGGCCAGTGGATTTTTCGTCTGGAGCTGTCGGTTGGTTGTTTTGATGCTTTATTGACGCTGCGGTGCGCTGGCGCGAGATTTTGCATTGATAATAATGCAGCAGCCTTGCGGCTGGAGTAATTTTAAACATGTTTGGGCGTATAACGTCGCAAGAATAATTACGCGGAGTGACGTGAATTGATATTACGTAAGATTCAATTTTCGTGCTTTAAAGAACGATATACCATTACAGTGATTAAATTGTAAACTGCTGCGTACGAGAGCAAAAGAAGCGGAAAATTCAACGGACGCAATATATCTGTGTATAATCGGAGAAAGAGAGAGAGAGAGAGGGGAATAAGAAATTTTCACCGTATTAAACAGCCTGTTCGCTCGGAACTTTGTCCAAAGTTTGATACATTAAATGCCCTGAATCTACTCTATCAACGTCTTGTAACAACTTTTAGGCTTCTCTTTCTCTCTCTCTCTCTCTCTCTCTCTCTCTCTCTCTCTCTCTCTCGCGCGCGCGCGATAAGTGAGCTGCAGAAAATTGCCTCGAGTACAGAATTGCTCCACTCTCCCCCCCCCCCGGCGTGCACGTATATATACTCAAAACGAATATGCTAATTTCTCGAGTCAAAATTTATTTCAGTTACTTTAAAATGCAAAATTACCCTGAGAAATGGGAAAAGTAAAGCAGCAGGACCTCTTTTGTGCGCCTGATACTTTCCGCACGACACTTTCCTCCGACAATAAAATTTCACTCTCGACTAAAGCTCCGAGAAGCAAACTAATTTTCGGATTATTTTCTTCTCTGTCCGCGTGTACCAGAGGTCGAAGAATTCTCCTTAACCATTTTCCAATATCCGCCTGAACGCTTAAAATTCAAACACACACACACACACACACACACACACACACACACACACACACACACACACAGATGCCGGGCATCCTATTTCTCCCGGCGCTATACGCGAAGAGGAAGCGTCCATAAATTTGAAAGGCACGTTTCCCTCATCGTGCTTGCGCGAAAAGTTTTTTCAAACTTCAACGTCGTGCTGAGACTCGTCTCTCGCTTTTGCGCTGCAAACGGCTGCCTTTTACCGAAACTCTCCAAGAACAATAAAGTTCAGTCTCGAGTTAACTTCTCACTTATGCGCGAGGCCCCTGTTTGAATGAAATGTACGCACATGCATGTCGTCGTCGTCGTCGTCGTCGTCGTTGTGGAATCCGGCACTTTGCCACCCGTGAGTCTATCCTTCATGGAAGCGGGTTATAAGACAAAGGTATCCATTATCTCATTGTCGAAGCCTCGAAATTTCCCAGTCGACTATTTCATTAGCGAGTACGGCTGGATTTCGGATAATTTGCCGATTTTCCAGCCACTTAAAATAGCATGGCGTGGCTTCGAGTTTCAAGACTCGGTGTGTATGCGCGGGATTCATGTAATGACACTTTGACGAGTTTAATTGAGGAACGACGCCACGCAAGCGATAGGAACTTGTGCTGTGTACGCACACGCTATAGGGCGGGATAAAAAATTAAAATTTTATTTCACGGAAGAAGCGAGGGAGGATTTTTCCGGTGACGGTTTTCTTAAGTTTTAAATGGGATTTTAAAAAATAGAATGAATTAGCCTACTTATAAAGTGCATCCGCGTGAATTCTTCGAGGCGTCAACGACTCTCCGTGCCTGCGTGAGAAGTCACGAGGATTTAAAGGCAGAAAAGCTCTTGAAAACAGCGGGTATTATTCTCTCTTCTTCCGTAATAAACTTGAAAATTATCCACGTGAATTCGGACGTTTCACGAAGAAAAAAGTAAAAATCCCCACTCGTCCGATTCTAGCGCGACTGCTACTACTTATAAGCGCAGCGCAATCCTCTTTCGCTCGACAACTGCGAGCGCGTTTTGAAAATTTAACGAAAGAATAAACAAAGCTAATCCGCGAGTGTATAGCAACAACTAAACCACTCGTCGGATTACCAATGAACCTTGCACACGACGCCGCGTACACATAAACCCAGCTAGCGGTAGCAGCGAAATCTCTAACGTTTCTCTCTCGGTTTCTCTCTCCCTCGGCAGCAGCGACGGTGTACGACGCTCCTGGCCGCGACTTCATCATGAGCCTTGCTTTGAATTTAATTAATAACCGAGCTCGAATCCGGCCCGCGGTTATTAATATTCGATGCAATTTAGCGCGCAAAGCAACTCTCGCTCAGCTCCCGCAGGTTATACTCGCGCGTAGGCGCAGTTTAGGGCGGATATTAAGCCGGCGCCGTCTGAGCTCTCTCTCTCTCTCCGGTGGACTCGGTAGAGAGAGAGCTGTGTGTAACGGATCGGCCGCTCCCGCGGGGCCCCAGTAGCATCCCTCGGATCGAAGATTAAAATTCTACGAGCTGCCGCTGGCACGTGATCGCGAGGAGCTGGTTATATTCCTGTCCCTTTCTCTCTCGCGCGTATACACACGAGAGAGAGAGAGAGAGAGAGAGAGAGAGAGAAGCGCTTCAAGTGGGCCCTCGACCGTCTGTCCGTCTGTCTGCTGCTCGCCGTTACCGCTCGGCTATCCTCTCTAATTATGCATATATAGAGATAGCGAGCAAGAGCGCTCGGCAGCTGAAAATTTAAATTCATTTGAACTTTGAACGCTCGCTCGTCGGCGGCTGAATAACCCAGGTGGTAAAGCGAATTATTTTCAGAGTTTCGTAATTACAGATCGTGCGAGTGTCTTTAATTTGCTCGGCGGCTCTGTCGAGTTATTATCGCAGCGCGTGTGTGTATTGTGCGCGGCAATTATTGACTTTGGTTAGAATTACTCGAAAGCTCAAGGCTGGAACTTTATAACTTTCCATCCTACGATTTCGCCGGACGCTACTATAATGTATTCGAGGGGGACGCACTTTATGCAAACGAGCGGTATTAGCGGGGGGGTCCATTCCAAAATGATCTCGCTCTCTCTTTCAGCCCCGCATGGATTTCTATAAAAACAAAACTCGAATATCTCATATCCCAAGGATGAGTATAACTCAAAAAAGCCCGAGGGGAAAATGTATGCATACAAATGAAAGTTATCAATCATAATTTTTCCTTTTATGTAACTTTCCCTTTTTTTTCTTTCTACTTCTTTCCATCCGTCGCAACTATATCTCGGTCCATCCATCCGGCCATTGTATGTATCTTTTCCCTCCTCATCGATTGTATCTCTCCTCCGCGCGCGCGCGTGTGTACGAGTGCCTTGCATCCCTTTCTTCCGTCGCCCCCTTCCTCGAAAGGAGCTCCTATACTGTATACGAGAGAGATCTCGAGACTACGAGCCGAGAATATCGAGGGTGCATTATAGCCTCGTCGATTAAGCGACACGCATGACGCCGGCCCGAGTTCAGCGCCGACTTTGTGTATGGGAGAGCACATGCTCACCTAATGGTATATAAATTTGCCTCTCTCTCTTCCGATTTTTTCTCTTATTTTTTTCCTCTTCATCTTCCTTCTTTAAATTTCCAATTTCGGCCGCGGTTCCGCGAAATTATCGTCATTTATCAGCGAAACACTGATATACTTATCCGAGCATACTTCCTGAAATCCGCCGGTGATTTATAATCCTGTTTTTCCACTGCGCGCCGGGATTCGGAGAGAGAGCGGCGAATATTTATACACTTTTGCGGCTGCGCAGATTTATGTTTCGATTATTAATAATGCGCATTTGACGTACGGAGAGCGTTAAAAATAAAAGCCCGGCGGCGGCTCGAGGAAAATTAAAATCACGACTTCAAACGTGTATAGTAACGAAAATCTAAGCATACCGGAGCCTTTGAATAAACAAATCTCGCGTATACTCATTACAGCAAGGTGCAGAGGGAAAATGATTCTCAAAGCGCGCGTCGAAAATCTGCGCCGAAAGCAACTGCGCGCGTAATCTGCCGGCTCGGAATTTTCGCGTGCAATTTCGTCGCGAGCAGCAGCAGCAGCAGATTTTCCTCTATCTCTCGCTTCGGCTCGAGTCAAAGTTTCTCGCTTAACAGGTCCGTGCGCACAACAGAGCTCTCGCTTCGACGTAATCAGAAAAGCTGCAGCGACTTCAAAGCAGGCGTGTTCCTCTATCCCAGCCATCATCCAGTCTTCGTCTTCGCCTCATTCTTTTGATCTCCGCGAGGCTCTTGGTTTTCTTTCGCGCCGTGTACGCCTTCAGACTCGGCGCATTATCTACCCTGGCTAGATTGTAGTAGCGCATAACAACCGGCCGCCGCGGAAAAGGCTACGGCGTCGTATATTTTCTTCTCTCTCTCTCTCTCTCTCTCTCTCACTCTCGAGTTTCTGCGCCCGATGCTGGCTGATGCTTCTGCTGCTGCGCGTATGCGGGAGTCGGAAAATTGCCGGGAGAGAGCATAGGGTATACAGTGAAGTAGCGGTGAATCGCAAATGGGATTAGCTCTCGAATGTGGACTCAATAGCGCGCGAACCTTTTAGTCGGGGAATTCCAATCGACAAATGAACTCAAAAAAGCTCCGACCGATGGTTAGATGTTCTCTCTATCTCTCTTGGAACGGCGATCGGATTCGTTTAATATTTAAAGTGCCTTCGCTGTAACAAGTGTACCTTGTCGATTTTTCCCGATTATCTTTTGACTTTTGTTAGCATGTGGAATCTCAACATTTAAATCGAGGGAAATTTAAAAATAACACTTTCAGCTTGCATTATTCAGGAAATAAGTTTCTTTTTTGCGAAAAAGCTTTCAGTGGTACTTGGCATAATTAAAATCCACATTTGCATTTATTAAAATACTTCCCTTATCCACCCCTTTTTTTGCCGTTTACAGCGTTAAACTCGCACTGGCTTTATCTCGCGATTCATTCGAATGTACATTATATACCGCAATAACGCCCTATACCTTATCTTCAATCACTGAGCAGCGGAGTATAGGACAGCCCTCTATAGCAGCAGTTCATTCGAGTGCATCAATGACTGACCTATAAAAGCACGGCTAACGGCCAAAGTTGGCGTATATTTCCGTCTTTTTCATCCTCGGCTCTCGCGAGCGCGAAATTCCCGCCAGTTCTGTCTTCGCGTCGTTCTTTCTTCCGCCGTTTATTGCCCAACTTTCTGATGTGTCTTTCTTTCGCGATTGTTGCAACTTACGTAATTGCTAATTTCGCGAGGATTACGTCCGGCGCTACTCGCAACAGCAGCAGCAGCAGCAGTCTTGGGACGCTCTCTTCTTTTCGTAAATTGAGAATGAGAAACTCGATTCTCTCTCCCTTTCGGAGAATTTTACTTCTGCGCTTCATTTTCTCTCGCCGCCCCGTTAGATTTACGAGCGAGGATTATTCCACTGGTATACATCGAGCGCGCTGGCTTAATGTTGTTAATGCACTTGCGTTTGCTGTAACACGAAAGAAAAAGTGGTCTCGCAATTAAAAGGCGTTTGCCGTACGTGTCATAAGTAATATTGCGAGGTTGCGAGATTAAGAAGCGATCGATGGAAACTGGAAGGAAAAAACAAAAGACGCAAAATTGAGCTGAAATTTCTTGATGGGAAAGTCAAGGAAAATCTCGACCACGGTATCAGCGTCGTCGACGTCGGCGGTACCGATAGCTTATCCCCTCGGCTAAGCTGCGACTTGAGGGACTCGTGTAATCCCTTGATGACGAAGAAGCATCTAGACGCTAGTGCGCGCGCGCGATGCTGCTCCCGAGCCACTTTAATACTTCGGCTCCTGCTGTCGCTTTTGCACCTTCAGTAAATTCGCGCGTCCTCCTCGTCGATGCGAGAAGATTTTGCTGCCTGACTTCGACACTTTCATCTGAAATTGTTTTTGAAATCCTCGTACGATGTATATAAACTTTTATCATTTGACCTTGTGTTCGCTCGAGATATAATAATGGAGACACGGCACGTGCGCAAACAGAGGGCTCGAGTAAACATTTACATTTCGAAAGTGAATAATCACTCGTCCCCTGCCAATTTCGCTCTTTTACGAGAGTCAAAAGAATGATAAATCACTCGGCGTATGAATTTTTTCTCTTATTCAGATTCCCCGCGAGTAATGCGGCATTTCAGTAATCCGCGCGCAAAAAAAAGGACGTAGTAGTGTCGAGAGAGGGGGAAAAAGCTGCTCGAGGATTTCTTCCTCTTTTTTTCTCCCCTCATCTCTCTCTCTCTCTCTTCGGCGTAAACGCGCGCGCTCGCATTCTTCATTTTCGCCTCGCGATGCAGATATGTACAAAGAAAGCGGTCTTACGGGAAAACGAGAGAGGCAGGGCCTTTATAATTTCATAATTCGCGCCGTTATTAAAGCCCCTTTATCACTTGGCCGCGCGTGTACCGCTGCGTAGCTTTTCCCCTTCTCGCGTTTAAAAAGATCTGACAGCGTTTTCCGGTCGACCCTTTGTGCCCGGTTAATTCTTTGGAACCGATCTTTCTCTCGCGCGAATTACACGGACTGCTGCCAGCTGGAAAATTAGCATTTACAAACAACACGATCTCATTTAACCTACTCATTTGTATTTTTTCACTTCTCTGCATATTTTAATTTCAAACCGGAGAATCGACGTTTACATCCGAGCGAATTGAATATAACGACTTCTAACGAGTCGAACATCCGCGTGAACGCTCGAGCGGGAAAGACAAAACGCTCGTCTGATCTAAGAGAACTCCGACGGCCACGGGAAGATCAAAGACTTTTTTTCTACTTCTTCCGCGGCTGCTGCTCGCTTGAAAGACCACCGAGTTGAGGCAACTGCGGCGAAATAAAACGTTGAAAGCCAGAGGGGGGAGAAAAGCGTCAGCGAAATCGAAGGAAAGAGCTGACATTTTTTAATCGCCTCTGGGGACTACAGCAGACGACGCGGCGAAGAAGTCGAGCTGCAAAGATACACGGGTGTGCGGAAACTCGCTCACGTGGACCTAATTCGATTGGAAACCCTTAATCGAGGAGTCGGTCCGCCAATTTCCGGCGAAAAAGGCACGTATTTCTCGGCTTCCGCGTATGTGTGTATGTGTGTGATGACCTCGTAAAAGTTAGGTGTTATTTAGACTCCTTTCGATTTGCATTCGTGCGCACAATGATGGACGTGTGGCGAAGTGAATTCGGTCGAATAACGCGGTTTTTTCTTCGGAAAACCGATACCACTCCTCCGAGTTTCGAGCCGCAAAAGCAACAAATTCCCGGATCCACGGGAGCTCGCGGCCAGAGCGTACAGTATTGTTAGACACGGCACAATACACACTTGGCTGCGTGTACGTGTCTGAGGCAGCGAATAAACTCCCGCGCCCGAGTTTGAAGTTTCGCGCTGCTGGTCCTGTACACACACACACACACACTCACATATAGCGAGAGTAGGAAGGTTTACGCGATGCCGCTCGCGTTTTCGGAAGCGCATCGCTCATTAGCAAGTGCTTCAACTTTCGTACTTAGCCGAGTTGCGCAGGACAGCGCGTCTCCGTTTCGCTCGTTGAGATTCCGTGGCGTTGTCGCGAGCACACGCTGAGGCCTCCCACGTGTGCGTGTATGTATACACACGAATGAGTTACGCCCCCGTTTGGAGATGCGCGCGTGCCTCTGGAATTTTGATAAGCCTGGACGCACACGCACACAGTGCGTTGTTCACTATACTCTTATTTGTTTGTCTCTCTTGCTCTCTTTCGGACGTGGGTAATTCTGGGGGACGGATGTTTTATTTTTGTTTCTCTTTCGACCGCGTGCTTTGTTTTTCTATTCAAATTCGCGGTCTCGCGTGAATTTTGATTTTTTTCCGGCAAGTAGCGATAGCCCTGGTATAGTCTGACAGTAGCGTGATTTTCAAATTAGGTTTCACGGGTTTACGACGTAATATAAGTTACGTCGCGCGGCTATTCGTTTAGGAATCCGACATTCCGCTGCGCGTAGGACATAAGTCTTTTGTAAAAAATTCATAACTCGGAAGTTTAGTTTGTGACGTTCGGGGGGGGCACTTTTCCGGTCGGTGATCTACGGCTCGCTAACTTTTGCCATTTTCGATCGGGCGAGCATTTTTTTAGAACCGCTTTCTTTTCAAGCTCCCACAGCTCTCTGACTTATTCATCGCCGCTGTATTAAGAGTCAAGTTTTTCGATAAAACTTGCGCGCGCACTTTCGGAAATACATCAAATTCCTGATGGAATATACACATCGGTAAAAACAAAAGCGCCCGCGTAAAAAGCGCTCTATCATCCTCTCGAGTGTCTGAGCGAAAAGAAGAGACGAATTCGACGAATTACAGCATTTAAAACAGAAGCAAAGGGAGCACATAGGGACGAGCGCGTTGAATTAAAGCCACTTGAGCGATGCGATCAACGCTCGCGTGAATTTCCCATCATTCTTCCCTCTTCCGCTTTCCCGTGCGTTGACGGAAGGGTTTTACGCGGCGAGCGAAAGAAAAATATTGAAGCACTCCGCTGTGCTCGTTGCTTTTTACGGGCTCTCGCAAAGGAAATGCGAGTGCGCCGCGTAGCGAAATAATGAGCGCGCGAATGGAACGTATAAAAGGAAGCTGAGAGCGAGAGATGAGACTGTGTGCGACACACGCGCGCGTAAAATGGGATTCGAAAAGTATTATTGGGATATATTCGCTCCGCTATACAGGATCGCATTATGTTAGGTATTGTGCTGGAGTGTTTATGTCTGGCGTTTTGTAGATCGAGTTAGCGAGGCGATGACCAATTATTTCGAGCGAACGCGTTATGTTGTACGATGTCTGTTCGCTTGGAATATTTGGGTGAATCTCGTAAAATACGCTTTTGCTTTGAATATTGAAACATACATGATCTCGTTAAAAGACTCTTGAATTTTTCACTGCCGTGAGAGCGCGAAATTTAAAATTCTAACTTTAATCACTCTCCACCTTTTATGAATCACGGTTAATTTATTAAAGTCAATTTGAGCACGCGTCCTGTACATTTTAATGCGCGACTGCCTGAAAAATTCGTTTCAGTACTTTTTAATTGTAGGAAAAAATTTCATTCCATTCTACCTTTGTACTCACTACTCTTCATTACAACGCGCGTTGAAGCAAGTTCAATTAAGCTCTAGCTTTCGTTCTAAAACGATGTGCATGCAAGTTTCATCGAGAGAGTCGATTAAAGCGAACGTAGCGACAGAAGCAATAAACTGCTCTACGAGCGAGAGCACTTTCTTCAATAATTCAGCGCGATACGTCAACAAATGGCAGGACAAGCCGAAGAGTAGAGGACAAACAGATCGAGGGCTAAGAGAATGTCAAAATAGAGGCAAAGAGAGACACGGGCAACAAAAAGCAAGAAGCCCCGATAAGAGGTAATGGGCGAAGCTGGGGAGAACGTAAAGAACGAAGAGAAAGAGCGAGACAGGGAGAGAGAGAGCTTGATCACTTTCATTACGTTGCCGGCACTGATGCGCGACGACTGATAGCGAGTATCGATAGCTGTGCGAGAGAGCGGGTATAGTATACGTGTTTGTGAGAGAGAATCGAGTCGCTTTCACCTGCTGCCGCTGCTGCTGTACACTCGTTCGACAATTCAACCGGGAAATCACTTGCTCTCCTCCGCCTCTTCCCCTTCTTCGCCTCTTACGGCTCTGTTCCGGGGACATTATTCGCTTTTTCGGCCTGTGCGGCTGCGCAGCACACACACTGCACGTGATCAAACGCGACTACGTGCGTTTACTTGACAAACGCGAAAAGCTTTGACTCTGCGAGCGCGCGCGCGTACGAAACGAAAATGGCTTTTTTCCCTCGTCGATATACCTCGTTCCGTCATAATTCCCTAAACTACTTTGGATACAAACGCATCTAATCCGTTGCTGGACAGTATAATCCCGAAATTACGAGTTTCAACTGTCGCCACGGAATCAAAAACATACACACGGAGCGTCCGACCAAAGCGGCGCACGTACTACTTGCAACAAAACTTTTGCCCGCAGAGTATATACGTGTACACGGCCATTCATTGGCTCGTGGCGTTTTCACTTTATTGAGATCAGCCCGGCGCCAAAGCCGTATCTCTCTCGCTCGCTCTCTCTTTCCCCTTCGCCGGCAAAAATCGTTTTAGCACTGCTGGTGTACAGAGAGAGAGAGAGAGAGAGAGAGAGAGAGAGAGAGAGAGAGAGAGAGAGAGAGCACGAGAGAGAGAGAGAGAGAGAGAGAGCCGTGTCCCTGGAGAGAAGGCGACGCCCGAGTTGCTTGGCACGCGAAACTCGGCCGGCCAGTGCTAGTAGTAGTAGTAGTTACACGCCGAGTAATGCACGCGCACAAGTTCGAAGTCGCAGTTTGGCCGTCCAGCTCCTCATCCTCCTCCACAGTCGTCTCGAGCGGAAGTTAAAGATGATTGGTCGTACAGGGGATTAAGGTCACACAGGTCTCTCTCTCTCCCCCCCCCCTCTCTTCTACTCCCGAACTGTATTACGTATTCATTGTCTGTTCTTCCAAGAAGGATTACGAGAGCTTTAATCCAGCTTCGGAAGATTTGATGCCCTACGCTACTGCTTTCGAAGTTTCGCTCGCCCCGACAACTTGCACTATTTTTCGCCCGTCAACTGGACCTGGATCGCAGCGGGTTTAGTCGAAAGTTTGCCTGTAAACAAATCGAGCACGAGGCTTCGTGAAAACAAAATATTGCCGGAATATATGACTTTTAATTTTTTTTTTAGCAATAAACTCTGCTCGCGATGGCGAGGAGTATTGACACGAAAGAAAACAAAGAAGAATAGCAGAAATAGAACATTCGCTGGCAGACTGATTTCTACGGAATTGCAATTTGGAGGAAATGTAAATTTGGATTTGTTGGTACGTGCGACGCTAAGTGGCGCATAGTTGCTTTTCTATTTCCCTCATTACTTTAATATACCCATTTTCTAATGTTGTATTTGAAAAATCAAGATACCAAAAATGATAAGTATTAAAAAGGCTCCATATACACTCACACAATCTCCATTTAACCATAATGCCAATTAGCCGACACTTTCCACACAGCAGCTAATTCCGCATGCCTCAGAAATTCCCAGAAGTATTCTCGCGAGAAAACAGAGGCTTGCGCGCGGCGGGAACAAAAGAGCATCGACCCCTTGAAATCTCACGGACTACACTAACCGCACCATCGCGTTCCCGATACTCGAGCACTGCACGGATCGTCGTCATCGGCGGAAATTCCGCGCTCGGATCCTTGGCCGACATTCGGGCATAGTGAGCGGCTGCAGCGGCGTCGGCCTCGTTTGCCAAGCGTGGCTCGGCTAATTATTGGCGCTGCCGCTATACTGCTGATACCGCTAATGATTTTTTCGTCGGGGCTACGACGAAAACAAGCCCCTTAACACACTTTTCCCCCTGCAGGTGGTTTCCCGTTTAATTGAATTGCCGCGCGGCTGGCGATTACGTCAGCTTTTGTTATATATACCTGTTCGCTTGATATTGAGAATTTAATTTTTTTCACACTATCCAGACGACGGAAATGGTAATGTAAGCTTTCTTTTTTTCTGTTCCAGGTACGTAAATATTGACTCGTCTTCGCGCAGCCTTGATATCTCCACACGTGAGTGAATGGGTAAATATTTAGCTACGTTAAAATTGGATCTCGGAGAGTCTGCCGTCATTTGAACTCGAGGAGGAGTTACCATCTTAGTACGTTTTACATGTTTACTCGAGTCTGATTAGCTTAGCCTATATACTGATTTACCTAATAGCTTCCGAAGCGTGTGCTACGGTCTCGATTACTTTTTTGAATTTACTCGCATCTTCGTTAATATACTATTCGCGTTTGTTATCGTATCAGCAATTTTACAGAGCGCAAACTGCAAAATTAATCGGATACAAGCCCGTCCCTCAGCGTAACCCGCGCATAGATTATATATTTTTAGGAAAATCTCGCGCGGCGACTAATTGAATTACACGCTCCCGCTGAATTCATTATACAATCATACAGTGTGGCACTGATTATGGTAATTCGAGGCAGCTTTATGAAAGATAATCTTCAATTGTAATATAATCAGCGTTGACGAGCTGTCGCGTTTAATGCTGAAACAATGGCGTATAAATCATCCCCGCGATCGTTCACCGGCTAAAAACAATCCTTCGAATGCGCCTGATGATTCGTGAACCCTTGCATCGATCAACGTTTCCCAGCATACATCAGAGTCCATAAAAAATGTCTCATTACTCGCTCCGAAATCCAATCGCGATAAAAATATGACAAGATACGACTCGTAAATTACACGTCTCGTAATTGTTTCCATCCAAGCGCGTACAGTCTCACAGTGACAGGTGATTTCGCGCTGACAAAGCGCGCGTCGCAAATGAAAGCGAGAAAAAGTAGCCGAGTTGGGAAGGGAGCAGAACAAGAAGCAGTAGTAGCAGCCGAAACAGAGGGGGCGGGAAACAGAGTAGCTTTTAACGCGCGGTGATTTTTCGCCCTCCCGGAATCCGTGACTGCCCCGCGCGCAGTTCGGCAGGGGATCGCGCTCTGGGACTATATACGAGCCTGGGCCTCAGAGAGAACAACGAATGACTCGGGTAATCGCGCTCCTTAAGCGCCGGACATTTGTTATCTTTAAAGCCGGGGAGGCTACACGTGTATATATATATATAGCGTCGAAGGAGGAGGTGGAGGTATAGTGGTGGTGGTGGTATATATATATTGGAAGGACGAAGGGAAGGATTATGGGAATGATTAGCAATACTTAATGGCGAGCGACGTTTCCAGAGCTTAAGTCGGCTCATATCGGCTTAGCCGCTTCGGCAAACTTCGACGCGACGCCGAGTTCGATGTATATGACGAAATTCAGATTCTTTGCTCTGCTCTCGCGAGGTGGAGGAGGAGGAGGAGGAGGATGTTCAACTTGGTATCGCGTCAGGCTTGGATTACCAGCTGCCGCTGCCGCAGCTGCTGCTCCGTCGAGTTTGTAAATAATTTCGGACGGCTGAATCGGCCTGGATATATCAAGGATGTAACCGCGCGCTAGAGTGGGATTGTCGTTTGCTGGTCGGATCGAAACTTTAACGTATATTATCTATCTCTCTCTCTCTCACTCAGCTCTACTGCGAATATAATTTCGTATCGCGCGTAACAATGCCTTTTTGGCGTGTATAATAGAATCATCATCTGGCTTTATTAGGTTAATAGGGCTTATCGATTCGCCGGTAATTTATCTTACTTAAATGTTCATCGAGCCATAATCCTAGTTGTGGCATTATGTGCATTTTGGATCCCGTATTAGCTCGGGTATAATGACAAATCTTGTCGATCCTTTTGACTGATAAAATGATTGAATCCGCGATTACGCCCGCCGAAAATTCAATTGTTGCGCTCGTAACGCGCTCAGCGATCCTCCGAAATAATCAGCGCGCAATATTATCTCCCGAATCGCGCACTCGAAAGGGAGTCCCAATTACCATCAAAGCAACAGCTGCAGCAGCAGTTGCCTCTCGAGGTTTGCCTTTTATACCAGCGGTCTCTCTCTCTCTCTCTCTCTCTCTCTCTCTCTCTCTCTCTCTTCTCTTCTTTCTCTCTCTCTCTCTCTCTCTCTCTCTCTCTCTCTCTCTCTCTCGCAAGCCTGGCAGCAGTCGATTCCATTATGGTTATGACGTTTACCTAAGCCGCTTAACGCCGCTCCTCGCACCTGACGTCCGACACAGAACCGTGTCGCAGCTATAGTCTCCGTGTCTCTGGTGCTCTACTACTGCGCTACTGCAGCCTCCATATCCCTGAGGGGCTCAATCTCTCGACTTGAGCTCCGGAGGCACTCGAGCGGCACCGCCCCTTCACAGTACGGCCCTTCCTCGAATGAACGCACTGCCCTCGCGATTATCAATTTGCGAGGCGACACGCGAGCTGTGCCGGCCGCACTTGCATCGATAATGAGCCGGCCACTCGCCGCTAATTTATGCATCTGCAGCCGACACGTAATCCGGAGAATCTCTGGCCAGCGCCAGAGAGCAGCGAGTGTACCTAGTGCTTCCGCAGTTGGCGACCTCCGCTCTCTCTCTCTCTCCCTCTCGATTAATGGGACACACACCTTGAGACTTTGAGCACCCAATCCGGTTTTCCTCTCCCCCATATATCGTCCCTCTCTAGGCAAACTTCAAAGTTCCATATATAGCCGATAAAGCCGATCAGCGTGCCGACATATTCTTCGAGGACGTAAAATTATGACAACAGAAAAATCAATCCCCGCTGCGGGCATCGGCTCTTATCACGTCGCACCGTCGTCGCTTTCGCTCGCGGTATCCGTTAAATTCAGGCGCGTCCACGAGGCGCCGCCCCTCGCGGACATAACGCTGTTTACGCGGGGGAGTGAGAGAGCAGAGATCGTGTACACGTCTCCTATCTTCGGGGCAGCAGCAGCAGCAGCAGCCTTGAGAGGCTCGTTTCGCCGCAGCACAGCGAGTATCCAGCTTATGGCTTTATTATAAAAGCCATCTCCGCTGGCCCCAGGCGCCTCCCGGATATCCGGCCCGCGGCGGCGGCTTTATGCGCTCGAGAAAAGTGGCCGCCGTCGCGACGCGCAGCTTAGATTTTAGATACGACGCGCTAAATTCCGTACGTGACTTCGACCCTCTTTCTCTCTCGTAAGAAAAGTGGGAGAGTTTACCAAGTAAGAGTGGAGACGAGAATTAGAGGAAGACCGACGGGATGTATGATAAGAAGACACGTGTTTGCGAAGAATTCGTTGACGGAAGAGGATTTGAAGCTGGAATGCGGTTACACGCGCTTCAGGAAGAGACACTACCTCGACAACGAGCGTCGAGGATCTCGCTCTACCTCGTTTCGACCAACTGAGCGAGAGAGATCATTAGAAGTATATTAACACACTTTGGAATATATTAGCAGCACCGGGACGGGGGAAATTCTTTATTCAGGAACCGAGAGCTTGCAAGCACGAAAAAAAGCTCGAGGAAATATTGTCCGCCAGCGGTGCAAAACACACGCAACCGCAAGCTCTCGCTAATAAATTTCTCACTATACCCACATCATCTCTTCTCTTCTCACTGGCGCTTTGCCTCTCGTTTTCCGCCGGCAAAATACGCTCGTTCGCCTTTCTTGCACACCGCCGCGCCGCGCTCACTCGCAATTGCTCGGCAATGGCTCTTTAAGAAAAAGCGCGTCGCCGAGGCTAATTATCGCGCGGAGAGCAAAAAAAAAAAAAACGCGGACAATGAACCCCGTACGGCAGCGGTAGAAAAAAGCTCGCGTGCAAGCTCTCCCTCCGTTCTTAGCTCTCGGTTTATTCGCCGCGGCGTTAATCCAGCGCTTCTCGATACTGCCGCCGCCACCGTCGCTGGTTTTACGTCGGGGCTTCCGTTCAATTCGGAGCCATTCGATTCCCCGTGATTACTCTGTCTCACGGCGTTTTATACGCTTCGTGCCGTTAAAGCTCGGATTAATATACAATACATACGCTACTGCTCTTTTTACGGCTGCTACTGCTGGACGGCACACTTTGTTTCGAATGGAGAATTATGGAACTGTTACGAGAGGCTTAGCACGAATTAAGCATTATTTTAGTTCTTCGCGGAGTGAGCGATTAAAAGTATGATTACGAGAGCTTCATAGTCGCCAGTAGCACGCGTGATCCAAGACACAAACTCGGACGAAATAGTCCAGACCTTTGCCGTGTCTGGTCTAGTCGAGAGGCGGAGTATTAATTTTCCGATTTCCTGCGGGGCGAAGCGAAAAAGAGAGACAGAGAGCTAGAATCCGCCGTGGCGAGACGAAGGTATAGCCTTAATTGGCGCGATTAAATTAGAGAGATCGACGGCTCGCACGTTAACGGCCTCGAGAGAGTGTGAGCGAACCACAACCGGCTTGTGAATGCGCGCGCGCGCGCCATAGGAAAAAGCACGAAGTTGCCGGGCGCGAGAGAAAGAAATGAAAAGGTAGGTGAGCCGGGCTCTGAAACTGGAGTTTAATAATACAAGGTAAATGAGAAAAGAAAAGTAGCTTTTACCGGTAGGAATTACGCGTTTTTATTGTGCCGCTGCCACGCTATACCTTTTTTTCTCGTTCGAGCTTTCTTTTTTGCCGGCGCTGTGCCGAACAAAGGATGAACGTGATTTCAAAAAAATTCCCGGGCTGATGAAAAACAAGGCTCTCTCTCTCTCTCCCGCTCTTGCTTTTGTAAATCCTGAGAAGGATTATTAATAAAGCAATTCGAGCGTTGTAAAAACGCGTTAAAAGCTCTTATGCGCGCGCGGATTGGCATAAAGAGTCTCTAATGGAATAACAAAGTTGCGTTGCGATTTTAATTATTACGGTAAAGCTCTTTTCAGAAACTCTCGTGCACGCGAGACTGGGTTAGCCGCAGCGCCGGATTAATGGAATAATTTTTCCTTTCGCTCTTCGCGAATGATTACACGCGAGAAAATAAAACGCGAGAGCTCTGTGTGGAGATGGAGAAAAAATACGCTACGAGTGGAGATTTTTCGCTCGGAATCGGCAGCGCTTTAAAAGTCAAATCCTCATCGTTTGACTTTTTACAAGCGAATTATTCAGCGAGAGAGCTTAGCGAAGAGAGAGTGAAAGAAATAGAGAGTAGCGGCGGCAACCGCAATTGCAAACACTCGGCGGCTAATTCGTTGGAGCTGACGACGAGCTGCGCGCTGTAGCCGGAAGATTTTTCGCGTTCTCTTTCATTTCGCTCTTAACTTCCGCGGGGGCGTTAACCGGGAAATGCGATTTTCCCCCTCGGCAGCGAATCGCCCAGTAATTTTCTCTCACTCTCCCGACTCTCTCTTCCTCTTCTCTCCTCTCTCTCTCTCTCACTCGGCACAGAGGCCGCCTAGAAAAATCCGATTAGCCCGGGGTAGAAGTTACCGGGGAAATAGAGGGTTTGCGCACTACTTCTTACTCCCCCGTACGTAATACACACGCGACTGCCCCGACCTTTCGATGGAATGAAAACAAGATAATGGAGAGAGAGAGAGAGAGAGAGCGAGCAGCGAGATAGAGAGACGCGGAGGAAGATAAGGGAGAGACAGTGCAAGGGCGGCTGAAAAACGAGAAAAGTGCCGGGAAAAGGAAAGAGGGAGGGATGTTTGTTAAAAACTAGAAAGATCAAAATGATGGAAAGTCGCGACGACGGAAAAACAAAGAATCCCGATCGAAACTGCTGCGAGAGGTAGGAGGAAACAAGAAAAGGAAACTTGAAGATCCGAGAGTATTGAGAGATGAGAGGTATAACGAAAAATAGATAAGAGCGAGCAGCGATTCCGAGAAATGTGTAGGCTGGAAAATAGCGATTTCAAAAACAAAAACGAAGCGGTGCTTTGAACGTGTTTTTGACGAAATCAAAAATTTTGACGTTACAAAGCTTTCTCTACAAGGAAGCGAAAAAGTTCGGGAAAACGTGCTCCAGCGCTTGAAAAATGAGAATTCGCTGTCAGCAAGAATACACGCTTGAAGCCGGTGAGCCCGCTGGTGAATCATTAAAAAAGACCGTTTGACAAAAATAAATGAGCAACATCAAAGGCGCACAATAGGCAGCTCTCCGTCAAAAGAATAGAAAATTAAAGCAAATAAAAAGGAAAAAAAAGGGAACGGGCGAAAAGAGAGAAACAGAAACAGAGGGGCTTTAAAAATTGAGTGAAGTGCGAGAGAGAACGACGAGGCGAACAGAGAGTGTTACAGAGGCACGTGGAGTGGGAAAAGGCTGCTGCTGCTGCGGCTACCGAGGGTGTAATTCACTTTCGTGTTTTCCCGCAGACTTTTACTCTGTTCTGCGGCAGCGACTCGTCCCGATCCATACTCGCATCTTCACATGTTGACGCGCCTGTGTTTCTTTGTTGCTAGTCAGCTTGTATCTGCATACTTTTGTACGTCTCTCGCACTTTTTCTGTCTACGTCAAAAATTTCTTTAGCGCCTCTATATGCATTTGGAAGATTATCACTGCTACTGTGCTTACGTCGAAATCATTACAGTTAGCTCAGTTATTTACCAATCTGATCAGGCAAATACGTGGCCTTTACCTTTGCTACCGCCAAAATTGAAGTTTTATATTAATTAAAGGCAAACACGACCGTAGTCCGATTCTGGGTTGGAAATATTGTAATAAAAAGCGAAGGGAAATACTTTTTCCTCTGACTCTAAAATTCGTACAACCCAAAGCACTTTCGTCAAGAATCCCATACAAGACTAAACTCCTTACATCCTCTTTATTCCGAAAGAGAGCTGGAGCGAGAGCTCGGTCAATGCTCGCAGCGGACAAGCGAGCTCCATTAAGTCGCTCCTTGTTATTTTAAAGCCATCGCCTGTCGAGCGTCAAAGGGAAACGACCCTTTTAGGATTTTATTTCAGCGCCGCAGTAACGACAAGCTCGCTCAAGTGGGATCTTTCTCGCTGGCTCTCCTCGTCGGCTGTTTTGAATTCTCTATGTCACGCGACGACCGCCCGAGCGGATGAAGAGTGTTTTCCATTATCGTTCGCTGATGCTTGCAAAACTCGCCGACGGAATATAAACGATAAGTGCCCGGACTTGAAATAAGTACAGAGCTTCTCGCCGATTTTTCTTTTCTTTTCAACCCTGTGTACAAACTCGGTGTGTCTGACTAGTCTCGGGCACTATCTACTCGCCGCTTCTCTTCTCGATAGAATTGTTTACGAAATAAGAAGAATTCGCACCGATCCCACGATTTCTCTTTCGGAGAGCAACACTTGGCAGGTACTAAAAGACAACTCACCCTCCCCCTCGCACTGCAATTAGCGCGTCTAACCTCGTTACCTCACCCTCGCACAGCCTCAGACGAATCACCATTCACTGCAACTACTCCTCTCGTTCCCGGCTGCTTTCCCCGTCTCCCGAAGTGTTACACACTATAACGCTCTCTCGTCTCCCCCTTTATCCCTTTTTCCATCCGTGCTTATTTTCTCGCCGACGAATAAATGGCTCTCCCAGGACCTCGGCGCGGTGGCATTAGCCGGAGAGAATTTTCTATTTCAGATTCCGAGCATCCATTTTATCTTAGAGTTCGTAATTCTGCGCCACTCTCACTGGCATTTCCCGCCTATTCTTCCCGATGCTTCTTCGCGTCGAGTCGAGAGATGCGTCGCTTGTTTTTGCGGTGAACGTCGTGGCGGCTTTAAGAAATCCACGATGTAAATTGGCTTTTTGCACGGCGAACACAGCTGAATACATTTGTAGGCGCTGCTTTGAAGATTTAACGCACTCTCGGCGAATAAATTTTGGAGATAGCAGCTTGCGCACGCGGAAAAATATTTTTCAGCGTATTCTCTCCGAGCGAAGCAGATAAAGGAAATCCCGTTATCGGAGTGAATTTTCAAAGCGCGTTATTAATAGAGTCAGTCTATGATCCGGGCGAAAAATAGTTCGCGTGAAAATGTATAACGTGGATTGAATTCACGCGTGCTGTGCATCGAAAAAAAATGCACGTGTACATGTGCAATTCTACGAACAATCAGGAAACTTTTTCCGGTCTGTGTGCCAAACTTTTATTTTTAGTCATCCCGAACTTTGTTAAAAAAAAAGTTTTTTTTTTTTTTAATATGGAGGCATAAAGTCAAATTTGAACTGGCCAACAAAAGAAAATCAGGTTTTTCACGTTCATTTTGGTACGACCAAGGAAACTTGAAAAACAAACAAAATTTCGATAGTCCAAGTCCAGAAAGTTTTCCTATTGACCGTAGAATTGCATATATATGCATAGCTTCTGCTATGCACGCGGCTAAATGCATCAGAGTGCGGTCGCCCGATTTTGGGCGGCCGAATAAGCCAGATAATTCGATTATCGACGAGCAGTTTTAGGCTTCATATTTACCGAACTCCCTCTCGCGCACACATACACACACATGTTCGATAAGAATTGGTTCATCGATATTTTCGCGTATTTGCGCTTTGCATTTTAAAGGTCAGGAAACAATATTCTATGCCAGCGGCAAGAGCGGAAAATATGATGCCTGCTGCCGGTGAAATGTAATTTTGCTGCGCCGCTGCAGTCAGAGTTTAATTTCGTATGAGCCGGTGCATATATGGATATACGCGCGCGGGTGTATATGTGGCGGCTGTGAAAATCAAACTCGGTTTTATCGAATGTAAATAAAACGCGCTGTTTATTGTTTTGAAGTATAATGCAAATAAAAAGCTGGCCGTCCACCCCCTCTCCCACACGCTCAACGTGTGCTTTATATTTAATCAATAGAGTTCGCGCTGCGCGCTTTTTGAAATTCATATATGCGCTCGCCGCTGTATTATCGCTCCAGCGAAATGTACACTAAATTTAATATAAGCCAGTGAACGATATGTTAAATAGTGAAATTCGAGGCAGCTATGTCTGCTCAAAAATACAATATACGCTCCAGCGAATTCGCAGAGAGAATCTCGAGACGCATTATAATGTTTATATACCTCTCCTGTTATAAGGAATCGCCCGAGAGAGAGAGAGAGAGAGAGAGAGAGAGAGAGAACAGAGTCTCGAGCAGTACTACGGCGGTATATAGTACAGTCGGCCAAGTGCTCCGCATGCAGATCTAACAAGCCGGAGCTTCGTTACGCGCTTGTGAACTACTATGAGCTACACGCGCTCGCATGCATGTATAATAATGCGAAACTATACGAGTTGAAAGGACAAGACGTCGTGCAGCTGGCAAAAGAGTATAATAGAGCAGAGAGAAAGAAGGTGTGTCCTGTGATCCGAGCTCAAAGGTGCTCGACTGTAAAAGCGTCTCGTGCTTACTTATACGCTTCTGCATTTTTTCTCTCCTCGCCTCGTCCGACTTTTCTTCTTCTTCTTCTCGCTCTCTTTGGTCGCTCAGTCTACTTTACTTCAAACTTCGTCAAACAAAGTCTCGTTGTCGTTCGTTTTTTTTTTTCGCGCTTCCAGGCTGGAATATTAGAGCCCGGTGCATTTGCAGAATGAAGCAAAGCGCCAGGATTTTTCAAATTAGAATCGTGCGCGAAGAAGACGTGGCCCCGTTTCATGCAGGGCAGCTCACTGTAAAACAAATTTCGTTTGACGCGCCGTTTTCTAAACTCGACGTCCGCTTCGTATTACGAAATCGAGAAAAATTCGAGTAGAGCAAAGGACACTTAATTTAAGGCTACTGCTTAATTCGAATAAATCGCGAGGCTTCAAAGGGAAGTACACGGCTCGCTCTCCCGTAATGAATTAAAATTGTCAATAACACGCTCCTTCTCTCCCGGTGGGCCACATCGCAACAGAGGCAAGATTTAAATAATTCCCCAGCTGCGCATTCAAAGCGACGCGACGAGTGTATATTCGTTCTAATCGGCTTTCAGCTGCAGTTCGCGCGATATTCACAATATAATGCAAATCGCAATTAAGTTCGAGCTGCCTGCGAGTATTTGAGCGCGGGAGAGAGTAGAGAGGGAGAGAATTAACGTTCCGGAATCTCTCTCTCTGCGGTGCACATCACGCGCGCGCGCGCGCCCGCTCACGAGAGGCACCGCAAAAGGGAGGGAGAGACATGCAAAACAGTCGTGACTGCAAGTTACCTGCCGGCGGAAATCAAGCGCGTCGAAACTGTTCGGGAATTCATAATCGTGCGACGTGCTTTAGCAGCTCTCTCTCTCTCTCTCTCTCTCAGTCCGCCGCGTATGTGTATTTTCGAGAATATACGGCGCTACTTTCGTTCGGCTGACAAACCGACGCTCGCGAAATTGAGTTCGCTGTAGTATTATGCGCGTAGCATATGCGACTCCAAGTTGGATTTGTTTGCGCAGTTGATATGGCGCGCGCGGCTTTGATTTTTGAAATATTCGTCCTGAATATTCGTCCTGTGCACGGAAAGATGTGTCGACAGGAGCTCTTCAGTGCTCGAATATCAACGTTCGAATGGCAATATAAGCGCGGAATCCCTCGTAATATCAGCCTGGGGAATTACGAACGTGCTCGAATGAGAAGCCATATTTCCAAAGTTTAAAGTGCTTTCCGAGAAGAACAATATAGCGCACGCGATATCATACATACATACAGGGAGAGGATGAGGGAGAGCAAGTGCCGGATACTAATCGGCTTGTTATTGCAGCTCTGCTTTCTCTCTCTCTCTCTCTCTCTCTCTCTCTCTCTCTTCCTCCCTCTGCAAAGTGTTCGACAGAGCGAAAATAATTCCGCAGTCTAAAGCCGACTACCTACTCATCGACGCATTTCAATGGAGGCGGTCCAGGCTAATTTCGCTCCGCGGCGGTAGCAAAAATCATCCTGCCAAAATCTACTCGAAATAGCCGCGCTTCTATATATATATATACGATGGGACGATGCTCTTGTGTGTGCAAAGTGCGAACGCACGAGAGAGGGAAATCGATAGCTGGTTAAATCACGACGGCACAATGCAGTCCGCGCGCCGCTGCCAGCAAATGCCCCTCTAATTACTCGCCACACCTCTAATTCATACATTTGCAAACCCTTTGACCGGCCGTCGCTGATGCAACTGCTATACACTTCAGCAATCCCTGATCCGTGTCTCCTCGATTGCTCCAACGATAAATACACGCGGCTTTCACGCTCTGAATAATCGCGAATGTTTATTCACGCGGTGACGCAGCAACACAACAAGTGGATTTTCGAGGTATTAGCGGGATGAAATTCCAATTTTTTTGCAGCATATTTTCAAAAAGGTATTAAATCCTCTCCTGGGACAAAGCAAAACAGGCTGTCAAAGCCGAAAACACGGAAATTCGTTTTTCGCCGTAAAATCCGGCTGTATACGAGCTCACTATTCCTGGCCATTATACTATAAGAGAGCCGCCGCGAGGGAAAGAAAAGCCCGAAAAGCGCGGCGCGCCGGGGATTTATCGACGTTCTCGTCAGCCGGCACAGCTTTTTTTCCACACACACACACACACATAGGAGAACGCGTCACACGCCGATTACTTATTGTCGGCGGCCCGTGAACCCAACGGCGGATATAAAGGGGGCCGAGGACGCAGGAAGAAACGCGGCCGAATACGTCGTTGGTGAATTCGCAAACAGCGACTCGACAGCGGTGTATACGTATACGCGATGATCATTACCCGAGAGAGAGAGAGAGAGAGAGAGAGAGAGAGAGAGCGCGTGCAGTTCCTATCGATGTATTGATTTTCGAGAAGTCTATGCGGCGCCGCGGCTGATTCGGGGAACTTTGTTTCGCGCGGCTCCACTGTATGTGTGTATATTTCAGTTTGACTTCGGTTGGCCTCGTTACGTTCGCGATTTTACTCGCGATAGGGTTTGCACTTTTTTTTCCGAAGGATCCGTAATTATACGCTTCGGCTCGAGGACACGTAGTTAGCCGTTGGCCTGGAATTACTGGGTACAAGTTTAATTAGGCGCTATTCAAAATTTTAATGAAAAATTTAAACAATATGCAGCTTGAAAATTTCGTGGAAAATCTGGTCAGCGTGAACGCACGTGCCGTGTGTGGCACAATTGTACAATATGCTTTATTCTAAGAATCAGCGCAGTTATCCCGAATATGCAGATTCGACGCGCACGAGTTGTTTTTGAAAAGCGGGTTACGTATGTCTTTATTAAATTCCATAAATATGTCAGTGCCGTCGTTCGTTCAGCCTTTTAGTTTTATTTTATTTTTTGTCGTTCCCAGATGTATTTTTGTAGTTTATGGACCGTTGGATGGACAGTAAAGTCGTAATTTATCATGCGAGCTTTTGCATTTTTTTCGAAGCTTCGCGTCGTTTGCAAAATTTATCGCTCCGGAAAAAAAAGAGGCGAATAATCACCACGGCGAAACAAACCTTTCGATTAAAAAAAAATAAAAAAAAAAAACAATGAAAATCCCACGACAAAGAAAACCGCGGAAAAAGACGAAGCGACCGCCGGAGAAATAATAGAATCTACGTGATAAGCGAGAAAAAAGATCGAGTCGCTGCTTGTTGTGCAGCGGCATTCGTCGCTTGCGCTCTGGTGGGAATACAGTCGCTCGCTGGCTCTCGCTTCTATCCGCAGGAACTCGTATACATTCGCACTCGCTCGATCGGCGCTCGATCGCTTTTCGTCCCGAGATTCAATTTCCGCCTCGATCAGAGCCGGCGCAGCCTTTGTTTTTCGGGACATCAATTCCACCTGTGAAATTGCGATCGGCTGCAGTAGCGGGGAAGCTTCTTGTGTATTTTTGCAGCAGCGGCATCGACAAATCTATCGCTGCAACCGCCTTTCCGCACCGACTGACTTGACTCGACACGTGTAGATTAGTGCAGTGTGTGCCGAGATTATTTGAGCTTTGCTCCTCCTTTTTCCCCCGGCGAGGCCAAGGCTCTTCGATTCTTTTTCTCCCTCTGTGTGTCGTGCGTGTACTGTAGACAAATAATGTGGCTTTGTGTCCGATAACGGGCGGTTTTTTTTTCACTCCACTCGGTACAATATAGTACGAGAAACTTTCGAAAATTTTATAACAATTTGCAGTTCGTTTTAATCGCAAACTTTCGATGGGAGAGAGATACGTTTTTAACGCTCGCGCGAACTTTGAAAAATCTTTCACTGACTGAAATTGGCTTTAGCGTAAACTTTTCCGACCGCCAGCGCTTATTACAAACTGTCCGCACACTGGGTTTAAAAAGATCGGCAAAGTATTTCGTTTTAATCTCCCGTCTGCTACGGCAACTTTTCTTCTGAAAAAGAAATTAACGTAAGTAGATAGAAGGTCAAGTCTGCGTGAAAAAAGCTTATAAAAATTCGTCGATCTCGACTGACGAATTCCCGTAGCAGCTTCATTTCCTTAAAGTGGCCCGAGCCATTTGCAACGTCCGCGAGGGCGAAAAGTTACCGTACGACGCGGGGTGGCCAACAACTCCCCGAACGAGCGATGCAGAAACAGCTCCGGCAGAGCCTCCGGGCGCAACTCGGCCAACTTTGTACTTTGCCGTTTTCGGCCATTTATCTTCCTTTGGCCGCTCTATACACGCCATGGCAAAAAGGGAGAAGCTGCGGCGGGAAAAGAGACAGCTGGGAAGCACTAAAAATTTTTGAACAGTTCGGCTATTTTTGAGTCAGTAAAAAAAAACGGAAATTTAATTGTTATTGCGGTTGTCGCTACAACGACACTGGAATTATTATTCGTTTATTTCGGATCAGTTCGAAATATCTCGGGATTTCCACGGGACAAAAATACACATCAAATTTTGCGGGTGTTTACGCTTGTAAAATGCGTGCAGTACGTCGCACGGTCGATCGCTCCATCTCTCCGTCTCAAAAACTATTTATAGATTCGCGCTTGGAGGGGACCTCTCGCGCAGTCGATGCTCTCGGAGAAGCGTCGCGATCGCTCTCGGAGTCGAATCGAGCTTGCACTTTGCGTTTCAAAATTTCACTGCATCAAAATCTTATTTACATTGTAAAGTACGCGAGAAAAATATCTCTTAGCTCACTAACCTTATTCGGAAGAAAAATCCTGGCTCCATTTTTCAAAACATCCTCTTCTCTTTGATTTCAGGACACGGCCAAGGGAGCTTCAGCAGCGGCAGCAGCAGCGTTTTCAGTAAGTCAATTTATTTACTACACACAATGTAGGTATATACACTGCTCTCTTTTCAACACGTATCTCTCGCTTGTGGATTCGCGCGCGCGCACGCGACGTTACGTCCCAATTCGTGGCTTCGGGAAAACTCGAAAGTTGAGCGATGGCTTAGGAGAGAGCAAGACGCGTGTGTATAAACGCCTCCGACGATGTATTCCGTGATAAATCCCTCAGCGCGCTGCGAAAAACGGCAAAAAAATAAGCAAAAAAACGAGAGAGCGATGCGAGGGGAGAAGGTAATTATTTTTCTTGAATGATTCGTAAAGCTCTCGATGGCGGCCGCTTTTCACGGGCATAATAAATGAAGCGCTACTGCACCGAGTGTGCGTATAGCCTCGGCTCTTTCTGAAAAATATCATTCTTCACGCGCGTGGCGGCGAGGAGATAGCCGCTTTCGACTCGGCCATTCGTCAAACCGGCGAACTTTGTCAGCCGCGCTTTTTGTCGCTCGGCTGCTGCTGTTTCGTATGAAAATATTTTGCGCGTGATGGCGTCGTATACACCCTCCCTATATGGACTTTCTCTCGCTCGGATTATATACATGCCGAAAATGTTCCCCGTTGCCGGCCGTAGAGACTCGTGTCCCGTGGGACCTCTTCGCCCCTGCGCGTCATCGCTCTCTTTCTCTTCGCATGTATATACGCCTCCTCGCTTTTTCTGACTTTCTTGTCATATGGCTTTTTCCTCTCCTGGGTGGTGTTTTGCTTCGCTCTGTATTTTGCTTAGCTTTCGAATTTATGTTTTTTTTTTCTCTCTCGAGGTTATAAAAATATTTCGTATCGCGTTGTATTCGACGGTGTGTTATAAGAATCTATTTTTTTTCGTCCGCTCTTCCGTCGTAAATCAGAGGACCACACCTAGAATCAAGTTTGCCCAGCGAAACGTATGCAAAAACACGCTCCTCCAGACGAAAAAAGAGTCTCGGCAGCAGGTTTTTCGGGCAAACACACAAATTTTTCAACGCCCTTCCACCCTTTATCTACGTCCTGTTCCACAGTGTCGAAGGGGTTGTCGTCGGACCAGTATAGCTATCCGGATCCGCTCGGGAGACGGGCACTCAGAAACTTTGGAAAAATTGAGACCGATTGCTCGCGGGATTTCTCTCTTTCTCTGCGTGTATACGTGTATAGAAGCCACCACTGCGGTCGTTCTCGGATTAGGGCGTTCTCTTCTCCGCGGTTAGCGACGAGAGATGAGGGATGAAGTTTTTTTTTTCTCCGAGAAGGGGGAAAGACGAATCGCGCCCGTGGGTATATCGGAACTAATTTTTTTCGAGTTTTTGCGAATCGGCCGATTATTGGAGGGAGAGCTGAGGAGATAAGAAGTGTGGAGTTTCCGTAATTATCGCGAGTGACTATGCATTGGTTTTGCGGGGATGAGGGGCGGTTCTCGCGTTTGATTAATCAACACGATGAGGATCTGACTAATGAAATATACACCGCAGTCGGTCGACATGTGAGAGAATCATCGACTCGTGATTGATTCTGTATCCGTTTCGTATTGATAGAGAGAAACGACTAGGCCTAAAACTCTTCCGACTGCAAATATATTTACGTGAACTTTTGTCGGTTTACACAACGTAAATCCTGAAGCTACCGAACACACGTCAGCCTGAGTCCACAAGCACACATTCCAGAAAAAGTAATGAATTCCTCGTCCGAAGCGCGCGCCATATATTCCCCGTATATTCGAACGCTATCGAGGGACGATTCGCCGAAAAAATATTTTTAGCGCTTCAATCATGCGCGCTCGTAACGACTCTCCACGAGCTGCATATACATACAGAGCGAGAGAGTCGGGCGATATATCGAGAGCAAAGGTTTTGCTCGGACTCGCGTGCGCGGAGATAAATCACGAGAGGAGGGAGCTTTTCAGAAACGCGAGTGTGGGTGGCTGCAGGGCTGTGTAGCGTCGAAAGTAATGGTCGCCCCGGCAAGAACGCAACGAGAGATGTCAAGCGAACGACTTTGCGATTTCGAGCGTCATCCATATTCCCGACGTTAGGTGTGTATGTGTATGTGTATGGGTGGGATGCGTGACGTCTTCTCTCTCTCTTTTGGTGCAGAGGGAAAAGCCGGACAGCCAAATGATCCACGTCGAGTTATTCGAGATTCATGTTGCTTACGTTGAGGTGTCCAACGATCGGATGGGTAATCCAGACGTCGAAGGGACTAATGGTGTTTGTAAATTTGTAAATTACGTTCCATAATAATTATTCGTAATTCCATAACCAGTTAATTGCAAAGTTGAAAACAACGAATGAAAATCAAACAACAAAGCGAGGAAAGCGCTCGATACCGAGCAGACGCAGCGTACACCTTACCCCCCGAATTTCGCCAACACGGAGGGAGAGAGAGAGAGAGCTGGGCGCACGTATACGCTCGAGCGAAAATTAATTCGGCCTCCAGAGTCGCATTACGCCGCGAACTCCCGGAACAACAACAGCGGCGCATCCCCCACGATTATTCATTATTCATCGTATACGCTGCGCGCGAATACAATCCAGAGGCCGGCCGTAATGACGCTGACATTAATGACGATTGTACGATTAATGACGGCAATGAGTGTCACGAATGGCGCGCCCTGTTGGTAACGAGAGCGCGAGAGGGCCCAAAAGCTGCTTCGAGAGCTTGTGTCGCTGACCGCCGTGCCGGCCGAGGAATTAGGCGTGAGGGAAGAGCTGGTCAGCATCGATCGTCCCGCGTGTTCGTATCTTTCAGTTGAATTTCAAATACATTATAAGAAGAAAAAGCTCCGACAGGACCACCCTGGCACTGGATATATACCTACCGCCGTACAACGAGCGCGCGAAGCATAACAGCTCAGTTAATGAGCTATTTTCCCGCGGTCCAAAGTTATTTGCGAAGAGCGCAGCTGCAAGATGGAAATATCGCTTCCGCGGTGGAGAGAGCTGCCGAGTTTCCACGGAGCATAACTCCATCGAAAGGTCGATTAATTAGCTCGACGAGCTTCCTGCCTTAACACAGCAGCGCTGCTTCAGCGCCGGGCGAGCGCAGGCTCTTCTTGTCGTACTCCCTTTGCTTTTTTAGGCATACCTGTGCAAATACGCTTTTTCGAGATCGATTCTCAACCTTCTTTATCTCTCCCCCTCTTCTCATTAGGGATACTCGCGGGCTATTTGTCTTCGATTCGCGCCGGAATTAACACCCGGCGAGGTGAGAATTTTCTTAGGATCGATTATGCAAAATACGCGCGATGGAACGAAAATACATTATACACCGGGCAAACAACGGAAAACCATTCAATTTTCCCTTCTAAACAAACAGTGAGGGAAAAAAAACTGACCGAAATCATCGGCCGCAGGGGCGTTCACCTGCATCCCCGGCAGACGGCGGTGCAAAAAGAAAAACAATCGCAGCTCAAAACAGCAGCGACGACACAGAAAAATCCGACGAATCCAAGTGAATCCAAGTCACGTAGCTCGGCGGTGGCTTAATTCACTTTGACGTCGTTGCTCGCGCGACGACGATAACCCGCGGGAAAGTTGCGAAAAGCGCATACACACCCAAGCTTATCTGCGGGGCGTGCGTTGACCCGCCTCGTATTAGAGCTCGATTACGCTAAATGCCTCCCGGTGGAGCTTAACAAGAGAGAGGGAGAGACCCGTTGTTCGAACGGAAAAGCGAGCCGTAAGTCAAGCCGTGCTTTTCTCCCTCGTAATGTTAATCGATGCTAATTACCGCGCGCTTCGATAATGTACGCGATTTTCGAGGTCCCGTTTCGAGGCGATTTTTCGACCCATAGCAGGGCTTGTGCCAGGGCTCACTCTACGGGATTTTCTTCGTCTTTTGGCCCCCTTTAAGCATATGGGGTCTAGAATGCTGAGAAAACGGTTGGAGGTATCGAAAAAGCCCAGGAAGTCAAGCCCAGAAATACGCGTTATTCGAGGTCCCATTTCGAGGCGATTTTTCGATCAATAGCAGGGTTTGTGCCAGGTCTCACTCTACGGGATTTTCTTTGTCTTTTGGCCTCCTTCAAGCCTATGTGGTCTAGAATGCTGAGAAAACGGTTGGAGATATCGAAAAAGCCCAGGAAGTCAAGCCCAGAAATACGCGTTTATAGAGGTCCCGTTTCGAGGCGATTTTTCGACCCATAGCAAGGCTTGTGCCAGGGCTCACTCTACGGGATTTTCTTCGTTTTTTGGCCCCCTTCAAGCCTATGGGGTCTAGATTGCTGAGAAAACGGTTGGAGGTATCGAAAAAGCCCAGGAAGTCAAGCCCAGAAATACGCGCTATTCGAGGTCGCGTTTCAAGGCGATTTTTCGTCCCATAGCAAGGCTTGTGCCAGGGCTCACTCTACGGGATTTTCTTCGTCTTTTGGCCCCCTTCAAGCCTATGGGATCTAGATTGCTGAGAAAACGGTTGGAGGTATCGAAAAAGCCCAGGAAGTCAAGCCCAGAAATACGCGCTATTCGAGGTCCCGTTTCAAGGCGATTTTTCGTCCCATAGCAAGGCTTGTGCCAGGGCTCACTCTACGGGATTTTCTTCGTCTTTTGGCCCCCTTCAAGCCTATGGGATCTAGATTGCTGAGAAAACGGTTGGAGGTATCGAAAAAGCCCAGGAAGTCAAGCCCAGAAATACGCGCTATTCGAGGTCCCGTTTCAAGGCGATTTTTCGTCCCATAGCAAGGCTTGTGCCAGGGCTCACTCTACGGGATTTTCTTCGTCTTTTGGCCCCCTTCAAGCCTATGGGATCTAGATTGCTGAGAAAACGGTTGGAGGTATCGAAAAAGCCCAGGAAGTCAAGCCCAGAAATACGCGCTATTCGAGGTCCCGTTTCGAGGCGATTTTTCGATCAATAGCAGGGTTTGTGCCAGGTCTCACTCTACGGGATTTTCTTTGTCTTTTGGCCTCCTTCAAGCCTATGTGGTCTAGAATGCTGAGAAAACGGTTGGAGATATCGAAAAAGCCCAGGAAGTCAAGCCCAGAAATACGCGTTTTTCGAGGTCGCGTTTCAAGGCGATTTTTCGACCCATAGCAAGGCTTGTGCCAGGGCTCACTCTACGGGATTTTCTTCGTTTTTTGACCCCCTTCAAGCCTATGGGGTCTAGAATGCTGAGAAAACGGTTGGAGGTATCGAAAAAGCCCAAGAAGTCGAGCTATGATTTTTCAAAAGAGTATCGGATTGTTTTCCCAGGGTGTATTAGCATCACGGAATGCAATTCAATCAAAGCTACTCCTGGCGCGTTTGTTCTCTTTCCGCGAGATCGAATCGCGCGCCGTAATATTTTCTCTCGACTCCGAGAGCTGCGCGCGCGTAAACCCGAAGGAAAACGCTAAATGATTTATCGGCAAAGCTGGCCGACAGCACGAAAATTTTTATTTTCTTCTGTATATACGTTGTTATATTTGCTGCTTTGTGCAGATTTCCGCGTTTTATATTGCAGCTGCTGCGCCGGCTTTTATTCTTGTCGAGAATATCTTCGAAACGTAATTTACTGCGAGCGTGCGGAGGATGGCCGTCACGCTGCGATGCGCAAATAGCAACTCAGGCGTATTTGTGTGTGTGCCCCTTTCGCTTCGCTTGATAACATTCAATTTTAGTTTTTTTTTTGCATCCAAAGGGCTGTGGATGATAAAAATTTCACGACGAAAGGAGCTCAACGATTGCAAAAATGTTGCTTCACGCGCAAATCTCTCCGAGAAAGCGGAAAGAATGAACGTTTCGAAAAAAAAAAACGAATAAAGCTCCAATAAAAATCACAGAATAAACGCCATAAAACAGCTATTACAACACAAAGAACAGCCGCGCGCGTCGCGCTGAGCGAGAAAGAGAAACTCGCCCTCTCACGCGAACGATCGAGAATAATCCCGCAGGCGGTGGCGCAGCTGTGTGCACGATAAGATAGCAGCGGCAATGGTGCACACGCATCCGATACCAGCAGCGGCGGCGGCAATTTCCCTCTCTCAGTCCTGTCACGCAGCCGCCGCGATGACGGCAAAAACGTACAGCCTAGGCGCGGTTCCACACAAGCGTATCATCGTCTGCCGCTCGAGACACGGGCACACATCGGGATGAGGAAATCATTCGGCAGGAGAATGGCGCGTCGATCGCTGGCCGATAAGGCACGCGGACGACCAGAGGTATGATGCAGCCGGCGTGTCGTGTCAGATAACCGTCATTACTGTGCGGCTGTGTTGAACTGGAGCCGCTCTCTGCGCAGCTCGGTGTAATGTAACGGCGATGCGTTCGTTCGTTCGTATGTTACAGCTGTGTGTGTGCCCTTTGCGCGATATCGAGCGTTGCCGTAGTTACGTCGCTGTGTACGAATATTTTGAATCATCGCGTTCAAATGGTTTATTACGATTGTGTTGAACGGAAGGATCATTCGAACGTCGAAAAAAGCTCGGAACAATGGGAGCTTCATTCTCGAAAAAATGAGTACACGCGAACAGTGATCGATTCGGACGGAGCACAATGGCGCACACGTATGTATTAAAATAGTCACGAAGCGCAGGGTTAAAAAAAAAAAATTCGGAATAAGCTCGAGTGTTCCAAGGTATATGAGGCCGTTGCTCCGCTGTGAATAATTTCCCCGTTGCGGACCATACGTGTGCAAAATACGCGTTGCGCCTATGTATCTCCGTTTTTTTTTGCCCCGTGCGCGCGCGCATTCCGCCATACGTATGCCTTTGCCTGCTATTTCCAGCTTTTATTACACTGTACTCTCCTCTTACAGCTTTTTTTCCACCGCGACGCATTATTCTGCTTTTACCATCCTTTGCTCGTGGAGTAAACACTGCTGCTTTATTCTCGCGAAAATAAATTCATTTCTAAGTAATCCCTTTATACGCATTCGTCAAGAATAATATTCGTACACAAATAGGACTGAAATTCCAATTAGCAAAAACATTCCGTTTTTTCAGAAAAAAATACACCTCTCTCGAATTCTTAACAACAGAGAGAGAGTGAGAGAGCACAATACTTCCGATGCTCAGAGCGCGAATTCCAAAAGTCGAGTGCGCTCGCGCTAAAAATACCGGGAATTCACGGTGCGGCGGCAATATGCGCACTCGGCCTCGTTTTTCTCCTCGAGCCTACACGCGCGCCTGCTGCAACGCGCCGTTATTATTGCATTTGCTTTGCGCGATCCCGCCACTGTCGGGGGCATTAATTACTGCGAGCTGCCTTTGTTTCGCGTTGGCGCGAAGCGAAGATATGGAGCGCGCTTAAAAGTACGCTCAGACGAGAAGTAGAGCTGGGGGTTCACGATCAGCCAGGCAATTCGAAACTCTCGACAAAGACGAAATTGCCGCTGAGACGACGAGGATCGTTTCTTTTTCAATTTAGCATCGGGATAAGCTCGAGTATTTTTTCCACGAAGTGAAAGAAAGGCGGAGAGACCTTTAATACCGTTACAAAGTAAGTGTTCGCATTTAGACGACTTTTAATTAAAAACTGCTGCTGTTTATTTATGAAAAGCGAGGAGTAAAAGAGCCACTCCTGCGCAAGCGACTCAATATCAGAGCCGCATGAAACGCCCTTGGGAGAGACGAGACTGAATGGAGAATGGAAAAGCTGCCGCTACTACTTGCACGGGCCTTTAAAAGCCATTCGGATAAAATGCCATCGGCCGCGTAAAGCGAGCAGAGGACTACTGCCGCGTGAGGAAAAACGGGCGTAGTCTCGTGAATGCAGCGCGCCGGCAGCAGCCACAGCACAGCGAAGAAAGATAGGAGACAAGAATGAGGACCGAACAAAAAAGTGGAAGAGTGAAAGGAGAAACGTCGCGATAGAAGCGCGATATATGGGGTACAAAGAGGACGACGAGAAAAAGTGCAAGTTAACGCGCTGGAAGATAAACCAATTATCATACATTTCAAGCTTCTCTCGAGAAACTTGCCAAGAGCGCGCGCTAAATAAATCCCAGAGCAGCGGGGTGGGGAACTGCAGCGATCGCGTATGTCCGCACTGACATCACGCGGAGGAGATGCACTCGGGATGCGCGGGTGACGTCACGGGGACAACCGTGTGACGTAACCGGCTGAGCGCGAGGTGTGGCGGTGCGGCGGGTCATAGGTCATCATCCCCGCGCTGCTCTTTCTCTCGCTCTCGACGCGTGCGCGCGCTATTTTAGTCCACCACCCCCTCCTCTCTCTCTCTCTCTCATCCTTTTATACAGCAGAGCATATAGCTCTCCTCTCCTTCCCCTTCTTTTTTCCGCGAGCTGACCCTATTCGCGATCGCGTCGTCGGGCGTCGTCGCCGTCGTCGTAGCTGCTTTTGTAAATAGCCGGGATTCAATGCCGGACGCGGAAGAATCGAACTTTGCGGGACTAGCTGCTGCTACTTTGAGCGCGAGCGACGAGAGGACTTATGAGTGCCTCGATCGGGAAATCGGAAAAGCTCTCTGCCGGTTTTTCTTACCGATGCTGCTTCCTCTCGATCTCCTCGTGGTCGTCGGCTTTATAATACGCGTATCGAAGAGAGTCGAGGGATAGATATAATTTAAAAGTTTCAATCGGTATTCCGTTCGCAGTTTGCGCGACTTTGAGAAACAAGCGCGCGATATATACAAAGCTTGAATAGAAATTGGACGATTTACTGAAAAACCATGGCAGCCCGATTCAATCACACGAATATGAGTTTTAATCTTCCGCTGCAGCGGCAGCGAGGAAGAATAACTCGCGAAGAATTCAAATTAATACGACGAAAGTCCAGCTGCAATATAGAAGAATCCGAGGAACGCGCTCAATAAAATCTCATACTCCCAAATGAAATATCTTTCCTCCGTTTGTATTTTTCCCCGGATCGCGACTCATATATACGATAGAGCAACAGCCTCGGGAGAAAATAATTGCAAAATTCATCCAGCCGTGAGTTTCAAGCAACATAATAACACCGTCCGAAATTCATTGACGACGGCCATTGAACGCAGCCTCGGCTACAATAGTTCAGAGCCCTTGAATCGCGCGCGCTTTGTTAGAGCGTCCGCTCAGGCTAAACGTCTATGAATAGAGAGAGAGAACCAGACGTTCGATGGCACTTGAAGGATTTGATCGTCAATATTGTGCGCGGCTTGAGTCGAGTGCCTCGGACAAGCCGCGGCTCGAATGCAAATTTACCTCGAAAGGAAAGAAAGACGAAAAGTAGGATGCGCCATGAGATCTTTCGTGATGTTTGACCAAATCGGCTTGTTACTACTGCGACGCTCTGCTCTGAATGTTTTTCTGCCTTGGATTTGCGTTAGCCCCCGGTGTGCTTTTATCTCTGCTGCTTGTAGCCGAGTTTTTCGTTCTTCGCGTGTTGCATAACGGCCATTTCGAAATGAAAAATCGCAGCTTTTTTCAATCCTTTTTTCGCGATCGCTTGACTGAAAAGTAGCGCAGCATCGCGCTAATTGTTTACAGGAGAGCCAGTGAGCAGTGAAAAGCTCTTTGAGATCACGCGCTGGAAAACTTTTCAGCAGAGCTAACGAACGCGCAGTGGAAAATAATTCGATCGAGTACGAATAGCACGAGCGTGACGTCATTGATGTATACGCGCAATGATTTAAAAATCTCGCGCGTTAAAATTGCAGCTGCAGCAGCAGCAGCAGCGTCGCGCGGCATATTAATAATCCGACCGATAATCCATAAACCGACGCGTGTGAGTTTAACGTCAATATAAGCTCGCTCGGGTATATTGTGTGTATACAACTTATTGTACACCGACGTAGGTATATATAAGCTGGTCGGTTTATCCAGGTGGCTTTGATCATTGATGGCACAGAGGCATGCGGCCGTGTGGCAGAGTAGATCACGGGTCAGAGGTTAGGGGCTGGGAATATTCGTGCCTTTAGCGTACATTATGCTATCAATGCATTGACTCGGTTTATCCTCGGCTGAACCCGCGCCGCCGCGTCGGATCATCTTTCCCTATATCGCAGGAGCATGTTTGTACCTAAAGGAGCCCGCCTCGGGGCATAGAGTGTAATCGAGACGCTGCAACACGTAGCCCGGCTGCTTATTACCGTTCCGTGCTCGATATTATATTGGGTGTACTCCAGGAAATTGCTGATGAGCATAGTAAGAGGTATAGATAGACAATGAAATCTCCGATCGTTGAAAGACACAAAGCGACCGCGCGCGCGCGCGTTTAACGGCTCCACCTCCGCAGCCTTTTGAAAAGTCAATCGTCGGGGCTGACCATACCGATGGCTCACCACTGAAAACACCGGCTCTTCATTCGTCGTTCACGCGCAGTGCGGAACTACAGCCGCGCTTGTTAGTGACCTCGTTATCGAAACGCTCTCCCGCGCGTCACTATTTGTGTAATCGGCCATTCACGAGAGCGACTCTCTTTTTCTCTCTCTCTCTCTCTACAAGCGACGATCCTATATACCGCTGTTGCTGGCCTTCGACTACCGGCTGCAGTTGACAAGCCTTCGCTGTACTCGCGGCCACTTCATTACGCTGTAAATGAACGCTGCGCGGCCGCGGACAATATACCGCAGCAGCACCGCTGCAGCCGCTCTTCAATGCGCGCCAGAGTGTATGTATTTGTGCGCGCACGAGTCCGAGTTACGAGACTCGAGTGCCCTGCCAGTGAGAAGTAGGTGTGTTACGTGCGGGGATTATTGTCTATTTTTGGAAGCTGTAAGCTTGTTCTCTGGGATTTAATTATTTTCTACTTCGACTAATGCTTATCTGAAATTTTTTCGAATGAAATTAGTGTGATCGTTCCTCTATTTACTTGTTATAGTATCAATCAATACCACTGTTTACATTACAGTAAATAATGTTATAATTAGCTGCAATCGCGGCGCTATGTAATTATATTTGGAACGATCACGTGCATCTAGTCGACAAAAAATATAAAAGCTCGGCGTATCAATATTGAATGTAGCTTTCATCGAGAACTCGAACGTCAAAGCATATGCACCGCTCAAAGCGCGGCCCATCAATGCGGCTCGTTGAAAAAAAAAACGAGTCCTCTTCAAATACAGATGGAACGTCAATAAAGTCAAAAAACGCCCATATCTATCGGAGATGAAGATCCCTATCCAGAGCAACTCGCTCTCTCCATCTCTTCGCGCATAAAAGAATTTCCAACAATATGAAGTACCTCCAAATCCAAAGATCAAGGCGGCAGTATAGCAAAGGAACCGTAGCTTCTCGGATCCACGGGAGCCCCTCTATTCATTCCCGCTCAGTCTGCGCGGCCGACTTGGTATCCATTACTCGCTCGCGCGACGTAGTGACGCGGAACAAAGCTCCATCCCGATGAGCTGACTTGGCAATTCCATGCTTGACTCGCCGAAACTGCCGCTCTCTCTCTCCTGCTGAACCCATGGAGTTGTTGCGCTACCGCCACTTGACCCAGTGTAGCTGCGTTTTTTCTCTCCGCGCTATCGATTCGCGAAGGAAAAGTGACATCAAGCCGATCTTATATGCGAACATGGAGTACATCGTACGCGCGTTTATCGCTGAGCTCTTGCCGAGCGATCGGCAAATCATCGAAATTCATCAAAGCTGCGCAAAATCTCGGCGTCTCTCCGGGAAAAGGGACCGTAAAAAATAAAGCTCCAAGTCATTTATACGAGCGTATAAATAAAAAGTCCGGGACACGAGAGAGAGAGAGAGAGAGAGAGAGAGAGAGAGAGAGAGAGAGAGAAACAGAGAGAGTTATACACGCGCTCCGTCATATAAATACACGAACGCGAGCTTCAGCAGAGTGGAAGCCTTGGCCGCCGCCGCAAGCTCTCGGGTAATAAAACCGGAATCACTGTATTTCACAGTGGAGTCAGCGTTGATTCAAGCATTCCGCGCTCTCCCGCTACTCCTCGCGAGATATCCTCGAGATATCGCTTCGACCCGATATCGCTATAGACGCGGCTGCTGCTCTCCGATCGCGCGGAAAACCTCGTAAAAATAGAGCGAGAAGACGTGCAGCCGTCGTACTTTTTCCTGTCCGTTTCGCGCTCCCGCGGGATGGAAAGCCCGAACTGTCATTAATTCCGCTGCGACGTGATCTTTAAACTCTCTCTCTCTCTCTCTCTCTCTCTCTCTCTCTCTCTCTCTCTCTCTCTCTCTCTCTCCATCTCCCTCTTTTCTCCCGTCCTCCGTTATATACTCTTCTATATCGTGTGAGTTGAGCAGGCGCGCAAACCGCAAGTAATGCGCGGGCGGAACGCCGCCACTCCGTTTCCATATTGATGGTAGCAGAGAAATGGAGGCGATAAAAAGGAAGCGACGCGTCGCGGAGTTGAATCCGGTCACTTTATTTGATGTTGCGTTTCGAGGCGAAAAACGCGGGAAAAAAAATAATTGATTCAGCTATCACGCCCTCACACCGCTGTCGGTTATTATACTTATAGCGTTGTTGAATTACATTTCCGATCGCAGCTCTCGCTTTGGCGGGCCTGCGCAACTTGTGCTGATTACGCCTCTCCGTTATTGAACAGTTGCGATGTAATCACACCGATAATGCTTGTCGGACGGTATTTGCATGGATTCGTTAACCGGCTTTGGATAATAGTAGCGTAATTACGCATTGAGATTATTTTGTCTGTTTTACTCTGACGTGATGCGGTTGTTATTGACCGCATAAATTACCCCGCCTCCGCTGGTTTACAATTAGCGGGAACGCTATAACTCTCCTTCGTCAATTTCACCCAATTTCTCAGGACTTGCAACCATTCAAAAGACGGACTTGAATGAGAGACGTGAGAGACGCATCCTCGAGATATCGCTTCGACCCGATATCGCTATAGACGCGGCTGCTGCTCTCCGATCGCGCGGAAAACCTCGTAAAAATAGAGCGAGAAGACGTGCAGCCGTCGTACTTTTTCCTGTCCGTTTCGCGCTCCCGCGGGATGGAAAGCCCGAACTGTCATTAATTCCGCTGCGACGTGATCTTTAAACTCTCTCTCTCTCTCTCTCTCTCTCTCTCTCTCTCTCTCTCTCTCTCTCTCTCGCTCTCTCTCTCTCTCTCTTTTGAATGTTGAGAGTTCCTAGAAATTGGGTGAAATTGACGAAGGGATGTCAATTATAAGCGTTCGGTAATTGGTACACAGCGGAGCGGTAATTTATGCGGTTCAATAACGCGCAACCGCCAATCACGTCAATAAAACCAGACAAAATAATCTAATGCGTATTACCGCTACTATATCCAAACGTTAATGAATCCATGCAAATACGTCCAAAGCATTATCGGTGTGATTACAGCAACTCGTTCATACCTCAACTCGATCAGCAGCAAGTTCGCACCCGCCAACAAAAAAGCCCAGCTGCGATCGAATGTATTCAAACAAACGCTATAATATCAAAAACCGCACAGCGGTGTGAGGGCGTGGATAGCTGAATCAATATTTTTTTTCGCGGTTTCCCTCGAAACCACATCAAAATAAAGTCGGATCAACTCCGACGCGTCGCTCCTTTGTTACTCGCTCCATTTCTCTCTACCATCGATTATGGAAACGAGTGGCGGCTCGCGCCATTACTTGCGGTTTCGCTGCTACTGCTGCTGCCGCTGCGGCGACGCGGACTTTAACGAAAGGGGAATCCCTCTGGCGGTAATAGTGAATTTAGTGCTATATAATCGCGTCGCGCTTTGTCACGTGCTCTGTGTCCGACGAGAGCGGCCTACTTAATGTTTATTAGGAGCCTGGAGTGTCTCATTAAATTTACGCTCGGTATTGTCGCCTTTTTTTTTATACCCGACCAGCTAGTCGGCGTCGCTTTGATGTCGCGCTATAATACGGCCTCTTTATCATAGGCGTTATTAGTTCGAGGAGGGCGTAAAATTATTTGTACGGCTTTATAAAAAGCGCTCTAAATACATCGCGGATTGAAATTCGTATAATCATTATAGGTATTGGATTGATATTGCAAGCGTTGATTCATCTCGCTTGAAATGAAGCTGGGAATTGGTATATACAGGTTGATTTTTCATTTGTGCTTCGTTATTTACCGGCCGCACCAATTGCCGCAATGAAATAAAGCTTCGATATTGCAATAAAACTCTCGGATTAATTAACCGATTCGAAGAAACTCGATACTGCAAGCTTCGATATGAAAGATTTCCGTTATGTGTATAAGCAACAAACCGAACAAATTCAACCTTCTCGCTGCTGTCTCCGCGGGAAATCGCAGGGTCGTGTAAAATTGAGCGACGAGTTATTCGAGGCTCGCGCGCGGAAGCGGAAGCCGCACCGCAGAATTTGCGTCTCCCTCGAATCGAATCGATATCGAATGACGCGAGAGACTCTCTCGGGAGAGAGAGAGAGAGAGCGAGAGGAGGAAGTGACGGATGACGGGCGAGAGCTTTTGATGGGTTTTTAAGGAATTCCGCGAGTGCGGGAGAGGCTCAGCGTGTTCAGACAATGCAGCTCGCCTTCTCACTCTTATTCATTACTCTCTCCCGTACTCCTCGTCTTCGTCTTTTCTGGCCTCGAGATTCTTTTCGCCGCTGCATTTTTTTGCGTTCCTTTTGCCTCCGCATCTCCCTCTATTTTTCCCGCTGCGCTGAAGCAGCTGAAGGGTTCGAGGCTCTGGACTGCAATAAATCGACTCTCGCGCTCGCGCAGGTTATTTTATTCGGCGAACGATGCAACCCGAGAAAGCAGTTCCGGAGTAGGGGGGAAAAATGCAATAATAGAAAAGGAGAATCGCCGGGTAAGCCCTGCGCTGACTGGATGAAGGAGCAAAAGAAGAGCTTGAGAGGAGGAAAGAGAGATCTTTTTCAAAGCCAAATGAAAGGCAATTGTTGGAGGGTACTGTATATATATTTTGTTTCCCGATTGATGCTCGACGGAATATTATTAAAAAAAGATAAGACGCCATCTCGAGTATTTGAGTCTCTTTTACGAAGAAAGCTATAGGGAAAAAATAAACCAACGGACAAACGAATCACGGATCGTTATCGAGAAAAATATATATATATCTGGTGCTCGAGCGTAATCGAGCAATAAAAATAGTACGGGTTGACGCGAGGGGATTAGCAGTAGGAGCGGAAGAATTAATGAATCAACGAGAGCGAAGACTGTGTCGTGGATTTTTTACGCGATGAACGATGCACGCTTGAAAGCCGTCGATTAATTGATCACGCTCTGTTACGCGGACCTGTCGATATAGTCCGTGTGTATAAGCTCGCCTTGCGTCATCGATCTGCAAAAAGTCCCTCTCGTTCGTTTTATACATCGGTATACAGTATAGTGCAAAACTTTTTCTCTCTCTCTCTCTCTTCGCGAAACTGCAGCAAACAAAAATAGCTCGCTCGAATTAATTAAAGCGGCAAGACGAGCAGTCGCAGTACTGCTCCGTGTACGTATATATATCCAGACACAGTGACAGGCGGACGCGTGACTGGGTCGAGCAGCTATGTAGGACGACGTCGCCAGGGTCGCGCCTCGGGTCAGCGATCGCTTTATAAGCGAGATGAGACAGCGGTACGAGCTTCCGAAATTCCCTTGGAATTACCAGAAATGCATCCAGTCGCGATCCGTTACGGTTAATCACTCGAGGAGGAGTACAGGAGCTGAGCTGGAGGAGACTCGGCTCGCCGCCCTTTAAGCGCCGATAATTCGTCGTGTCCCGATCGGCCTCGGATAGACGTGATTGCGGATACGTTCTACTGCGCGCGACTACCTCGCTATATAGTCGTGTACTGGCCAACGGAGCGGAGGGGATGCTGCTGCTGCTCTTCGCGAAATACGCGCTAATTGTCGGCGTGTCCAGCCGGCACGTACACGACGATTATCGGCCCGGATATGGCGAACGTTATGCTTGGGCGCAAATGATTGACTCGGCGCGCGTACATATTTTTATTCTAAAACGAGAGCTGCGAATGAAAGAAACGATGAGATTACTGCTGATTTCATAAACGGAAAAGCGCTGATTGGACGAGAAATTTGTTGCGCGCGAGCTTTGACGTGATCCTCTTTGCAGAGTCTCCGGTTTGCCGCCGCAGCTGAAAAATACTCGGCGCTTCTTTCTACCTCTATCTTTTTACGCCTCTAGATTTAAGCACGGAAATCACTGAATCGCCCGGCGACTCGTGAAAAATCCACTGCGGATGAACCATTCCTCTTCCGACATATAATGGCATTAAGCTGATCTTTTAATCAAGGAAAGAGTCGCTTGCAATTCCATCTGCCAGGCTGCAGCCTCTCTCTTGCGATTCGCTTTCCGCCTCGCTATTTCGAGAGTTCAATCCTGATTACGCGATAAAACGCTCTGATGAGGATTTTTTTTAATAATTCAGCTCTTAATGTATGCGAATCAATTTTGCTCTTTTCCGCGCATTTATTTCGTACGTACTATAATTTTTTATCTAATTTTTTGTTGCAGCTGGTGAGTTGGAGAATCGTACTTCGCACTATACGTCTATTTCAAGGTTTGAAAAAAAAAAGTACTAAATCTTTACCTACAAATTCCGTCAAACCATTTCGCGCACACGGCGAGCAAGACATCGAGTTTCCAACGCTGCCGCTTGAGCAGCTTTGATTAAAAGAGCTTTCAGACGGAGGAAATCACCGGCGTTGCGCTGGGACACACGTATATATACGCTCCGGTAACCACAGAGCGCCGCCGGTGACGCATCTTCACCCACGACGAAGAGCTAAAACGCACATATGCACAAATCGCCTAGTCGTGCGCGCATGTGTATAAGCCCAAAGTAGCTTAACGTGCGTAAATATGTCTTGCTGTTAACGAGAGAGGAAGCGAGATACTGAGAGCCCAAGGTTTAGTGCTCGGGCGAGCTTTATGCGTGCTTGCGGCTGCGTACTTTTTTTTTGCGCACTCTGCATATCGCAAACGATTCGCGCGCATATCAGGATTAGGATAAATTTTTCATCTTTCATTCCGCAACGCTTTAACCGCTAAATAATCGCTGCAAGCTTTCGTATAATCGCAAAAGCAACGTTACACTGCGCCGCCGTCTGTTTCCTTCAACGTCCGCGAACAATCGAGAGATTCGCGCTCGTAGATTCTAAGCGTTCGGGAATTTACGTAAATGCACGGATTGGGCGTGCAGGCGCGCGATAAATTCGCGAAATCATTGCTCTGCCCGCGCCTGGGTACACAGCGTTCGGTTATTTATGGCGCTGTATACGCGGGCGCCGACGTTATTAGAGATGCGAAGGGGCCGACTTTTAATTAAATATTACATTTTCATAAGCGGCATAATTAGTTCGCGCGCCACGTCGCTCGCCGCCGGCCGGGACGCGAATGTTTATCAAAAGGGCACATCGACCTTTCTCGCGCGCGACGATGTCAGAGCGACTAGTTTGCCAAGCAAACAGTGCCAATTAGTTGCTCGGCGAAATGCGTTTTCATTACAGCACCCGAGACTGTCCCCTAAATAATTATTCATTTTCGTGTATTATGTTATAATTATAGCGGAGGGAGTGCCAGAGATCTGTTGTATGTTTACGGGAGGGGGAGCTTTTTGAAGCGAAATTTTGGGGATGAGCAAATATTTGCGGAATCTGTAAATTAGAGAATACGATGCGTGACGTACAAGTAGTAACGGTCATGCTCGGGTCGGGCCGCGCACGTGAGTAAACCAAAACTTCCAATGGACGTTATAATTAAATCTGTGAAGCAATATCCAGCACAATTCCTGAAAACTAGACCATCATGAAAAATTAATATAATCAACGTGGAATATTCACCGCAGCGAACTGCAAAATTAATTTTAAGTCGTTAATTCTGACGGTGTATTAATCCCGTAGACGAACCGCAGTTTCGCTATGCATATTGCATCACGCTTGTTACACATTAATTAACTTTACGCAGTATAACAACAAATTTAATTATAAACCAACACAAACTGACAATGAAACTCGTTCACCCGTGTGCTCATCCCCTGCGTTAAATAGAACAACGATTCCGTGAACTCCACATTCGACTAAAAATAAAACTCGAATCGGATTCGATCAACTGAAAAGTCTCCGGGCTCAAAAAATAAAGAAATTCTCGCGCGACCCTCGTCAAATACTCGATAGAGTTATTTACGGTTTAGTCCCACTCTCGCCGAGTCGCCTTCAGATAAGTGTTGTTTCGATGTTTTGCTGACCACCGGCGAGCCTTTTGCTTACCGGAATGTTTCGACAGTTACTTTTTCGGGGGTGTAATTCCCGTTCTGAGGGATTTTTGTGGACGACTGCGATTAAAATTGTAATTGCTGAACATATAAAAATGCTCATGAACATATAAACTCTTTGAAATACGCAAACACTTCAACATCGCGCGCATTTCTCACGTTCGCGTCCTTTTTTCAACGTTATCTTGTCACTCGCATCCATCGCGTGCGCGCGCGCGCGCTTTTATCTTCATTATTTATATTTTCTCTCTTTATTATTCGCGCTCGTAGCTCTTTTCCTCCACACAGCCACACATGGATCTCGTTCTTTGCTCGCCTTTTGATTCACTCTCGGTGTGTCTCTGTTGTCGCGACTACCTTTCTCTCGCTCTCTCTCTCTCTTTTTCTCTCGAACTAATAGCCCGCAGTCGAGGAAAAAAGCGCATGTGCACGTGCGGATGAAAGCAGCGCAGTGGCGGCGAAAACGAATGCCTGCTAACTGGGGGAGCTTTGATCCGAGCACGTCCATATACGTTCATTACACCTTTTTCCCTGAGCTCTGTATGTTTTTTACCCCGTCTGCAGCAGCTCGTTTCTCTCTTTTAGTATTTTTCAGCCTCGTACAGCGGCACGCTGAATGTGTGTAAACGAAGCGATAAGTCTGATGGAGTATATCGTCGCCGTCATTCACGCGCGCAAGAGCTATACACTCTCAAAGGATCGTTTTTTAATTAGTATGTTTAACTTCTTTAGAAATGTCTTTATTCTCCGAGCACAGATAAAAACAAGCGCGCAATCACCGATCGCTCAAACAAAAACTCGATCGTCCGCTCCACACACACTCTCGAGTCATAAAACAAACAGCCCCGAACAGCCACACTCGGTCGCGTAGTCGGAGAGAATGTTCGCAAGCTCCCAGTAGCGTCCGACACTTAGCAAATCGTCGCCGAGTCAATATGACGTGGCTGGCTCTCGGTTCCGCTCTCCGGCGACGTGACAGCACGCCTTGCTGTAAATCCTTCGGCAGGTGTTGCCGGCCAAGGTAAGGGCTGATTCTCTTCGTTATACGGTGGCACTGGGTCTTGGCTCTCCGTCGTCGTCGCAAGTTTTTCGCAGGTGCAGATGTCTGGCAGTCGCTTTATTGCCGAAAGCGAATGGCCGCTAGTTTACGAGGGGACGTTTAGAACGTCGTCGAGAGGGAGAGAGCTTCGGGAAACTTCTCTCGGATGGCCAGGACGTGGGTGTGAGAGATGTTTCTGCTTTGACGTACTTGCGTATACAAAAGTCGATTGTGGAGATGAAGAATATTTGGAAGAAAGGAAAGTTCTCCTGTTTTAATTTCCTTTCAATTCTTGAATGTTGTGCAGCGATATAAAGTTAGCGGGAGAGCACGGTAAGCCAGTATACACTGCAGTTCTCTGCGGTGAGAGTCTTCTTATAAACTGTATAAATCTCTGTCTTATCTGGGCAATTTTCACAGCTGCCAAGGTGAGAAAAGAAGCCGGTATGTATTTGTTGCATAGGGCGTGGCGCTTACGGCGAGGAAATGGATTGCTCTTTTCGCCAGTTGCCCGTCATAGAATTAAACGAAAACCTTTTTTCCTTCTCTCCATCATTCGTTTTCATCGCTGCTGCTGGAGAAGTTATGTTTATACACAATTGATATCGAAGCTAATTATAAACCAAATCCTGAGCAGCAATTACATAGCCGACTTAATAAACCGTTATAAAAAGCGTTGGAAAAACAGACAGTAGCCCATGTTTGTGATCGGTATTCCTCGAATCGCTGTGGCATTGTGCGATACATATATGCGTATGGAGAGTAAAAAATAAAAACTTGGCAGTATAGCGCCCGGTCAGCGTACCGCAAACACGACAATCGTGCGGAATACGCGACAGGGCCACTCGAGGTAATTACTTTTGGTTTCGCGTTGCGTTCTGCCTCGACTGTGCAACTGCAGCAGCAACGAGTGGCTATACTGGCAAAAATGCACGGCGCGTATTGCACGCGCCGATGAAAACCGAATTCGTCATTGTTCTACTTCGCTTTTTCTGCTGCCGCTCTGTTGCCGACTCGAACTCACCAGCTCTCGTGCATCTGCTATATATACACAGACGCACACACGCCCAATAGCGGACGATATGCGCCAATGAATTCTCGATTAGGCTCCTGACATAAATGGATTTACTTTGAAATGAATGATTTGGCGCGGACGACTGATGTATGCATAGCGCCCCGAGTTTTGCCTCTTCCTAGAAAAAGCTTTGTAATAGTAAAATTTATGACTTTATTAAATACACGGTTTCCGAGTTAACTACCGGGCTTAAAAAGTTGTAGTGCATTGAAACAGATGCAAGCTCGCGCATTAAAAAATGTCAAAATAAAACGTGACTCGTAAACTCGTAACGTGCAATTAAATCTTTCGATGCAGCCGTGCTGAAACGTTCAATTCAAGCATACAATCGCGTACAGCGAATTTAATTTCTCATCCCGATTTCAGAAATGAACGAATCGCGTGAAATACGTCGTCTTCTAAAAAGCTGGAAGGAAAAAAAGAGCAAACGTCAACGACATCTCTCGAACAATATCAGTAAAACAAAGTGTCATCGCAGCGCTTCCTCTGCAGCTGGAGATCGTCGGACTCGACTGCAGCAGCCGATTCCATTAAGCAATGCGAGCCTTCAAAAGGGTTAATGGGTCAGAGCGCGACTAAGCTCCGCTTTCTTTGAACTTGTTTTTTTCGCCCCTGCGCTTCTGCCGCCGTTGCTGCTGCTCCGTCTGCCTCTCGCAGTGTCAAAAGTCGAGCAGGAGAGCAGCGAGCTTTATCGACCGGACAAGCAGACACTTTCCGCCCACGCCGATTACTCCGTTTCTTTCTCTCGCGTTTTCTTTTGTCTCCAGCGCGTTTTTTCCATCTCTCCCAGTCGCCTTCGTTCACCTGTGTAGGTGCTCGCGTGTGTACTTTGCATGAAACGCGCGCTCGCGCAATCGAGCCACGCCTCGAGGAGCAAAACTATGTGCCCCCTGGGATTTAGTACGCGTCTCTTTAAGAGCGGAGTCTCTGAGGATAGAGCGTGCAAGACGACGGACGGGGAGATGAATCTAAGATGAACGCAAATGAAAGAGTCCCGAGTTTTACGCACGTATGGTTTTTCGCGCTGGATGGAGGATGCAGATCAGCCGCGCCGTTGTCTTGCGCCAGCCAAGTTGATGAGAGCCGTGACTCGGGTTTTATTCCGAGTGGATATCGCTTATACGTTATACGCTCTTTTTCTCTCGCACAGTTTTAATTAAGTTGAGGCTCGATTTCCCCGATTGATTTCCTCAATAATTGTATTTTTCGGTGCTTAATCTCGTCGACATTCCAATCGGCTTCAAATTGAAATAAAATTCCGCATGCAGAAGCGTCCACGATTTTCGTTCAATTGATTAATCGAAAAATACGCTTGCTTCGCCACATTTCAAATAACGCGTCGTTCTCGTGACACCGAAGAATTTTTCCCAACAACGGTGATAATCGCATTAGCCCCGCATCCAGAACCCCGACAACTCGTGTCCCGAAATTACCATATCTCGAAATCGCAAGTCTAAATCTCATCTCTACGCAGAGCAGACAGTCTAGTCCGTCGCAACAACTTCGCCCCGAAGAAACGCAGCTAGAAGCTAGTAGCAGTAGCAGTAGAAGCAACGGTAGAAGCGTCGTCTCGTCGCGGAAACGAAGCGAGGCGCGCGTGACTAATGAAAGCATTGAGATGCAAATGCTGCCCTCGAGCGACTATGGCTCTACTCTCCTCGGGTCAGTCGCTCGTCGTCGACGAAGACGTCCCAGGGGAGATGCAGCGCGCACTAGTAGTCGACATCTTGAGGTAAGCGAGCTTACGCTTGCCCCGGCGCCCGAGACTCAATGCACCGGAATAACTCGCTGCGCTGGCCCGAGCCACTCTAAAGAGCTCGCGCTATTAAGCATTACCATATTCCGCCAAGCTCCGCGCGCTCTATGCGAGGAGAGCGAAATAATTTGCCATTTTCCCCGACGCGGGAAAAGTTCACGGAGATTTTGCTCGTCGGGATTTCTAAATATTCAATTTCGTTCGCGCGAGAGACGAGTATAAACGCACTCTGGGAAACTTTTCCGAAACAATCGCGAGCGCGCGGGAATTTTCAAACGTCCTATTTTCCTCTATCACCGCAGAGCAAACACCTTTCCGTTCGCGGCGAGCCGCGCGCGAGACAAAAGGAAAAGCAACGCGTACTAAAACCAAGATTTGCATGGCTACCGATGCATAAGGCAAATCCCCGGAAAATAAACAAGCCCCGATCCCTGGCAAAAGGATTTTAGGCGCGGTGGCGGCTGCTGCTGCTACTGTGCACCTAACGTATTGCCCCGAGAGCGAGGAAACGCGGAAAATCCCTAAGAGAAATGTCGAACTCGCTCGCTCGGGCCGGCAAGGCCGGGGAAAAAAACGGGAAAAAAGATCCAATTTCGTTCTTCTCACTACGTGCCGAGGAGCTGTTCTCCCTTGTAATTTTATTTACCTACCCCTCGGGTTTCTCTCTCTCTCTCTCTCTCTCTCTCTCTCTCTCTCGCGCGCGCGCGCATGTACGTCTGAAAAGCGCGCGAGTGTATGTGAAAAAGCGACTCCATCTCTTGCTCTGTGTTCCTCTGACGAGCGCAAATAAGGTATTGAGTCGACATTAAAATCACTTTTTCTCGTATTACGCGCGATGAATGGACTGCTGCAAAGTGTCGACGCACAGGATCGACGGGTGCGGCTGATTGCGAGATATTATTTTGCCTTGATTTCCTGTGCGCCGACTTTTCCGGCTATACTGTCATAATTTACTCTCGGAAATTTACTGGCTTAATATTTTTTAAACAACCCAAAAACGCTGTCTGGTTTTTTCACAAATAAAATTAAAAAAAAGCAAAAATATATAAACATTCTTTATTTTGGTGAACAAGAGCCGCATTTAGCTTGCTTTTGGATAGCGGTGCTCGAACAACGACTTGCACTGGTTATTGGCTAAGTAACAATGCTGCAATGTTATCCATTTCGATTTTATAGAAGCAAAGCCAATTCCAGGGAAATGAACAGGTCAGCTCGGCGTATGGAGTTACGATCAAGTTTACGCGACACTGCAGTATCAATTATTGCGTGTTGCCGGCCTCCACACGCTAAACATTCGCTAAATTTGCATTTTTCCTTTATTTCGAATTTATAGCACGTGATAACGCGTTTTCCCCTCCTTTTATAACGAGCCAGAATTTTCAAAAACAAATAGCTGATTCGCTTATCGCGATAGAGAGATGGATGTGACTATCGGTGCGATAACCCTTTGAGGACTAAATCTGTAATCCTCCAATCCCAACGTTGTATTGTATATCCGATCGCTAATCTCTCCAAGATAGGAAATCCTAATAACCATAATCCACGATATCATCCTGTCTATACCGAACAGCTTTCAAGCTATAGATTCAGCGTCCGACAAAGCTCCGCATGTAATACACACGCAGCAAAGAAAGCGTTGGCGACGAGTCTCGGTCATCGATTTTTCCGGAGTTCAATTTCCAACGTCGGCTGCACCGACAGGTGCGATACACGGAGAAGAGCCGTAGCGGTGGCGCACGCGCAGCACCGAGATACACGTGGCAGCGGCGCGCGGTGCACGTGGCTGCGGGGGGAAAAGCGTGCAAATAGCCTCCGACGATGATGACGACAGAGAGACTGAAAGGTGGGGAAGCTCGGTCTAAAATTAGTGCTCCCCGAGCGGATGCTGTGCAGCCGACGCCGGTTATGACGAAATGCGCGCTATGCAGCTAAAATTAGAAAGCGCCGCCGCGGTCGACAGCTCGTTGACTCGTACTACTTACGATTACGGTTCTTTATCCCGTATGAAACATACGATATGCTGCTTTACACGTTCGAAATGAACTGCGCGAGCGAGAGTAGGCTCAGATTTCGGGAGGAAAAGGAAATTCGAGTATATAAAGTTTTTATATTCCGATTCTTTTATTTTCATTCTTGCACAGCGCGCGCGAAAGATCAAAGCGAGAGTCGCCATAAAACAAATAGACTCGCTCTCGAGTTTCGCGTCGAACAAAGGAATTCGCGCAGCTATACTGCGATATTGCGTGAATTTCGAGATGTGGATTAATCTCAAGAGACTTAAACACTTTAAAGTGTCACAATATAGGGAGAGAATGAGAGAAAGAGAGTCACGCTCGAAAGGAAAGGCGGGGCGACGAGCTCCACTTTTAAATGAAAGCTTGATTAATGCGGGGCAATCTTTTCAGTTAGAAATGAAAGGGGTTTCGGACTTGAAGGAATTTCCATTACGACATACTCGTCGCAAGGTTGCAAACGTCAAGGTTGTGAAGGTTGCCCCCGCATACATCTCGCGATGTTAAAGCTCCCGAGCGAGCGCTTAAACGGCCCCTGAATAATTTGAATTCGTTAAGATATCTCTCTCCCATTCTCTGTTGGAAAAAATAATGAAATATACGTCTCGAGCTGAGATACGAGCTGAAGAGCTCACGTGCCGCGTATTTATGGAAGCAGCGTTTCTTACGTATAGCCGCAGCGGCGGCGGCGGCGGCGGCACTTATCTGACAACATTTTACGCGTATAAGTACCGACTATTCGGAGGAAATTAAGCGGCGCTCGTTGAAGATATAGTGGGTTCTTACATTTAGTTTTACTACGTGTCCTTGCCTTTTATTATCAGCAGGCAGATCTATAGCAATCTAGGCTATCGCGCGCTCGAATACGTTTCGTGATCGTAATGGGCTAGCGCGGAGCTCTTTGCAGGTTTATTGGCGTTTCCGCCCCAAGTCTCAAAGTCGTATTGTCGAAGCAGACTAGCTGCTGCAGAGACCCGGCGAAGGATTATGAAACGTATCTCTCCTTCTCTCTCTTGACTTAATTTTTCTTCTTTCTCTCGCTCCATCGTCGGCCTGTATCGGCTTCATGATCGCTACGAGTGTCTCGAGCGCAAATTGAACCGGAGAGAGCTGGATATCGAAAGGGCTGTCGCAATTACGCTCGAACATCACTACTATTTCAGTAGCTCCAATTAGTCGCGTAAATTATTCAACGACGACTTACCCACACACATACACAGACAGCCGCGGCAATTTATCTGCATTGAATGAGAGAGAGAGAGAGGGCACATTCCATAAATACCCCCGGCGATTGAAAATAATTTATGCATTGACATTATCGTGAGTAAACGACTCCGGGGCTAATGCATCATCAAGATAGCAATTTTTCGCTGCCGTCTCTACCGTCGCCGCCGCCACGAGAGCTAATATTAGCACTGGCGCGTGGGAATATGAAAATTTCATCCCCGTGCTGCGAAATTTCCATGCTTAATGAAGAAATGGGGGAGGGGGGGGGGGCAAACTCGGGTGTCGCGCAACCGAGAACTTACGGGTAAATACACGCAAATCACGTTTGCGTCTCAAGCCCCGTCGGTGTATACGCTATGTTATACATGCAGTTTCGTATAACCTATACACACACAACAGAGAGCGCGCGCCGGTTCAGCAAAGTTCATCCCAAGTTTTCTGTCCCGTTCGACGCCGCGCGGCGACCACAAAGCCATGAATAAGGCGGCCGAATGGATGTCTGCTCATAATGGCTGCACGAGGACGTGGAGGGAGAGAACAAGATTTATATCGGTGGGAGGTTTCGCGCGACCAGCACGTTTTCATACGTGTAAAGCTCTGTAAAGGGCTTGATTCGAAAAGGTGTGTAGTCAAACGCGAGCTGCTGCGCTCGGTCCAATTGCTCGATATGCTCTGCGAATCGAATCGAACCGGAAAGTTGATGGAGAGAGAGAGAGATATATAAAACGGATGTCGACTGCGGCTCGCCTCGCGTGCAGCACTAGAGTGGAGCGGATTTTCGAAAAGATCGAGAGGGGCGTTATTTTTTTATTTTCCTTTTTCGCGAGCTCTCTCGATTGGGTGATTGATTTCGCCGATTGCGCAGGATTGATCGGAGACAATTGAGCGTGTCAAGTGGCTTTTACAGTTGTAGAGATTCGAAGCTTTCGGTGATTGTAACGTTAACCTTTTTTTTTTAGGAGAAACATGTATAGAGAGATGATTCGTAAGCGTTTTTTATTTATCTCCGGCTATAGTGATTTAAGGGAATCCGAGGTAATTTATCTCTCATCCTCCGCGGCTGCAGTTGATTTATTATATCATGCCTCGGCGCAGTTTACGCGCGAAATTTATTAATTTCCAAAAGACGACGGCAGCTTCACACACCTTTTCCCTGTCTCGCATACTTCTCTCATCTTTTTCCGGCCACTTTCCTTTTCCATTGTCGAAGACTCTCGCTCCTCTCGCTCTCTCTCTCTCTCTCTCTCTCTTTATCCGGCCTCTACACCCTTTGCTCACGCGATAGCACTCACTAAGATTTTCTAAGCTATAAATTACAAAAGTTTCCACGTGATCCTTTACGTCTTGCGCTGCTCTTTTAACAAGTCGATTTCTTCCTCTATTTCAGATCTCCGAGGACTTTCGGCAACTTTGGCTGCGAGAGCTTCAGTAGTGGTAAGTTAACTCGGCGCTTCTCTTGTTTAAAATTCGCACTTGTTAGTTCTGGCTCGAGACTTTTCGCCGAGCTTCTTTCGCGATGTCGGGATTTTAATTAAAATTGTTTAGGGATCTTTTCGAGTGTAGCCGAGTCAAAATCAGTGCAAACCCCAATTTTTTTTTCCGCCCGTAATATGTAGGTCAGAAGCACGCGTCCCGAGGGTACGACACTGTTAAACATTCGCTTTGACAAACAAAGAAGCCATAAAAGAAACTTTGATTTTTCTCCCCCGGTACGACATCCCGCAGCTGAAAGTTAGAAACTAGACAAAAACAACGTTTCCGACGTCATCCGAGTAACACAATAACGCGCGGCTACGCACAAACAGCCACGTCCGAATCATTGCCAGCCCTTGGGCTCAAATTCACTTTGCAAGTTTATATGAAAAAAGGAGGAGAGCGAAACTTCTCTCGTCCGATTCCCGCCCTCGTGTACCCACACAGGGAGAGAGAGAGAGTCAGACAGACGTACACATCTCCGGGGCAGCTCTTCTCCTTCTCTTCCTCCTCCCGTTGCTCTGCTCCGAAGCAACATAAGCAGTAGCAGTAGCGACGGTAATGACCGAGAAGCCCGAGGGCTGTGCCGACAGCCCTCCGCTCGAGAAGACGTAACGGCCGGGGCGGTCGGTTAACGACGACGACGACGACGACGTTGGCGTTATGGGCTACGGATCAGATGTCACGCGTATCGACTTCTTGCATATCGACGCTATTCCTATATACTTTTCGACTCTCGCCTGATGGCTCCTCATCGAATTACACTTATACTCTACCGCTGTTGCCGCTACTGCTGCCTTTCCGGGCTGCCCCCGGCCGTTATAACAATTGTGTTCCTGCGGGTATTAGCGGCCGGTCACGTCTGGCAGCGCGCGCTACGTGATTTGGTTTTTATGAAAAAAAGGAAGAAGAGGAAGACGAGAGGCAGGCCTGTATCGACAGGTCTAAATTGAACGGATTATTGCTGAATCAATTTTTCCCTGTCATTTATATGATAATGCCAGTTCTTTCGCTTAATTTTCTTCGTTAGACCGGCTCCGAACATCGTATGGAAACACGCGTCTTGAATGTGAATATTGACGCTTGTTTATTCGGTACAACTGCGCGAAACTTTGGTGATGTTTATAATATATCGCCGCGTCACCGATGGGACAAAAGTTAAGGAGATTTACAGGCTCGTTTCATTCCATGTACGGAAGCTGTTTAGTGTAGTTGTTTCGAAGCGATTTGTTCCTCTCAGTAAGTATCATTTTAAGTTTTCTTATTGCGAGAAAGCGCAATGTAAGAAGAAGAAGTGGCCGAAGATAAATATAGCCGTCGAAATTTTCGAGCGATTTGAGATCCTTTCGCCGGGGGTAAAAATGAATCTCACATCAGTCTTCCATCGGAGCTCCGACCTACTTATTTAAGACCTGAATTGCTGAAAGATTTATATATTCTATTTAGGATTCGTGTCGTTGCTTCGCCCATTGATTTTCCTCGGCAGCCCCGCGCGCAGCAGCAAGTGAGAAGAAAACAGAGCGATAGAGCGCCAGTGGAGAGGGAGGTGAAAGGGAGAGAGAAAGAGAGAGAGAGAGCAGGGATGAACGACTCTTTGGTGACTAGCACATTGTGACTCGGTTTCATCGATCCGCTGTTATCGAAGGACCTATCGAGCGCTGCAGCATCGATAAATCTGATAAACAATGCAACGACCAGATGCTCGCCTTCGAGAATCAATCGAGACAAAGCGGCGACGAAAAAAGCCGATGCCGACCGACGCCGAAATCAACTACTGGCATTTTCGTCGCGCTTCAGTTTCGAGGGGATGCATTTTGTTTAAGTATTCCGTGCCGGGACAATGCCTCCTTTCAGGCTTTGATGTTCAAGTTTTTGTGTTTTCGCGTTACTCGATCGCTTCAATTTCGCTATACTCGATTGTTTTTTCTGCCGAAGATTAAACGTGTATCGAGCCAACTTTCCCGGAAAATTCAGTCGCGATGCATCCGAAGTGGTTTTGCACCCCCATCGGGAAAAAAAAAAACAAAAAAAGGCTCCACTGCGGCAGAAATCGCGTTTCACGGACTGCCGGGCATCGCGGAGCCCCTGAAAAAATGTTTACCGCTCTCGCTCTCAGCCCCAGTCGTATATCGGCGTCTCCGCGGAGCGGTGGGGTAGGTATAGAGAGTATCAGGAGCGAACTCGGCCGGCTCTCTCGCGCCCCATCGAGCCGGGCTCTCGCTCCCAGCGGGGCTCCCCTGAGCCGAGGCTACGGCGCTGGATGCCGCCCTTCTGCCCGATCAATATTACACGCTGGTGGGGTTGCCGCCCCATACATGCACACGTCGCCGGCTGGCGTTGGTGGGGGTGCTGGAAGGCTTTCGCGAGGTCGAGGCTGTCTGTGCGTCCAACACAAGCGAACGAGCGAGCGTGTATAGAGAGAGAGCGACTGTCATGGCGTCGCGCAGAACGAGAGAGCCGCTGACGTGACGCCTCGAGCGGCCCGAAGGAAGAGCGCGCGCGCGAGCCGCGACCCGCCGCCGCCGCCACCGTCGGAGCAGTAGTCTTTGCGCGCCCGGCGCGCCTATAGCCATGTAGTGGTTGACGAGGACGAGCGCCGTCTGTTTGCGTGCGACTCTCACTCTCTCCCTCACGGCAGCCGCGCGAAAACAAAGCTCGCTCTACGTGGCTGGCGCTACTGCCTCTGCTGAACATCCGGAAGGATCGATGCTGCAGGAGAACAAGTGCCCTTCTTGGAGTCCAGGGTGTCATGTCGCTCTGTTGTCGTCTGCCACTGATTGCGTACCGCGTGTCCCCTCCTCGTCCCGCGGAGCTAGGATCAGGTTGACCGTGAGAGGCTTTACAGCAGTAAGCCCGGGAACGTACGGTACGTGTCGACGTAAGCGGAGCGTCACGCCTCTCTCTTCTCCGTCTGTGTGCGCTCTGCCTGTCTAGTCGCTCAGTGCAAACTCGGCGACCGTGTGTATTAGCTTCTTCCGGCTCCTCGCCAGTGCTCCGTCATTGTTCGTGGCATGGCACTCGAGTCCTTGCGAGCTGGGTCAAAGCGGTGACGGTGCCGAGTGCTCTTGCGGTACCCTCCCTCTGAATTAGTCGATCTGCTCATCTGCGCGCGTAGTCCTTATCGCGGGGGTTACTATCTCGCCCCGCCCGAGCTGTGGTCTGCACCGTGCGCTAGGTGTGTATGTATCTCTGTGCACCATCGCAGCAGCAGCCAGCACCGACGAGCATGTCGCGGGGAACCTCACCTACCTCCTCCCGTGCTCGTTCCTCGGCGCGATCCTCGTATCGCCACTCGAGTCAGGTAAGCGATGTGCGGTAGTGTGTGTCTGTTCACGCCGGTCCTCACCGACGGCGCGGTCACGCGATTCCGTCTGCTCTGCCGTCGTTTTGCTCTGCCAGTGGCACGGAGCGTGTTATGGCTCTTTCTGGGTGGGTTTGTGATCTGAGACGTCTAGCTGAGTCTAGCCCGTGTCTACTCTCGATAAGACGCGCGAGCTCTCGCTATAGCTGCTAAGATGGATGGTGGGGCGACAAGGGCTTTTCGAGGGTAGGCTGTCGGTATAGCCTACTGATGTGGAGACGCGAATGGGGAATTGTGTTGCGGGGGTGTGAATTGTCCTGCGCTAGCTCTCTCTCTCTCTCTGTGTTGGTGTGGTTTGTTAGCGCCGCGCCGTAGATGTAATTGTGATGCTTGTAACGTGCCGTATAATGACCTACTTGCCGGACGTGCATGTGTTGTTAAGCAGATATTTCGCATGTACGCGCGCACGGCGGAACGTTATTCTTACGTGCCCACTGCAACGTATAAATAAATTAGTACGTTAGGATGATGGATGTGTCACTGCTGGGAATATTCTTCAACTTTCTTTTTCTCTCTTTTTCATAACCGATATGTTATATACTTCGCACGTAATAATTCAACTCTGTGCTTTTCTCTTAATAAGACAAAAAATAACGCTTCCGTCGACTAAATTCTTAATTAAAAGGCCTCGGCGGTGAACTTGATAAAATCATCGCGCCAGAGCGTATGACCTTTGCTCAAACAATTTGTCCGCGCACACACGAGGCCGTGGGTGTATGTGTGTGTGTACGGTGTGCGCAGGAAGCAGCAAAATCCCTCGGCAGTGGCGGCGGAACGGGGCGTGCGCCAAAAACACATAAAGACCGAGAGAGAGAGAGAGAGAGAGAGCTCGAGGGCAGAAATTCTGGCATCCGAGAAATTTCACGGCGCGCAGCAGAGGCCACAAAGGGAAGAAAAGCCCGGCGCCGTTATTGGGACGCGACGCCGCTGCTGCTACTGCTGCAGTCGAACGCGTGTTTGCTCGCTATACTGAGAGCTGTATATATATCTATACAGAATCGGACACATTTTTTTCGCCGCGAAAATAATCGTTTGTGTGCCGTTAAAATATCATTCGTTATACACAAAGAATAATAACTCGCCAAAGGAATCTCGACAATACGCAACGAGTTAAAATTCTCTTTTATACGGGTATGCGTCCCGTCGTGCAAATAATAAACAACGCGCAGCGCTAAAAAAAAACTTTCCACGCGTGCCTGCACACACACTGCCCACTCGTCCGTACACACTGCACCTGAATCAATTAAAAGCATATTTATATTTCAATCGAAGTTTTTCAATTACGACTTTGCGGCCGAGCACACAAAGCTCGGCCCCGAGGCATTTTTCATTGAGGAATGAGAGGGAGAGAGAGCCGAACGGCAATTAACCGACGTTAAAGCGAGAGCTCTGCAAAGCCTCATTAACACACACGGGCGGCCGCTGCGCTTCGAAAAGTAATCACGGCCGCGTCAACACCACCGAGCATAATTTCGCATCAGGCTCAGAGCGGACCCCTTTGAATCATCCCCCGAAACTCTTGCCGGAATAGTTCGTATACCCCAGCCTTCTCGTCATCTCGATCGAGGGCGGATTATCAGTTTTCAACTTGTCTCCTCAATATCGTACGTGCGTACATCGAAGTGGGACTACGGACTGTTTTATTACTCCTTTGACGTGGCCCCGGGAAATACCTCGAATCGTGAAAGGCTTTTACGGTTCGTTGCGGCCCGCGGCCAATCGCGCGCGGGCGCGAGCACTGGTCTGGAATGCGATTTACAGTCGCGATGCGAAGATTTACAATGCCCTCGGAATTTACGTGCGCGTATAGAGAGAGCAAGAGAGATCTTTGGGTTCGCGCGCACCGGCCCAAGACGTTACCGAACGTTATATTGCGCCGAGTTTGCGGAAAGACAGTGAGGGACTTTTTTCACCCTTCGATGCCTTCGCTATACACTGTACAGTAGATCCTCTTCGAGAGAACTTTGAGGGATGAATTTATTCTGCCCCTGAATTCGAATCGATGTAACGCAGCTATCAAATTTCCAGAGCGAAAGAGTTCGACGACACGACTCGTGAATTTCACACACACTCTCTCTAGGCGCGAAGAAACAATTTATTCCCGGAGCACTTAAAAATGAAAAACTTTTCTCGGGAGAGGGCACATCCATTTCCCAGGCTGATCAACGCGTACGTCGCAGCCCTGTAGTATAGCTGCCGAACGTAAACTCGAGAGCGTGGCGCCTGAATAAAAAAAGGAAAGGGAACATAGAGTAGGCCTCATCCTCTATTCCTCCGCAGGGGAGAATCCGCTTTTCGGGTATAGGCGCCGCGCACACGGCTCGTCGAGATTCACACCGACGAGCGCCAAGATAAAAAGTCCCGCGTCTCCCTTTTTCTCGCGTATGTGTGCCTGCACAGTACTCCCCCGAGAGACGGCGAAACTTAATAGATCGCAAACGGATCGGGCGGCAAAGAGAGAGAGAGCGCGAGATGTATTAAAAATTACCGCTTAGGCTCGCGTGTTTTTCTCGCTATCGAGTATTCGAAGAGAATCGATGGGGTGGCGCTGTATTTTTCTCGGAATTTTCATATTTACGAATTGAGCGCGAAAAAGAGCAATTAAACCGGGTGAAACAATTTCTCAGCAGCTCGCGCTCTTGGAAAATTTTAAAGAATCGCCGGGAGTTTCTAAAAACTTTTCGGACCAGCCAGTAGTTCATAATGGATTTTCCTCCCGCTGCTGCCGCAATTCCCCAAAGAAAATGTTCACGAAAGCCGAGGGAGTGAGAGAGGAAAAAAAGCAAAAGCTCAGAGCGAGCGAGTGCGCACGCGCGGCTGCGCCGCATGAATGCCATCGCAGATTGCGGCTGAATGGCAGAGCGACGACGCTCTCGTGTACAAATTAAGTGCTCCATCAGCATCCTTCTGGGACTCGACGAGACGAGCAGGCATATCTCTCTCTCTCTCTCTCTCTCTCTCTCTCCTCTCTCTCTTTGTCGTTTTATTTTCATTAATGGAATTCCTTTAAAAAATGTAGGCGAGGGCTGCGGACTTGACTTCCCGAGCGTCTTTCGGGCTATGTATAATGGAGCGCGCGATGATGCGCCGTATTTTCGTCGGAACGATACACGAGGGTGCATCAGCCAGACCGCAATCAGTTTTCCTACTTTATTTGCCCTTCTTCTTCTCTACAGGAGGTTGCTGCTCTCTGAAATATTCACTCTGAGTTTAATGCACTCGAGATGCCAGTGAGAGACTTTCTTTTCAAATTACGCAAATATGAATCCACATCGTATTCTGATTTTGTGTATACCCGCAAGTGGTAAACAGCTCGTATGGTCAGACAGAGATATTCGCTGTATTTTTCAGTCTCGCAGCGTCGATGGCAGCAACGGAGTATCAGGCGTAAATTTTTTACGAGTCCCGGGCCCAATTAGGCGTCGGTACTGGCGGCCGGCTATTCGAGCGGGAAAAATAATTGGCCGAGGTTAGGGGGCGCCCGCGGTGATTTCTCCGGGGCCGCCGGCCGGCTCAAGCGCTCAGAAATAATTAAGACGAAGCGCTCATTGTTTCGGGGCCGCGAGGCTTTTCTCTCTTCTCTCTCTTTCTGTCTGTGATGTTTTTTTTCTATTTGCGCTCGTGCAGTGCCATTCAATCTTTGCATCGTTATTTTTTCATATAGAGTCGATTCGATTATTGCCGATCGTAATGTTGCATGTTGACAAAAGCGAATGGTTATACGCATTGTTGTGCATAACTCGGTTAACGAGTAGATACCGCCGACTCCAATTGCCGCTGATAAATGCAAAACGACACATAAATTTCAATGAACAACAACAACAACAACAACAACGGCTCCTGCGAGCGCGCGTTCATTAATTAATCATTATCTCCCGCGGTCGCGCGCATTGGAAAGCTAATTAATTTTAATATTCGCACAGAAGTAATAACGCGCGCCGCTGCGATTTACGAGTTTACGGCTCATAATGCCGCCGGTATTCGCGCCGAACTATTAGTTCCTAACGATCGCAGGACTGCGCTCGGGCACCGGAAACAACTTGGTCGATCGGATTACTTCCGGCGATTGCGCATTATACGCAAAAAACAGTAGAGAAGAGTGGAAAAGACAGTCTCTCTCTCTCTCGGTGAGCAAGCGAGCGAAAGAGAGGGAGAGAGAAACTGGGCCAAAAGCGAAGCGAAATTATTGGTATCGCTTCGAACAGTTGGCCGAATCGAAATGAAGTCACGATAGCATCAAACGAGATTAGCCCCCGGCAGGTTGACCCGCTCGACTGCACTGCTCTGCTATACGCCCGAATCCCTCCGATCATTTTTCTGTCCGGTACTTTTTGGCTTTTTTCGATCTCTTTCTCTTTTTTTACGGTCGCCCGTATAACTCTCTCCGCGACTGTTCCGTCGAACAATGCGCGCGCTCGCGCGCTACTGCGATGGTAATTTATAAAGTTATTTTTATGTTTTGCCAAAGCCGCTTGCTCCTCTTTATTCCTATAGCTAGTGTGAGATAAATTACAATAATTCGTCGAACGTGAAAAAGCAGAGAATCACGCGCACGGTAATGATTCGTTGATTGCGGTAAAGATCGAAAAAGCAGCGAGTGACTAATTATCCAGACTAATGGACAGCTGTTGTCGGGATTCCCCTCTGACCGGCCAAATAGATTTAAATAACAACAAAACCAATCGCAATCGGAATAAATCAGAATTTCGAGCGCATCCTCGTCATGTCCGCCCTCGGAGAGTCGCAAAATTTATAACGCGCCTATCGATAAATATTTTTCTCTCCGCGGTGTGCTCGCGCTGGTAAATAATAAAAATTTATTTCCCATAAAACAAGCGACGCGCGCGCGGGCGCGGCAGGTCATCAACGTAAATGAAATTTACGCCGAGGCGCGTTTTCCATTACAAGCTAATATCGGCCTTTGCTCGTGTTCCTCAATAAAACGGCCGTTTTACGCGAAACCCATTAGATCTCTTCCGACCGCTGATTAAAAATATAAATAAACGATTTTTCGACTCGTCCCCTTCATAAATCTTAGACATCACGTGAACGGGAGAGCAAAACGCGAAAAATACTCGTCGACGTATTGTTTCGCGGCTTTACAAGCAGCAGCGCCGCGTGAAGTATACAACAAGCGGAGCGTATAGCCCGAGCGTAACTGCCGCACTTTATGATGATCACTTCTATTTTACATGCGTTTGAAATTTCATCGAACCGGACGCGAGCGCAGATGCGCCCGACTTTATTGCCTCGACCACCCCCGCAACTCTCACTATGTGTGTGTGTGTGTGTCCCGTATTTACGATAGGAGCCGATCACGCGAGCGCTTCTCTGATAAATGGCCTTTGAGGTTTCGTACGCTGTTTGACGCTCGCGCTCGCGCGCTTTTTTCGACGCGATGGGCGTGCCAATTTTTTCCCGCGGGTTCATGGCACATACGGGCGTGGACGACAATGAGTCTTTACGGTCGGGCTAATCGTGGTTCGATGCTGTAATTCGCATGTCTGATTGCGCGGCGTTTGACGACTTTGGCAGCTGTGTGTTCATTTTTCAGAGCCATCGAATTTCACCTTTACCAATCAATAATCAAGTAGCTCTGCAAATCAGCAGCGATTGCATCGATCGTCGAAATTACAAAATCGTCGAGATAACGCAATTTGCATGCGAAAATTGAGTTCAATTTTCAAAAGTATATTACGTATGACCTAGAATCGCGCACAACCTCTGACGTCAGTGAGAGAGCGCACGAACACTCGTATCCTCGAACGCATAGATCCGCTCGAAGGCTTCGTGGAAAATTATATCTTTTTACTGGCGTTTTACGCCATCGCAGAGAGTCACCCTCTCGTTCCTTTCTCCCACGAGAAGCAATTAAAAGTCCCACTTTCAAGAGAGAGAGAGAGAGAGAGAGAAAGAGAGTCGGATCTATTTTAACCTTAGCCACAAATAATTCACGGCACGTCACACAGAGGGAGAGCAAGACCGTTTGACATTGCGCCTACTCTCGCGCGCGCGTCACGGATACACCTTTTGACCGACAAAATTCGAAACCGCAAGAGAGAAGTGAGAGAGAGAGAAACTTGGATGGCATCCATACTGCTTATACGCGCAAGTAGAGCGAGTCCGTCCTTGCTCAGACTCAACGCTGCCGAGCGGCTGGCTCGTTAGAAAAGTAAAAGGCCGTGCCAATCCTGCACACTTTGCTCGCGGCGACGACTGCATTACTCGAAGGTCACGCGCGACCCCCTTCAAGGTTTTGAAGGTTTCTCTCTCGAGGCGATCCCGCTGAGATTGCAGTCGCGATCCTACATGTAATTCTCTCTCTCACCTCTACCACCACCGCCGAGAACTGCCTTTTTTGCTCTTTTACGTGCACGCGCGCGGGCGCGAGCCTCGTGTTAAGTTTGGCCTAGAATATCGCCGAGCTATACTGTAATTTATACGCTCCTTTCAGACTCGTTCCTTTTTCGAGCGAATTTCTTCGGTGGAGGAAGAATATCTCGCGCTGAATAAATATTTTGAAACTCATTTTCAGCCGTCATCGGGAGCTTTTGATCGTTATATGATATAGAGTAAAAAAAAAAATAGTTTCGACGCGTGGGCGCGTTGATTTTCCGCATATAGAATGTTTTATCGAAAGACGGCGGCTATTTATATATGCGCCGTACCGCAATATATTTACTCAATTATTGACGGCGCGATTGTTGTCGGGGCATACAACGAGACACTTGGCATGCATTATGAATCCAAGTATATTATCCTATAGGCATTTTATAGCCCTAGCGAGCTATACCTTCCACCTTTCACCATTAATTATCCCCTAAATATTTCACGCGCCGCCAATTTCCGTAAGAGCGTGAGAGCGGCACATTCTGACAAAATTAGTGTAAAAATCGAATCCCCTCCAATAAAATTAGACCCACGCTGATTAAATATTTCACGAGGAGCGCAGTTGGGAGAAGCCAAAAACTGACAAAACCGCCCCATACATCGTCTCTCTCTCTCTCTCTCTCTCTCTCTCTCTCTCTCTCTCTTTCTCGGACCGCGATCCCGGCCCTTGCTGAATAACCCAGCGAGATCTTCGCCGGCTGTAATTTAGGCGCGCCTCTGAAACATTCAACCGACGCGATTAAAAATTGCCGAGAGAGGAAAGGGCCGATGGTGAGTCGCGATTTCGTGACGTTCGGCCGTTAATGGCGTGGATTCTCGCCTCTTGGGACGGAAGAGAGCTTTCTTCTAGAAATCACAATTGCCCTGATGGCCGAATTTGTCACGCGACGTGCTAACTCGTGTGGGATGCCACTGGAGTGGAGTCGATAAGACTAACCGGAGAGTATTTTATCGATAAGCGGCGATTCCTCGCCGCCGCGCCGCAAAGCGGATGCGTGCGATAACGCTGTTTTGAGAGGGGCTGTGGCGCTGAGTTTATAAATAGTCCGGGGAATGTTGTCAGGAATTAGGTGACCTTTTAGATCCGATAACGGATGGTATTTGGTGAAACGTGAACACTTGTGAATACTCCGGAAACTTGGCTCATTATTTCTGAAGCGTGGAAAATTGTGATTACGAGATATACGTCGCACTGATTAAAACGAACATGTCAACGGAATCCAAGACTATACACGCTCTGAACTAGATCCGAGTTTATCGATTGACAGCGCTGTTTGGCGAAGAAAACGAATCAAATTAAGTGTCTGACGCCAGGTACATTTTTCTACTCGCGTGAAAAGGCTTGTGTAATCAATGCGACAGGATATGGAGTCTTGACTATCGCGATACGTATGCGGAATGACTAATGCACACGAGTTGGGGAAAAAAGCGAGGTAAAACCTTTTGCTGATGCATACAACTTCATGAAGTACCGCTTATCCGATATTTCAGCATAAATTGTCTTCATAATGAAATTCGTTTTTCATTGAAAATAACGACCGAGTATTATTTAAACAGTCGAGCGCACACTTGACCCACTTTTCATTTGCGTAAAATATAATGAACATTTCCAATTTGCTTTTAACGATCGTGTAATAATGATTCAATAATAAACTTATTCAACGTTTCCATCTCGGATTTTTTTCGAAAACCCTCATTTCCACCCTCGTTCGAAGCTCGGCTCCCTCCTACACGAAGCGTAACTTACACCTCCAAAGAAGCCCGTTTAATAATCAAGCTATAGCCCCCATCACCCTAGCGAGAGCCGAGCGCAAAAAGCTCTCTCACTCTGTATGTACGCCCATATCTCCACACGTGCGCGTCTCGCATATACCCTTGCCGCCCAAGGCGTTCTGTGGGCAAGATTCTTAAAGCGTAGCGCTTGCGAAATTTTCGAGTCCAGCCCTGCGGCTCGACAGCCTGTGTATGGCATTTCTCAGGGGCTGACACTGACAAATAGGCGAGCAGTACGCTCCGAAAGCCCGAGTCGCACGCTCGTACCGGCAAATATTGCGCGAGGGTAAACAGATTTGTCATTCCTCCGGTGGACGAACGGACAGCGGCGACTCGGGCGCGATTAGCGTTGCGCGACCATCGACGCGTCCAGTTCTGATTTTCCAAGCGTCGTCTTTGGAACGTCAGGGGATTGCGTTGAATTTTTACACGCCCCTGTCGAAACATCGAAAAGCAATTCGTCGCTATACACTTTGCGTAGTTGTACTCCGAGCGCGTATAATTTAACGAGAGAGTCGGAGTAAAAGGCCATTAAACTTTCTCGAAATAAAGGAAAGGGGGTATTTAATTATTCGGCCGTACACGATTCGCCACTCGTTCATCATCCATAACTCATCCGAGAACGGCGGCGGCGGCGGCGAGTTCCAATAATAAAACTTTTGCCCCATTGACGTCAGGGGTCGTCAGGGGTGTAGAGAGGGGAAAGGAGGCCGATATACTTTTGTCACCGCTGCAGACCGTAGAAAAGAGCAAATAAACGAGCGCTGGATACTCTTGGCCCATTTAAAGATATTTTGCTCCATTGCACTCTCGTGCTTTTGAATAATTTCGGAAAGCGATTCCATTCAAGTTGGCCATCGACGCCGACGTACCACTATCTCACTCGCTCGCTCTCTCTCTCTCTCTCACGAGCGATCGTATCAATTTTGAATCCGGTCGCGGAGGGGGGGG
>CM053168.1:1457142-1487786 GCA_012977825.3 Pteromalus puparum | reverse complement strand
CGGAGCAGCACTCAAGTGCACTTAAAACTCAAGGAACTCCCCCGCGTACAGCCGCCTCGGGCTCGCGGAATAATAACCCGACGGCTCTCTCTCTCTCTCTCTTTCTTCTCGACGATCTGGAGATTCGCCTCTCTTCCCTATTTTCGTCGGCTGCAGCCTTTCTCCGCTTGTCTATATCGCTACTGCTGCGAGTATTTGTTTTTTGAATTCGTTTTTCGAAAGATAAGGCTTTTCTTTGAAAATGCTCTCCCTTGTTAAGATACGCCAAGAGTCTCGGCGTCTTATCCACTTGAATTTTCCGAGTGAATTTTCTTTGTGTCGGCACTCGTAATACTGTAAGATTGTTTGGAGCAACGCTGAAATGTTTGCAATATTATTTCTTTACAAGCTGTACAGCGAAGCAGGGAAAGAAGAAGACAAATGAAATTGACAGTGAAACATACAAAGCGTATTAAAATGTACAACGCGCGAAGATCAAAAGAACTCTTGCTTTGTTTCCGCCGCTCCGGTATCTCTTAATACTCGACGCTTCCATTTTTACATTTCAAAAAATCCCGCATTTTTCGCTGAACGAAGTACCTGTTGTTACTCTCGCCTCAAAAGCTCCCTTCATTCGACACTTACAGGACATCCGATTGAAACGAGATTAATCCATATTTCACAGCAGCTGAAATATACATCAGCCTCGTAAAGCGGCGATTCTTATTCGTCATAAATTCGAGCGGTAGCGTATCTCTCTCCCCCTCGGTGTCGTGGAAAATTTTCCCAGTGACCCAAAGCGCGAAATTGCAGCCCTCCATCTCTCTCGTTCTCTCTCTCTCTCTCTCTCACACCCCCTCCCTCTTTTTCTTCGTCTCTTCATCGCGTGCTCCTAATTCGAGCTTAATAATCGCTTAAATGAAATTTAAAGGACGGAGCTCGCGCGGGCGAGCGGACGGCTTGGGAAACTGGAATTTGCACTCATTCGGCTGCTCTGCGAGAGAGAGAGAGAGAGCGAGAGCGAGAGCGAGAGCGAAGTTATTATGCCGACGCTGTGTGCCTGTGCCCGGCTAAGTAAGTTTACGTTTATACGCCGGCTGCTCCGGGCAGCAGTAGCAGCAGCAGCAGCAGTGCTATATCGCCGAAATCGTGGCACACAGCTCGCAAATAGAAAGTTTGTGTCGCAGCTGTGTACGTCTCTCTCTCTCTCTGCTCTGCTTTGCGTGTGTGCGGGTGTATACGTGTTTCTTGAAACTTGTGCGTACGTTGAATTCGAGTCAGGGCTATTAAAACGCCGGCGAGGGACTCGGTGCGTGCGTATCGGCATACGCTTCGAAAGCTTCTTAAATTTCCCGCGGTCTTCCACGCGCGGGAATTACAAAGTTGCGATAATTGTGCGTCTCGTACATAACTCATTCGCACGTCCCGAGACAAAGTTCATATTACGCGACGCTCTCGAGCGCGAAAACGCAATGCGCGTATACACACTTCATTTTCATCTCCTTAATTAAATGTCTACCCCTTCTATTCGCAGTATATACACCTCTCGGCATACGTGTATATATTATTCTTCGTCAGCGCAATCGCAATTCACGCGTGTATCTGTGCAACATCGCATATAACACACGGCATCGCGTGGGAAATTACAGAAATGCATCCCGGGAATATGATGCTTTGCGCTTCGCTGGCGCTTTTTAATAAATCGCGATCCATCCGCTACAGATCCGCGCATAATGGAGCACTTTCGAGAAATGTAGTATGCGCGCGAGACGAAAGGAAAAATATTTGCTTTACGAGGCGCGCGGGGGTGAAAATCGATCCGCGCAAATCTATCGCAAATATACGAGGAGGATTCCCGTAAACAGATTCGTCTCCCTGCTATGTACCTCCTCTCGTGCATTTTAAATTTCGCTTGACAGACTCTATCTCTCGCTTTTAATACGAGAGAGGAAATATCCCGCTATAATAACGAGCAAGAGCGTCTGCAGCTTCGAGTGTCAATACAAACACAGCAACGCGATAGAGGGAGAGCTGGCGAAGCGTATTTAGTCGTCTTAGCCTCTAGGGCGTTGCTCTCTATACACGAACGGATTGGCCGCTGCGCGCGGAGTCTTAGACGAGTAGCTCTGTGCGGGTAGAGAGGGATATACTCGATTTTCGAGCGGAAGCGAGCTCTGGACAAGTGAGACACGGCTAAGTGCACTTTCCGCCGCAGCGAGCTCACGTTCTATTCGATTGCAGAAGCTTGGGGGACAGTTGCTGCGCCCGCGGAAGAGTATTTCCTTTCTTTGGCTGGATCTCTTTGTCGATTTGCCGGTTTGCTGTTTTTCCAGCTCGACCCTGTGTCTCTTTGCCCTCAACGTAATACTCCTTTTCTTTGGCGGCGAAATCATTTTATCGTATATCTTATGTAAAAATCGCGCACCTCGCAGTTGTGGCGAGAGGAGAAATGAATAAAAAAACCAAGCGCGCGTGACGCAATCTCGCGAGGTGCCGACGAGGTATTTTTTTCCCCGCGCGCAAACGAATCGGGTCATCCGGCGCTTAAGGCAACATCAGTGGAGGGAAAAATAGCGAGGAGTTGCGCTCGTGTAAACAAGCGCGATAAAACAGAGGCATTGTCACGACATGTGTCGCTGCAGTGCTGACGATTCTCTCGAGCGCGCGTTTATTCGCTTCGATCCGACGAGCTTTTTTTTTTTTTTTAATTATGAGGCTTGCGAAGCTTTTTTCTACACTCTTAGCTTTATCGGCGATCCTTATATTTTGTTTGAGTTAGTTCGAGTCGTAAAGCTTTGATCTCCCGGGATGAGAGATCAAAAGCAGAAACTAATTTACACATGCCTCCATCTGTAGTTTCTCGTAAGGGTAGTTTCGACTGCACAGCGCGTAAGCCGATGTCCTTGGAATCCGTAGAATTTCCGCTCGGTCGGGTCTCTGTCATCTCGTTCTGCAGTAGCGACACTGTAGTCTCTCTTTCTTCGAGCGTTGGCCAAACCACGGAAAATCCTAGGGTACCTTTGTCAGACGCCGAACTACCCTCGCAACTTGCTCCAACTTGCAATTGTGTCGCAGTTTCGCGCGCGACGACCAGAGAGAGAGAGAGAGAGAGAGAGAGTTACGCCCGGTAGTTCGTTGCGCATCGTCAAGTATGCAGGCTGTTTGACTTAATTTTCATCCCACTCCTCTTTCTCTATCTATACATCCAACTCTACATCTCGTCGCTTTCTTTGACGACCTTTCGCTCGCTGAATTTTTCACACACACGCGTCCTCGTACTCCATCATCCAAAGCCGTCTCCGAGCTTGCATGCGAAAAATTGTCGAAACGGCCAGGATATGCAAAGCGCGTGAGCTTCTTTTTCCATGCACCCATCTCCTCCGCTATGCGCCATCCGCAGCGAGAGCTGCAGAGCAGGTGCCCCGCAGAGCCTCGAACTCGTTAAGTACATCGATTAGTATACGTTTTGCTTCGCCGGAAATTTTCGAAACTAGCCGAGGCTCGAAATTTGAAATTTCCAAGTTTGCGTGAGCCGCTACTGGGAATTTTGGACGATTTTGATGCATGCTCTATGTATGTGTGAAAATAGCTCGCTCAACTTTCAAACACTGCAAGCTCGCTTATATACGTGTGCGTGTGTTTTGAAATTCCGGTCTAATTTGCGATTGAGCGACACCGTGTGAATTACGCTCGTTGAACTTTTGTGAAAGAGCATATAAGTGCTAGTTCTCGCAGGGGGAATCGAAAAGTTCTTTTTGTAAATTTCTAATTACCAGCCGCTTCTTTTTCGAAGCGCAAACGCGTAGTTCCAGGAATGGCTGCGTATACCGTATTAAAAGCGGGGAGTTATAGCGGGATGTAGTCCCCGGGGCGACGGGACGGGAAGTTATATTTCTGGCGACTGGAAAATTTCGAAAAGGCTAACTTTTGCATCGACCTGACGCACGGCCACGTTATTAATCGAGAAAATTATCGAGAAGTTTGTGTCTCAGATTAATTAGTTTTCGAGGATTGAGGTTTCTTTATACTCTGTCGGCACATACACATATAGCTCGGGATGAATAACGATTTGCGTTTCTCTCTCTGTGCGGCGCCGTTGTTTTAATTCGGAAAGGGAAATGTTTCAAACTAATTAAAAGCTCCCAGAGAATTCGTTCCCGGTTCGTTATGTAAACGCTTTTAATATGATTCAATTACGCTTGTTCCCGGAAAAATGGATTCGGAATTCCGCGTATATTGATGAAAACGAGCTTTTTGATCAGTCCAGAATTTCAGTAAACATTTTTCAGATTTACCGTCCGAAAAAAAGGCTCGCTTTTCATCGCTACAAATCAAATAAAACCCCTTTTGCACAGATACCGAAAAGAGCACAAAAGAGAGAGAGAGAGAGAACGAGTCTTATCGCAACGGCTTACAGAGGAGCCAACTACGACTGGCTGGACACACAATGAAATCTGAAATTGCACATCGGGCCGCGAGCAAAACTCGATTCATAGATCATCGATGTTATCGCGCGCATTCCGGTCCTAACTTTGCGCGAGTGCTATAGTACCGTATAGTCGTAGTACACAGAGAGGAGAAAACTATAGGTACTACGGCAGCGGCTCAATTAAATCGTTTAACGATCCTCCCCCTCTCACAATGAGCCAAGTATGCGCGTGTATACACAGGGCAGAAGGCCGCGCGGCGGACAATCGCGATTCCGCAGCTTCGTCTTTTCAACCACGACCTTCGCGGGTTCCGCAAGCGCGCGTATATGTATAACCAACTCGCTGCGAACAATTTCGACAACGGCCGAAGTTCAACGAGTATCCCAAATATTCGCTCTAGTGGTGTAAGTGTGCTTGAGGCGGAGGTCGAAGAAACATATGCACGCACATTTTTTTAAACTAGACTAGATAATTCAGATTCCTGAGTGTATAAACTAGTATCTTTGAAAAAGCAGAAAATAAACTTACGCAGATGCAAAGCTTTCTCTTTGAAGAAGAAAAAAATACACAATCCTCTGCCTCCGCAAGTTTCTCAAAATATTCCTCGTCACTCGATTCGCCTTACAAATAAAATTCCTCCTTGCAGCCGTGCGAAACTCGGAAAAGTTTCCCGCCGCGCAATACATCCGCAGCTCTTTTCCCCGCAGCCAGTTTCTCGTTTCGCGAGTAGCATAAAGAAGCGTCTCTCTCTACTTTCTCCCTCTCTTTCTCTCGAGCTCAGGTGCATTTTCGCGGCGCATCACGCTATAAGCATATATACCGACGGAAAGCAAGTGGCACTTGGCGCGAAACTTGAGCTTGCTCTCCCCCGCACTGCGCGCTGCTCAAGTTTATCGACCACTTTTCTTTGCCGAGAGAGCAACACACGCTACACCGAGCGCTGCTTTATACATAAACATTATTGCGTTGTCGAGGCGTTCGCTGATATGAAGAGGAAACTTCTCATAATACAGTTCGTAATTAGTTCCCAACTGTACGATATATACACGCGTATACGCATGCGTGTGTGTATTAAGGCGATAAAGTGTGAGGGGAAAAATATTCCGGACGAAGCTCCGCGCGAATGTACGTATAAATGTAAACTACACCACGTCGTCGTCGTCGTCGTCTCTCTGGAAATCAGCATCGGCTCTACAGCCGACGACACAAAGGGTCGCCAGCTCTCTCTCTCTCTGTCGCAGCAGTACGTAGAAAATCCTTTTCGAGTATATAATGCACCTGCGCGTCCGAGTCCCCGTCCGTTTCCCTACGCGCATCCGCACTGCTGCTCCGATGTATTGCATGCATGCATGTGTCCGTATATAGCGGAGCCGCAAGCAGAGCGGAAAGAGCCGGTACAGTAAACCACAAACGGAATAAAGCTTCGCCAAGGCGCCGCGACTTAGCGGGTGTATAGAGAAGGAGGAGGAAGCTACAGCAAGTCCTTTTCCCACAGAGCTTAATCAAAAGCCCGATATCGATCGATACTCCTCCACCTCCTCCTCCACGAGAACCCGGATTTTCTCGGGCTTTTGAGCCCCGCGCGACTACTCCGATCTACATTCAAAGCGAGTGGACACACTGCTGTGAAACAATGCACTCCATGACGGGAGATTTGGAGCCTGTGGTCGCTTGCTAAGGCTGAGGGGAGTTGTTGTTGTTGTTTTCGAGAGTGCTGGGAGAGAAGATGCTTCGAAAGGGAAAGAGTCGGTGGTTTTTGGTTGGGAATTTCCGATAAAACGAGAACTGAAATGTGAAACACTGGTAGTTGATTGGCAGAGATAACGATGTCGTTACGGCGGATCAAAGCCGTTTGCCAGAGAAAGAGCTTTTCGAATGCTACTGTACTCTGAATAAACCGGGAAGTTCTTTATCGGCTACTCGAGCTTTTATACTCAATCGAAAATTATTAAAAAGCTCGACAAAAGCCGAGATTTCTCAAGAATTTTGCATCATTGCATTGAGTAACTTATCCTTTAACGAACTATTTACTCAAATTCATAAATTTACTCCAGCTCATTCAAATCGAGAACAAACAAAACAAGCCGCTTGAAAACACGGCATCAGTGAATCAGCAAAGCGAGTAAACGCGCTTTTTTCAGCTTCCTTTGCTCTCCCCAGATACATATTCACTCGCGCATCAATTTCGTTTCTCCCCGAAGAACCTTAAAGGAAGACGTCTCTAAGTATAACCCCAAGGAGAGCGAGAGCTATAGAAAGAGAGCGCTGGAGGCAAAGATCCCTGAAAAACCCGCATTCTCAAGGATTCAAAGAGGCGCATTCAGCAATGAAAAATATACACAGCAGCGGCAAACTAACTGAAAGCGAGACTCTCCCTTCTCGAAAAATTACTTTCTCCGCAGCTTTTCGACTTTCCGCAGTCATCGCGAGGCTCATGAATTCTAATCCGGTGAGAGTCATCGGAGCCGTGACCTCGAGCGTGTCTTTTCCCCTCGAGGAACGTCATCCTTTGATCAAGACGAAGCTCTGCTAAAGCTCTTTTGCTTCCCTCGCTCTGTGATGGGTTATTTTTCCGCTTGGTGACGTTATGCAAACGGCTCATCCTTTGTCGAGGTTTTATTTATCGCGATAGTACGTTTACTGCGGAATTCATTCAGCTATTGACACTGCGAATGAAAAAAACGCAGCGTAGAGAGGGATAGAGTAACGAAAGAAAATCCAATACGAGTAGCAGTAGCTGTCCACATGAGTCTAGACGCTTCGTCTTGCTCACACGCGACGGTGGCGTCCGTTCGCAAATCGTGTCTCCGCACGGAAAGCAAGGACTTCCGCGGCGGCGAAGCCCACGATTCAAAGCTCTCTTTTGTGCGAGCACGATCCGCTCGGCCAACGTGTTGCATACCAATGGCTCTTTCTCTCTCTCTCTTCCTCTGTGGCGACATGAGAAAAAATATTCCGACTTTGCATAGTGATTCCCGCGCCAGTTTCTCTTCCTCTTTTTTTGCAGCGCTAGCTTCTCATTCATGGCTTCTTTCGGCTTTCGCATAAATTTTCATCGCGCCGCTGCTGCTGCTGCCTCTACTGCTGCTGCTCATCGTCGTTTTGTTTCTTCCTTTCATTTTCTTCTTCGACTTTTATTGCGTTTACTCTTTTGTCTTTATTAGTCTCTGCTTCAAACCACTGCTGTAACTTCTCTCTCAGCTCTACTGGGCGGAATTAAGTTTCACTTGTTTGGGAATTTATCAAACTGTGAAATTACCTTCCTTTTTCCGCGAGTATACACGGCGACACTCGGAAAGACTCGGCCATCAAAGGCACATTCTTCCCTCTAATACTCGCATCCGCAGCTTTTTCCGGGAAAGGCTGTGCGGTAAAAAAAAATGGCGATAGCCGGCGGATAGAGAGCTAAAAAGGAAACGAGAAGCTGCGCGCGCTCATCAGAGGGAGAGAGGCAGGCAGGCAGGAAACGCGGCGGGCCGAAATTGGCTGCGAACTTTCGGTAATTTGGACAAGCCGTACAAGTAATAAACTCAGCCCTACCTCCCCCTTGGGAAAGCAGCAGCAGCGGCAAAGCCGACACATTGACCTCTGGACGTTACGTCTGATCGGCTAGGCTCGAGAGAGATATCGACGCGCTGCTGCTGCTGCTGCCCTCTTCTCGATGTCTGTCTGCCTGTCTGATCAACTGACTGCTGCTCACGAAGCGCACGGCTCTTTCCTGGATTCTTTCATTAGAGAGCGTGTTTTTGCTCGGCTGCAGCTATATTTTGCCATGGTGTACGCAGCGCTGGTTGTTATTTTTGTGGAATTGGTATTCTCGAAACTAAAATACTGAAAAATTTCATTTTTGAAAATACCGCTCTTGGCACGTTATTCTATGGATTCTTGATAAGTCGTAAAAAATGTTATTGCTTTCTCGAAATTAATCAACAAACCGATAGTTTTTACGCAGTCGGTTTACGTAAAAATTGATGAAATCTAACTCCGGGTGCGTATATACGCGCAGTTTTTTCCTGCGTTTATTTTGTTACGTTAATAAATGCGCACGACGAAGCAGCCCACCTGCGTCTTTCTCGGAAAATCAATAATAAAGCAACATACCCATACCCACACATACACACACGTACACCGGAGAAAAGACTTTATCAACTCCATAAACGTTACTGCTAATAAAAGTGTACAAGTATAAAACTCGTCCACGGCTAATACGTGAACTAGTTTATGACGAGATTTCGCGCTCTGACGTCAGCCGAGAGAGAGAGAGAGAGAGAGAGAGAGAGAGCCGCAGAGAGAGCAGACGTCAGGGGTGCGAGCTGACGTCACTAAACGTCGCAACTCTTAAAATGCACAGTCGACCAGACTCGAATACCATCGCGCCCCAACGACGAAAACTCGGCTCGACAAGAAGAGGCTACACCCTTCAAAATAACGAACACGTAATCACCAAATGTACCCGTTTACTTTTCGCCTTATCCCGCGCATAATTAAATTCCCGTCTCGAGGAATATACTCGAGACGGGAATTCAGTTACAGAAGAATAATATATCATTGCAGCTCGATTTCGCAGCGAGAATCACTTGCTGAATGCGCTACACCTACGCGTCAAGAATTCTCTTGCTATCTTCCCAGCTTTAAAAACTCCCTATTCACTCGCGGCGCTCATCAATTCTCTTTTCCCTTTCAAGCCCGCGCTGAATAGCTCGACGCCGGTTTATTCGCCGGGTTATTTTCTACGAGAGGAGAAAAAATTCGCAGACGACGACGAGTGACCCGAGGGACGTAGTGTCGACGGCGACCGATACAAATAACGCGTCGCGTCGCAGCAAAACGAGAAAGTCGACGCGTCGAATTACAGATACACCCGCGCGCGCTCACTCGCCTCGATTAATAACGAGCGATGTCTGGGAGTTTCAAGCCGCAGCGACACGAAAGCCAATTAGCCTCGCCGTAATTTCTACCCACTCCGGTGTATCTATATATGCGAGTGTATATAGGTTTGTACACGGGATTTTTGAAAATTAGCATATATCGAAATTCCACCGAACGGTTGTTCACCGTGCCATAACTGCCATTCAATTATACGCGGCGGGGTCGATTCGTTTGACGGAAGTGTCGGAAATAATAATTTTAGGAGGATGAAACTGTACGCGTGGCGTGTGTCGCGCGATCGTTAATTCGGGAGAGGTGGAGCGCGCGGTGGACGCTCGTGTAAAATAATGGACAAAATTTCGGATAATACTGGCAGATAATGGATTGTTGCTGAATCGGGAATGAAAACGCGGAAAATTGAAACGTCATTGCTTACGTTTGCATTGCGTACTCGATCCCTCCTGCAATATGGAATAGTACAAATTTTGGGATTGGAAAATACCACTCATCTCGTCCCGGGGAAAACCTCTCGCTGCGAATATTACCGATACAGTGAAAGCCAACCGTCCAATAAAGCGTCATCCGCGTCGCCAATATAAATAACCGGAAAAAAAAAATACGCGAAAAAAAAACACGAGCCGAGCACTATTCCCAGCGCGTAATAAAAGTAAACATCGTTGATAAAATGCAAAACATCGGCGCGCTAAATAATCCAAAACTCGGCCGAAAAATCGTCCCCCTGCTGTAGAAACAACAACAAGCGCCGTAACGAGTAGCCGACGGAAAACATTTCGCCCAGCTCGTGTGTACATTGGCGGACTCTCTCTCTCTCTCTGTGTGTGTACCCGTGCGAGGGACAATTGACGGGCGATATCCCTACGGGCTAATAACCGACGAACACGGAACCGTTGCGGGTTATGACGGATGATGTGCGCAGTGTATATATACGTATAGGTGACTGTGACAAAGACACGCGGAATTAAATGTGCGGGGGACGGTGTATGGGTGAAAAAGGCAGAGAGACGCTGATTAATCGTGGGGAGAGCTTCGTGGAGCCCCTTGATTAAATTTTATAAATAATCTCGTCGGCTCACGGGATGCATCCAGTTTTAATCACGCTGAGAGGAATTCGGAAAATTCGAGACTTATTTCGGATCGCGTACGAAACCAGCTAGCTCGAGCGAATTATTCATAGAGAATATGCGTTGCAGTCGATTAAAATTGTTACTAGTCAATATAATTACTTACGCGTGGAATATATCAAAGGCACTCTGATGGGTATAACCGATGCGATGAACGTTAATTGTAACAGGCGTATGACGATAATTATCAAATTCAAAATCGACATTAGCGAATTGATGCATGTGCATAATTCAAATTCCCATATCGATCTCGTCGACGAGAAAGAACTGTATTCCTCGAATAACTTTGGGCGAGGAGCGTCGCCAAACAGCGGTAAACACGTCGGTAGTATACACGCACACAAAGAGAGAGAGAGAGAGAGTCGGGGGCAAAAAAGCTCGTCGGGGCGGCGAGTAAACAGCGTGATCCCAAGCGTAGGATTGAGCGCTGCTGCAGCAGGAAGACGATGCAATTGCAGCAGTGGCAGCAGCGCAACCGCGTGTGCCATTGTTCAAACAGTCGAAGGGGTGGCGGATCGCCCACGGCTTTCTGTTGGCTCTTGCGCTCTCCCTCCTCCGGAGGGGCGACGCGTCTCTCTCGCTCTCTATCTCTCTTGCTCTCGATTGCAGCATCGGCCAAGACACGCTTGATGACACTGCGCAAACAGAGTCGACCGGCAGCGGCGGCGTCGGCGGCACCGATTGAGTCGAGCCGTTCTCGCCTCTTAGTCAAGACGCTAATTCCCGAGCTTCGAGCTTGCGATGGATGTACGTGTGGTCGGCTCGGCTGCGAGCCACGTTTGTCTTGGTTGGCGCGCTGTGTGTGATGTCAGGAGGGAGGGATGGCTGATAGATGCGAGTGGATGCGAGAAAACGCGGCCTGAATTAGCCGGAGGGATTTCGATGATTATCGAGCGCGTTTCTCTACACAAACATACCCACTTGAACTCGAGCTTGCGCGTATGTAAATTTTTTTTAATCATCCGATTAAGCGCAGGACCACAGCGGCGTAAAAAACAAAGCAGCGAATATATAGCCTCTCGTAAAGCAATGGCAATAAAGCTCAGCAGCACAGCGACGTCACCCGGCTCTCCTAGTTTTTTAATACACTTAAATATAAAAGCGCGAGGTGGCGCTGTGGCGAATCCGAAAAATCTTTTATTAAGTCGGAAGAGCCTATAAAAAGATTTGATTAAAAAACTTGCGGGGGCCAAGCGTCGAATAAAACCCACTGAAAACTCGAAGAGCCTTCCAAGTTTTAGTGATTTCATAAAATCCCGCGTCGCGCTGGCTTCTCCTACACAACGCCGAGTAGAATGTCAAGCTCCGTGCACACTATAGCGCCCCCGCGCGTTATTTAATTGTTTAGCCAGATTGATATACATTTAACGCTGTGTAAACAGCGAGTGCGTCCGCTACAATGGGTTTCAGTGACTTTGGTCAACATACGGGCAAACACTGCGGCACGACTCGGTCAACATTGATAAAAGCCGCTCGAACGCGTATAACGGCCGATCAGTCGAATCGATTTTTGCGCGAAAAAATAACGCCTCTGTCGTTGTGAAAGAAGCTTGAAGAGGTAGGGAGTACAGAATGCAGCGGTGATGGTGGGGAGCGTGAGCCGCAGAGAGTCAAGCAGCAGATCGTTAAAAACGTAATATCCGTTTGGCTGTTGTAGGTGATGCTCCCAGCTACGGCAGCAGGCTAGCCGTGCGTCAGCTCTCTCCTGGGCGACGACGGAAGTGGCGACGCGCGCGAAAATCGTCGCCGCAGGCCGACAAGCCAGCAGCAGGAGCAGCCAGAGGTAGTAGTGGCGCAGCGGCAGAGGTAAGTCTGCTCTCTCTATCTCTCTCTCTCTCTTGCTCTTTCAATTTCTCGTCCCCGTCTCTACTCCCTCTAACTCTTTTTATGCCCCCCTTGCGCGCTCGTACATATGTGTGTGTGAACACACACGGCTATCCACCTCTACGCGCCTTTTTCCTGTTTCCACTCACATCTTTTATCTTGTCACGCTGGGAAAAAGCGCTTTATCATTTTTCTCCTTCCTTTTCTTCCGGCGCTTCGCGAGCTTCTTTTCTCCTTTTTTTTTTACTTTTTATCAATTATGAAACAACAAGAACGAAATGGCCCGTGAGGTATAGGGTATTAGAAGCTTGTCGTTAAAAGAGACGTTGCCGAAGCTCGCGCGCGATTTCACCAGATAATATGAGAGAGCGAACTTTCGGATATAATAATAATTGATGAAAAATCCTCCCAAACTATTCGCGAAAAATTCCTCGCGGCGAGAAATCCGAGTTTTATACGAGCTATTCGCGCGAGCGCGCGGCGTTATCGAAAAACTATAAAAGAGTATATAATTATGCAACGAGCTAATAAAGTTAGAAAATTCCTTTATTTTCGCGGTGGCAGCGTCAGCGGCCGACGACTCGATTTCCATTTTCATTTAAAAGCCAGCGCTGCCGCATGTTGCATAAAAATACAGTGGAGGGCGGTGGTAATTCGAGCCCTGGCGCGCTTAAATCGGAATTGCTATCAGCACCTGCGATCGCTGCTGTATCAGACCAAGAGAGCTGGTGTAATAGACTCGTGATACGAATCGCCGATTAAAGCCGTAGACTTCGATTCGCTCGTCACTTACACGCCGAGAGAGAGAGTGATTCGTTTCTTAAATCCGAATTCGACATCGCCGATCTTATACGTGACTGCGGTTTAAGAGAGCAGAGTTGTTCCGAGATAAAAAGCCCTTTTTACGATAGGGCGAATTACGCAGCTCTTTCGAATAAAAATCGCGTATTCGTCGATTATTCCACTCGCGCGGCCTGTTTCGTTCTCTCCATTACCGCGTAAAAACGAATCATCTCAAGTTTGAAAAGCTCGCGCGCGCAATTAGGGAAAAAAAGTTTAAACTGCACAGCATTATGTCCCCTACAGAGGCGACTGCTCGCTCGTTTTTGACGTATATACACAAGCGGAGTCTCTCGGGCAAGTTTTCACGGAGTCGGGGAAGCTTCCGCAGTAGCGCGCTACTGGGATTAAAGAAAAGGAAGTAATTTCAATAATACGAAAACTTTTAATTGCAGGTACTATGGGAGCGGGGATATGGAGGGCGGAGGAGGGCTACAAGCCACGGACGACCTCCGGCAGCAGAGGCACGCGCGCTCGAGGAGTCGCAGGACTTTGCGGCAATCGCTAGGCCGAGAGGATGGCCCAGACGACTGCCAGAGCCTCGAGCGACCCTTCGATGACGATAGGTGCGTGGAATCTTTAAATTTATATTACTTAACGCTTCATCGACGATGTACAAATAAATAGATAGTGTCCGCAGCAGCAGCAGGCTCACGCAGTACGAGCCACCGACAGAAGCGACTACATTATCGTGCCTCGCGTCCGGCCAGCCAACATGCTCCTCCGGCTGCTGGCTGCGGGAGGTCCCGGACGACGACGCGGACGACATGTTTGAAGCAGCGATTAGTTACGGAGGTAGGGAGGAGCAGCGGTTCCAGGGCCTGAGGCTCGACAGAGACGACGAGAGACTCGTCGAATGGAGGCGGCCGAGGCTGCGCTCCTCCGGTAGCTGGCACCTCCGGAGTGCCCTGGACATGGCCGCGAGGACGCTCCTCCTCGGTGTCGTGCTACTCGTCACGCCAGGTGAGTTGGAATTATTTTTTTGAACTCATTTTCACATTCTGGTTCGCTCTGCCGGCCTGTAATCAGGTTTACGAGCGTCTTTTTCTCGGCGCAGCCTCCGTAGCATTTTGGAAGACGCGTTTCCGCTCCTGAGCAGATTCCCCTGTTATTACCGAGGAGAGATCGAAAAAATCGACCGAATTTTCAATATGTTCGCTTCCTCTCACCGTGTAACGATATGCAACGGTTTTTGCCAGAAATCTAATAATAAATGCCCCTGATTCTGAGAATAGTACACTCGTTCAAAACAAACAAACGAAAAACCGCATCTGCAATACCAGTCGAATTAAATTCTACCCAGCAGCCTCGCCTGCATCGTACAAAGCTCTCGAGGTCGAAAAAATTCCTCCTCTGCTATATAATAAATTATTCCGGGAACCGGTAATTGGAATCTCATTAGCGACGCATCTATCACATTCCTATCGGATGCCTTTCGTGCGCGCCCGACTACACACTCGCTCGAGAGATTCCCGACTACGAAGCCGATATTTGCTCGGGAGAATATAATAAAAAAGAGATTAAAGCGTTTCGATAAAGCTCGACTTTGTCGGCTCCTGTGTGTGTGTGTGTGTGTGTGTGTGTATCGATTTTCACCACTGCGGAAAACAGCGCCCGGACTTTTTTTTTCTTTTTGCGGGTAGCACAGCGGCAGTACTGCGACACGAATTTTTAGACGGGAGTGAGGGAGAGAGGCGACAATCGCGGAAAACATTTGCAGTCGCGCTGTAAAGTTTTTGGCTGCTTGCAGACAGTATCCGCTTTTATTGCGGAGAGCAACGCGCGCGCGCAGAGAAGGGAGAATTTTATTTGTGTATGAATTGCGCCGTGCGCGCTTTTGTGATGATGTATTCAATCCATCGTTTCGTTTGTTCTTGAAAATAACACGATTTGCGTGTGTATAGGTTTGCTTGAAAGGCGAAACTTTTTGTAAACATTCGCACACCGATAGCGCGAGGCGATAAAAGGGAACTCGGGATGGCGACGACTCGTTAGTCGCATTAGCGCGTTTAATTTCATTAAAGCGCGGTGGTTTCCTTGGCGGCGCTAACGCGTTACTCCTATACGCTTACTCTCTCTCTCTCTCTCTCTCTCTCTAATACGGTACTACTGTTTCGCTGCGCTGATGCGATTAAAACGCGTCGCTTAGTCTCGCGACTCTTGGCTTTTCCGTCGTCTGTACAGCAGCTTCCTGACTCGTTTATTTTTGTCCTCATTTCTTATATTTTCTCCGTCGATCTGAGCCAATTTCATAAACGAGGCGAGTCAAACTCAAGTGCGCAAACAAGATATGCCTGGTTATGGCGCTAATAATTTTAGTCCACTTAACCTCGTGGCATAAATTATGAGCTTTAAAGCTGCCTCAGCCAGCTCCCGAAATATTTGCTGACTCGAATTCTCTCTATCTCTCTCGGTCGCATAAATATTCAATTCGGCTGTGTGTTCGAGTGGCGCGTTTTGCCGCATATGAATAGAATCGATCGAAAAAAGCATCTAATTATATATGGCTTCTAATGAATTTCGAACGACCTCGCCACACACACCCTTTTCCCTCACCTCCTGGTAGAGAGATATCTCTCATTTTCACCCTCTATCCAACTCAAAGCACACGACCCTCCGTGCTCGTATTCTCTCTCTCTCTCTTCGTTTTCCACCACCGCAGGAGACGCCTAGTGCTTTGATTCTCGTGTAAAGAGCTGGCGGACAATAAAGCAGCTGCTTTGGCAAATCATCGAGCGAAAGGGCATCAGACACGACATTGGTTCTCGCTTTTTGAGTTCAAGCGAGCTAAAAAGACGCCCTTACAAATTGACAGAATTAATTATACGCATCGCTGTCGTCGCGTCGTCGCGTGTCCGTAATTAAATTCTGGCAGCAGTCCATCGGGGCTGGATAAACAGCGAGTGGTAATTTAGCGTGATATTTATAAAGGCGATAATTTCCTTAATTAAAACGGGCGTGTATAGAGCTCGACAGGGATTCTTTTGGAAGCGGGTAGCTCCCGGAGAGAGATTTTTATGAAAGAGATAAGGGTCGACGTCGCGAAAGGCAGAAGTTAGACAGCGCCAAGGCGAAGAGAATAAAACAGCCTAGGGAGAACAAAAAATAGAACACAACGCGGCGGTGACTGCGAGAAAGATGAGAGAGAGAGAGAGAGAGAGAGGGAGGAAGGGCCGGAGCGCGAAATTAGCGGCGAAAGTTGTTTAATATAGAAAGTTCTTTTCTAAGTCGTGAGAGATAGAGCTGTATATACGCGCGAAATAACGGCGACGGCATTGTGCGCGATCGCGAAACTTTCCGGCCAGGCTAATGCCCGTAATTTATTTATTTCCCAATTATTTCCAGAGCCAAGCTATTCTTCTGGCCCTTTTCAAGTCGTGCTGCTACCGCGCTGCTCGACTTTTGCCTTGGCGTTCGCTTGCTCGCAAAGCTTGCGCGCGGAGAGTGGAGGTCAGAGTTGATGCAAATTTTTCCGAGAGTCGTACACTTGGCCGCTTTTCGCTGACTCGATATCCCGGCACTGCCAGCTGCAGCTTTATACTGATGAGCTCCTGCGGAATTTTTCCCAGCAACTTTTCTTGTTTGCTCCTCCGACTTTCGGCAAGTGAATAATCATCCGCGGAGAATTAATGAAAGACGTGTACGTATAGCGAGCGATTATTCCGCAGCGAAGTTCCTATAATTATATAGACGCGCTGTAAGGAGGAGAAACGAATCAGCCGGCAAACGAGCTTAATCGCTTTAGAGCATCTACCGTCAACGTCGTCGGTAAATGGTTTACATTGAATCCTCTTTCCAGCCCGAGCAAACGATCGGGTAAGCAAAGTAAGCGAATTAATTATCCGCAGCGATTCAATCCCAAAAGATTAAAAAAAAAAAAGAAAGAGGAACTGCGATGACACTTATCTCCAAGTGCGCATTAAAGAGAAACGCGACAACGTCAAAGTTGTGCCACGCTACGCGCAAAATGATCGAGCAAGTCTCGAATGATTCCGATCCATCAACGCAAACTCGTTGACAAAAGCGCATCTCGTTTCCTGAAAACTAATTTCCTGGCTCTCGCTCTCCGCAATTTTCTCTTCAGCAGCTCTACTTTTTCACGTCGTCGAGTACCGTAGCTGCTGCCGATGCTTTTTTGTTTTGCTCTCACTTGAAGCTGCCTCGATCAGCGTAACGCTGCAGCAGTAGCAGCCATTGTTTCCCTCCAGCTGCAGCAGCTCTTCGCCTTCTTTGTGAATTGTTTATTTCTCGCCTGCGAGTTTTTCAAGTGCCACAGTGCGCGCGAGCTCGCGAGAGAGAAACGTGTATACATCATGCTCTTGAATAAATATCGCGCGCTTGCGAGCGTGTCGATCTTACCCCCTTTTTATCTTTAATTAACTCGCTCGGCGCGCACGAGCTTTATAGGCGCGTTTATTCACACCGAGCGTGGAAAAAGAACTAGCCGGTGTTCGTACAAAACTGGCAAAAACTTTTAATTAAAGACTATACCACTCGCTCGCTTCGTGTGTCTTTGCGCTTTTTTTTTTGCAGACGCGACTGTGCACGCATATAGTCGCGTTCAAGATCTCTCTCTGTGTGTATTACAATCTTCTTTCGGGGACTGTTCACGCGAATGAAACAAAAAAAAACAGTCGATGTATTTTGTCCCTTCTATAATTGAATTCGAAGCACCGATGAAGCGTGCTTTATATTTTTCAATAAATCCCCTACGTCCGCTCGTCGGGCGAATAATGAAATTCCTTCCCGTGATTAAATATCGTAATTAACGAGTGTAAATACACGCCGGGCGCTTTTATTGGCATAACGAGCGTTCGACTGAAAAAAGGTGGAGAATTCTCGAATAATTATTTTAAAATGCATCCCAAACCGATCGATCGCTTGCGTATTCAAAACAAGAGAAGCAACTCCACTGCGAACAACGTTGTTAACGAAACTTGCACTGTACACCCACTCACAGAGCAGCTTCGAAATTCAATACATCGAGCGGTATATTAAACACAGATCATAGATTTCCTCTCTGTATACAGTACGCGAGGCTAAGTCGAGCAACGGCGCGCGTTAATCTATCCCGTCCGATCGGCAGCATCCCTTACATCCGCCGAAAATCAATTACTTTTCAACTCCGCTGCATCCTCTGCTCTCTCGCGCGCGTGCACTTATGCACCAGATCGATAAACGGAATAGTTTCCATCGATGGACTCTGTATACTATCTCGTGCGTTTCAAAAGCCAGGGTTGAAGATAATCCCTCGAGCGAGAATTTTTGATTCGCGCCGACGAATCAATTCCCGAGATTACGACTCCCTCGAGAACTACACGGAGCTTCTTTTTTAACCCTCTGAATAATGAAATGACGCTGCATTTTTTATAACGATGATTTCCCTCTGGGAGACCAACTGCATTGTGTGTAGGTATATAGAGCGAAAGGTACAATGGAGCGGCACTTCCTTTGCCGTCGGTGAGCGTGCGCGCGCGCGCGCACGACAGTAGCACTTCAATCATCGCGGCCAATAGCCGTCCATCGCGCCCCGTCAACTTTCCCCGACAAAAGGCAACATCGATATCGCTCCGCACAATGCTAATAGACCGACGCGACGCTCGTCCGGCAATTACGTGGCTTGAGGGCTAATTTCATAAGCGCTCGATTTTCTCTCCCCAAAGATATACACGTTTCTTTGAGCACAGGTAAATATAGTGGCGAGAGAACGAGCTAATTAAAACGACAGCGCTGTGTATCGCGAGAGACGTTTATTGCTGGACGAGGAGGTGAATGAACGGATCGATGGCCGGTCACACTTTAATGACCCCGCGCGGCGTTTATATTTATTTACCGAGATTTCATTGCGGACACGAGCTATAATTAGCTTACTTCCTGTATACACAAACGCCATATAATACACTGCGGTGAGTTTTTAACGAAGTTAGGGAAAATCGAGACAGTTGAGCGAGCGCGAAAATATCCTCCACAACGCTTTGTGTGTATATACACACCTCGTCGAACGGTCATCGATGGTCATTCGACGAGGATTAGCCGCAGGTTATCGGATCCTCCGGTTGCAATCGGTGCATGATTATTCGACGATCTAAGCGCGCGCTCTGTATCCTATTAATTTCGACTCGTACAAGCATACGCCGCAGTCGCGGATTTAATGATCGGCTCAGAATATCCCGCCGCTGCATCGGAGTATACACTACTGTCGCGCATAATTATTCCCTAATGCGCTAATGCTAGGCTGATACTCCCCTTCTCTCGCTCACGGCTACTCGCGCTTCGAACAAGTCCTCAGAAGTAGCAAACATGCTCGAGTGCCTGTGTAAATACGCTCGCACACATACATATACGCGTATATATATGTATATCGCGCAGTGCGTTATGAGTGTACACACGCGGAGGGGGGCAGTGTGTGCCAGTTTGCATACGCACGCGCGATTGAGCCGGCGTGTTTGTGTTTGTGCCTGGTCCATACGGAGAGCAGCAGCAGCAGCAGCGGTATAGTAGTAGTGGTATATAGTTCCGGGAACTGGCCGGGCCAAATGAAGGAATGCCGCGCCCCGCCGCTACTTCCGCTAATATCCCTGTAGGTTTCGAAGGATTATTAATGTCGGCCGGGAGGAAAGGGGGAGAGCATTGATTACGACGGCAAGCCGGATTTACGCCGAGATCCCGGGGTATACGACCTGCGCGCACTATAGATGTCAGCTGCACTGAGACCCGGCGATATATTCGAGTGCTATATATGTATCGAAACAAAAACAAACGGCTGCATCTATTCCTAAAAATCATCGACTCGAGCATATTCCGCGCGTATATCCATAACGGATATCCCTTTACTATACAGCCCAGCTCCGTCCTCCTAGTCTCGTAAAGACATAGCCGAGAGAAAATATTCGCTCTCTTAGCGTGTAGAGGCTTTTACGAGGCGCCACCGATCGGTATACGCGATTAACTTTACAGCGTGTTATCGGTCGCGGGAGAAGTACTACCGGGGCTTACGGGTTAATGCGCTTCGCCGCAGCCAAGGCGGTGTATAACTTAGAAGTCGCTCTCGGGATATCGGGTAAACATATCCGGAAAACGATTATGCCGTTCGTTTAGCTGAATCGCGAGAATGGCGGAGTAAATGAAATCTCGGAGCGATTTTACTGCGACGCGTTTTTTTCAGACGTATTTCTCGAAAGCTTCCTCCTCCTCGTAATCGCTGCCATATTGGCATCGTCATGCTCTCTCTCTCTCTCCTCTGCGCTATATATGAGCGAGCCCAGGAACGGTGCCAAAGTAAAGTGCAGTATTCTATACCTCGGCTCAGCAGTCTCTCGATCGTAAATACATCAGGCCGAGAACCGACTTCTTCTTCTTCTCCTCTCTTCTTTCTTCTCCCCCGCCGCCATCATTTACTTATTACCCGTGCAGGCAAGAAGCGCCGAATTTGTTACGCGAGCGCGCGCGCATCATTTTTCTTTGTATCGAGTCCGGGAGAGCAAGGGAGATGTACGAGAGCAGCGCTGCTTCGAGCGAGAGATATGGGGGAGTCGTGGGGGTAATGCAAAATCTATTGTGAGCTATGGAGGGAGGATTTTTTTACCCGGGAGCGTACCAGGTTTGACGGATCAGGGGTAATCGAGTTGGTGGTTGAAACATTCCGCGGGAATTTTACCATATCGTGCGGTAATAACGCAATTATTGCGTGGAGTTCATTTGTATTAATTGTCCGCGTTAGTTTACCCTGTTCGATTGAATATATATCGCGTTGTTCGCTTATCAGTTGGCAAACGTATAGACGATTACGCGTGGAATATACTATTAGGTTACATGTAATGACGGGATTCCCCGATGTGACATATTGGGTTACGTACTGCGTATTACACGCGTGACATGATGCGCCTGTGGGATGTCTCACGCTTGAAAAGCCATTTTGGATCATTAACAAAGGCAACCCGATCAGTTTCTTTCAATTACGCGATGCAACGGATATCTGCAGCTAGGGTCAGTCGTACCGAAAATAAAGTATACGATTCGCAATTACTCGCAACGAGTAACTCGATGTATTTCGTCTTGAATCTCCCAGCCCGGCAAACATCCCTCTCAATCGTCGCATCCTGGGCTTTGCCATCAGTCGAGATTTTCTCGGAATTTCGCGGCAGCCATCAATCCAGCCGCAGCGAGATATCACTCGGCGGCAGTGGATCCCCAGACGCGCGGAGAGAGAGAGAGAACTAATAATGCAATATTGCGGCGCGGCATTAAGAGGCCAGCGGTGACACGGCGGAGCTCGTAAAGGGCCGTTGCCGCTGGCTAGGAGCATTGATTACCTTTAATATCTTCGATACGCCGCCGCAGCTTTGACAGACCCGACCGCGCTTCCGAGCGGTTTGATCTCTCGCTTCGGATTTGCGTCGCCTGTCAGCTGCTGAATTGGGCTTGCGCGAAAAACTTCTAATCTAGGCTTTTTCATTCCAGGGCTGTGCAATCATCAGGATGCGGTGCATATAACGGCGATCCTGGGTGAGAGCGTGGTGTTCAACTGCCACGTGGAATTCCCGGACCAGCATCCGGTGCCGTACGTCCTCCAGTGGGAGAAGAAGGTAGGCGACACGGTACGATATCGGGCTACGAAGCAGCAAAGCGTTGCGAGCCCTTCTCTGCTCTCTGTCCGTGAGTTAAAGTCGAGGGCGCCCCTGGCCAAGGCCGCGCTCCTGGTGCCAGCCAACTCGCCCGCCGCGCTACTGCTGCCTGAACAGCTGCGTAACAAGCTCGCGCTACGCCACCACACCCTAAAGCCCAAGCTGGCTAACGTGGAGAACCAATCGATCGACGTAGGATTCTTGGTAAGGATGCCCTCGTCCGCACTTGCCATTTCTACAAAGCTTATATATTTATACTTTTATATTTACCTACGTCTCTTTGGGCCTATCTCTCCGGAAACCTCTGCGACAACTGTATAGATAGTATATCTACTCTCGGGAATCGGAGCTTTTTCTCTCTGTGTACACGATATTCTGGAAAGGCCATGATTACCAACTTTTTAGATTTCACTCTAGTTACCTGTACTCTCATAGATTTAAGCTATATTGCGCACAGTATACTATGATGTAAATATAGTCAAATACTCTCTATAAAAAGTTGGTATATTATCGCTCTTCATTATACATATTATAGTCGATTGGTTTATTGGTACTTTATTGGTGGCTTTTTAGATTTACAGTAATTATTTATATTATGCTTTAAAACTATATCTAAATTAGTAATAAGCAAATGACTTCGAGTAGATGATCTAAGGAACTGAAGGAACCACGACGACTAGATTATTACTGTCGGTGATCTACAACCCTAATTGCAATATAAATTTAGTTTCTGTTCAAATCATCGGTCATATGGGGTTTCCGGAGATGTATTTATCAAACACGCATTGGGTTGTTCAATTCAATTCGTTCCACGTGTACTTCAATTTTTTGTAAAACCCAATCTGAGCAATGGCAAATGTAAACGATACCGGAATCCTCGCCTGTGTTGAAAAAAAAAGTACGGCTTTAATTGAAAAACACGAGAGATGAATCAATACTTGTGTCGAGTTACCTTTGAAAGTTTAAAAGGTCTTTGTTGTGGTGGAAGCTCGAAGATAAAACGGCGAAGTCTGTCTGGTATCAGCGAGCAGCAGGTAGGGGTCAGCCCTCGAACACGTAACGTAACGTTGTGTCAAGCATCGAAGAGATTTTTTGTCGATGTATACGTCTTTTGTCGAGATGATTGTCTGTCTCTTTTTTTCTTGATTTTTTTTTTGTTCTATCAAGGCTGCTTTTGACGTTTGTCTCTTATACAGATATATTTTTGTTTTTGTTCGTTAATTGATTCGATTTTTTCTGCATATCTATACTAATATTACACACTATATAATTATACAAATGCCGCTCGAAGCGTGACATTCGTGATTTCGGCAATATAACTGTTTCGACTCACAGAGAACGTCGATCACACATATGTATCTACAATAGTGTTGTCTCTTTTTGTTCGGAACGCAGTTGAAGCAAATGACTCTTTTGTATATGCAACCGTTTTTTCTCGGAATTGGGAGGGCAGAGCACGTTTGAACATTTATAGCTCGATATAGCAAAATAATTTATCAAAATACATTAATCATAGTGTTGATACTTTTGTTCATTAGCGACTCATCTTTCATTCAAGCATTTTGAACTATCTGATCAAATTCGAATTTTCATCTATACATTCAGTAGATTCCCTCCGATAGTCAGACATGCAGAGTTCATTGCACTAAGGCGAGATACATCTCTCATGCTCCACTTACGTGGAGATTAAACTTTACAACATTTTCTCTCTGTGCGCTGTTCGATACTAAAATACAGTATACTCGCAATGAATGAATCATTCGCCGTAGTCTGAACTCGATAACTCTGTCATCCTTTTATCAGAATAACTCAGCCATAACATCGCGTCTCTGTCTCTCTTCAAACTCCGCTGTCATGCATGCTAGTTCTGCCTGATTATATGCATCGAATAGAGCCTTTTTTTTTGCACCTAATACTAACTTTGTACTAGTGATTTTTTAAAGAGTTATGTCGGTGTGTTTTTTGGTATATTTTTGAAACTGTTAGTTTTTACATTTCTCCGTGTATTTTTTACATAGTCTCATAGAGATCCGTATTTTTTAGAGCTTTTTTCTTACAGCAGCTTGTGCATGCACTGTAGGCATAACCGCTTCCTCAAAAACTTCCGTAATCCCAACAACCCTCCCACTCACGAGCCTCGCAAATTCTATAATAAGCAGACAATGCAACCATCCAAACATCGCATGATAATCACACGATAAATGTGAACCAATAGCACGCGGGACAGCCTCGCATAACTAACGCATCGTTCAATTTTACCGATTCGAAGCTCAATGCACAGCGACGTACGCATGGGTGTATAATCAAGAGCTCGAAATTTAAAGCCGTCCGCCGCAGCTGCATAATGCAGCGAGTGTCGAGAACTAAAAAGCAATCTATTATCCATAGCATTATCGTGACTGTGTGTGCGCGCACGAGGGCTTCTCTGTACAGTATAGTGGAGGACGATTCGAGAAAAATAGATAACCGCAGAGCGCGCGTAGGTTTAACAATAAATCTCGTGTATCCATTGCAAAACGATTGGCTCTGCGGGCTCGATAAATTATCAAGCGAGTAGCGAGAGAGAGAGAGAGAACGCGCACGAGGTCGGCGAAATGCATTATCCATGAATTCAATATTGACACCGCAAACCCACTAGCTGCCGCTGCTGCAGCGCACCGTTCGATTCTCTCCGTTCGTAGATCTGTAATTAATTGATCGATTCTGTCTGCCATTACCGCGATCGTCTCATTATCGACGTACTTAGGCGTCTGCGTGAAACACTGCCGCCACGACAGGAATCCTCTCCCGTATACACCTAGTTTGCGCCAAGTAAGTATGCTGTATCAAAGTTCGAGCTCTCACTACTGTGCGGCTGACGCGATTTGTCGAAGATTGCGCGTCAAAGGCTCCTTCTTATCTTCATCCTTGCTGAGTACAGTCGTTTAGTCATTGTTTCCCGAAAGCCACCCTTGGAGCGATTTAAATTTACAAACCGAAGCGTAGCTCACGTCCGAGGCAGGAGGAGAACGATGAAAAGTACGTAAAAACCAAGTGCATCCTTTCAGGCTCTCATAAGCCTTCTCTCACTCACGAGAGACAATAAAGATTTAAAAAGAGAGTCGGCCTGGTGGTGGAGAGGAATTAAAGCGAGCGGAAAGGCTCGTCGTTAACAGTATAGCCAGCGCGATTCCTGGAAAAAGCTCTGGCGAATTGACTTTTTGCGCTGCGACTGTGTATATATACGTATATATAGAGCAGGCGACGCGTAAACCGATATATAAAAGAATCCATCTCACTCTGACTCAGTCGCAGAGGACCTCCAGTGCTGAAGAGGCTATTGCTGCATAAATCACCGGCGCACGAGGACTCGGGAGAATTAGTTACAGCCGGCAGCAAAAACTTGCGACTCTGACTTATCTCTTTTACTCTATATATTTCTATACAGACACACACACACACACACGCGCCTTCTCCACAGGCTTTCACCCCATACTCTCATTCCACTCTTTCGCCCTCGCGCTCGCTTTCTTTCTTTCTCCCTCAGTCTTTCTTCTAGTTCGGACAATGCTCGGCTGCTTTGTATCGCGTTTTCCCTCGTGCAGCGAATATGCAGAGGAGAGAAAGAGCCCGAGAGCGAGAGAAAACTGCGTATAGGCCTACGCTGAAAGCGACGACTACTACTACTACTACTACTGTACCCGGAAGCAGACGCTTTGCTCTGCAGCGCATTTTCTCGTTCTGGTTTCCGAGCTATATAGAAACTCCGGCGCGGTTTGACGCGCGCGCGCGCGCAGTTGCTTTTCGTTAAAAATACGGCCTCTATGTACGTTTGCGAAGTTCACCTTTGTCCGGATTTATCGGTTTTCTTTTTGTTTCCTTCAGTCGCGAGAGCGCATCAGCGTATTATTCGCGAATATTTGCAACGAGTGAAAGAGAAAATTAGTACTCTCGGAAATTCGAGACCGCGAAAGGCTTACGCATTATAGCATCAGCCGGCCTGAATCAAATTAATTCCGTAGACGTGCGCAACAACCACGTCATTCTCCCGTCTGGCAGCCTGTCGACAGCTGCGAATGCACTCGAGCGAAATCCTTAAAGAGTCGAGGCTACACTGTGCGCTGTTTCCGGCAGTGATTACATCGACGCGTAACCCCCGAGCGAAATGCAAATTAATGCGCTGCCATTGTTCCGGCCGGAGCTCTGAGTTATGAATTAGGATCAGTTGCATTGTTTTGTCCTGAAGCGCTTTATTCATAAATATAACCCCAGTCGTTTACCCGCCTTTCCTCGTACTCGTCGTCGTCGTCGCTTCTCGTGCGAACGAGAAAAAAGCATCAGCTATACTCTACACGTATAATACGGACGCCCGAGAGATGAATGGACTACTCGGCTTCATTTGTTTGCTTGAGAGGAAAAGGAGTGGAACTGAAGCACGTCTGAACGAATCCTGGGATTTCTACTTAACCGAAAGCAAAGTCCGCAAAAGCGGAATAGACGATCGCTCTTCCAGCAGCCTCAAACAAAATATGATCAAACGAGAGCACGAGCGTACACGTGCGCAAAACCAGCAAATATCACTCGGAGCGCAGCGCGGCGCGAATCAAAGAGACCTAGGCAACGCGCCGCCGGCGGCGTCGTTCTTGCGAGCGAATCAAAGGAGCTTTCTCTCTCTCTCTCTCTTGGTTAAAACGCACCCTCGAGTCCCTCGATTTTCGAGCGCAGCCCCTCATAAGGGAACGAGCGAGAGGAAACTCTCTGCAGCGAGCATAACGTAATTTGATGAAACAAATGGAGACGTGAGGCAATGTGCAAACACGCGCGATTCAATTTTCCGGCACTTCCCACTCGCGGCCAATTCTCTGCGTCTACTGCACGAGGGAGAGACTTCTCTTTAACCATTTCCAAGCTTTGCGCGAGAGAAGCTTTCCTTATACTTCGGGCTCCCCATCACAGCCACCCTTTTCTCCGCTAACGACGATTGCGCCGCGAAGAACGGGACCTCGAGATTTACAATTAGCCTCTTGCGCACGTGAAAAGTGTAACGAAAGCTCGAATATTCAATCGACGTTAGTCACTGTTCCTCGTGAAGAAACATTTCAAGCCGGTAAGCTCGTGCCTGTCGCCAGGCTAATTGCATTCTCCGCGCGGAAATTCTCGAAGAAATGTAAATCTCCGGCTGATATCGACCCTCGCGAACCGCCGGGAAATGGAGGAAAGAGCCTATATCCTGACGAGCCGGGGGAAATATTAATTTATTTCGAGCCGAGAGGTCAGCTCACTCCGATCGTCGCTGCACTTGAATTCCCTCGGCCGAGCTTTATTTCCGTCTCACTGCTCTCTCGCATACACGCAAAGCACCTCCCCGAGTTTCCCTCTGTCTTGTGAAAGGGAAAATATGACGTTTGAGAGCACGAAGCTATTGTGTAATTAGGCATCGCTTTGTAGGGATTTACGTTGAGAGGACTATTGTCGATTAAATAACGGGCGTATAATTAAATTGCTTTGATCGGCGCAAGCTCGAGATGCGAATTTCTCAGACAATATAGAAACAGAGATAAAATCCAAAATCAACTTGCAAACTGCCGCGTAAGTAGCTACATGTTTCTCCATTGTGCCGCGTAGCGTAAGTTTAAAGTAGCTTTACCTGGCGAACAAAGGCGAAAAAATTGTTTAATTAAGGTATGTTGTTGCTCGAGCCAGGATAATAGTTTAACTTTACTCTGAACTTAAGGCATGCAGCTTTATACAACTCGGAAAATTCAGACCGGTTCATCGACTTCATAGTACTTGGCTTACAAGAGAGGCAACATAACGGTAACACGCTTTTTCTGCAGATTTTTTAAGAAAAGAACAGGAGGTGAGAGCAAATATTTAAACTTGCACGAGAGAAGAAAACAGAGGTGTAACAGCAGGTTCGCGCAACACTATCCATTCTCGCCGGAGACACTTTTCCCTCTTTTCTCCACTTCTCTCTTTTTTCCTTTCGCCGACGCGTCTCTCTCTCTCTCTCCAGCCTATTACGAATGCAGAATAAATTTCCCCTGCGAGACATTTTCATGAATCGCTAAATTTAATTAAGCCGTTCTCCTTTCCACTCGCTGTAGACCGCCTGACACTGTAGCAGGGCTGCTCTCTTTTTCGACTAAATCGATCATCAATGGTAATGATCGTCTTCGCGATTTTTTTTTTCCTCGTTCCCCGCGGCACGGCAGAAAACACGAATCCAATCAATGCGCGCCGGCGAATCCGAAACTCCGCGTCAAGTTTGTCCGCGTCTCCAAGGGTAATATTTAATCTGCAGACTAGCGGTAGCGAAGGAAACCGTCGTCTCGGTCTTGAGACGCCGCTAGACAGTCGCTTCAATTTACATTCCCCCGAGAATGCAACTAAGCGTGCAGTCAGGAGGGGGGGGGGTAGGAACGAACGGCTGCAACTTCTATCCGGCTATTATATTGACAATGCGCGTTGCGGCTGAGAGAGAGAGAGAGAGAGAGGGAGAGAGACTCCGGGAATGCAAATTTCCACGGGGAAGAAAAGTAAACGCTTAACGAGCGGTAAAATCGCGCGCGGATCGACCGAGAAATAAAGCAGGTAGCGACACTTAACAGATTAATTGTCCGGGAGTAAACGGCCGCAAAGCTGAAACGGTTTAATTAAATGGAAAGTTTGAAAAAAGCTTTGTGCCGCGCTTTGATTCGCTATTCTCTCTTCTCTCCCGGCTAGTTGTTCAAATTGGAATTGCGCGTTTGATTAAAACTCCTTCAGAGGAATATTCTAAGCTCAAAGGAAGCTAGATAATTCTCTCCTACAGAAAGATCACAAGAAGTTGCTGTGCCTTCCAGAGAGTAAACAATCGAACTGCATGCCTGCGCTTGATTCGACAGTGGCAGGAGGAGACAAACAAAGCTCGGAAACGGGATTAATCGATCGACTTTCCACAATGGCCACGTGGACACCAGCGCCATGTTTACGACGGCGTATGCAGCGCATTTAGAATGCCGACGTCGACGACCAAAGGATTGCCGAAGGGGGGGGACGCCCGCCGACGCTTAATCAAGCAAATATCGATGCGGAAGGGACGTGACTCGTCGCTTGCGGGGGGAGTTTTTCGACTCCTTTTTTTTTTCTCCGCCTGATACAGGCTGATGGGACGGGAGATTTATACCTACGCGCTTTTTGCAGCCGAGAATTAAAGCGTTATGAGCAATCGTGCGGAATTTCAGTGCTCGCTGAGAGAGATAGCAAGAAGCGAACGAATCAAAGCGACGACGTCCGCGAAAATAAACAAGCGAGCCGACGAGCGCAGAAAAATCAAAGAAACATACGGCCAAATAAAAATCAATGACTGGGAAAAGTTAAAGAGGATGAAGTCGTCAAAGGGGAAAATACAGAGAGAAAGAGCGAGCAAAGGGAGATTGAGACTCGAAGAAGTGGTCTGCTAGTGGTGGGTGGGTTGCGCGCCGGTGGTCTGCGGGACGTCCACAGTGGCCTGCAGCAGCAGCAGCAGCTCGAGTCGGCGAATTTAATTTAACGAGAACTTTTTGAAAGTCCAAGAGTGAGAGAGAGAGAGAGAAACCTCAAGAGGCGAGGGAGAAAGAGAGTTCGAGACTCTCGGGGCGGGCCTCGAGACTAGAGTCGCCGGCGCGCTGCAGGCAGATATCGATTGAGCGTTAGCCGGTTAACCTGTAGTTGGCTTAAAAATAGGACGTTAAGAGAAAGACGGCCACGTATTCTGTATAAAAGAGAGGCTGCAGTGTGTTTGACTCTCGAAAGCGAGAGACCTGCTACTCAGGCCAAAGTGCTATCAGTCGAGTGTGTCTGTGTCCCGCCAACAAATGTGCAGTCGATGATCCGGAAAAGAACGCAACCGTCCAATTCCATGCGTGTATAGAGAGTTAACGAGAAAAGTCGCCTGTTGTAAAAAATATAGCGTTAACTCGTGCGACACTTTGCATACTTAACGCTGCACCGAGAGTTTAGCGAAGAAAGTTCAAGATAATGCGCGGCGGAGCTTCGGGTACACATCGGAAAGCGTATTTACATACTTTAAAACTTGTAGCGCAACAACTACTAACCGGTTAGATGAGCTTTTTCGCGGATGCTGTGTATGTGCGGATCATTCGCTCTCCCGTACACTCACGCACACACAGCTTCTCTTTTGTACGCGTGGAAACTCAAAATGGCAATATCAAATTTTTCGAGCTCTAAAACCTGTTCCGCGTCGGGCGCCGTGATCCGAAATTGCTTTTTTCCGTGCTTTTACAAAGCTCCATCGCGCCCGCTCTATCCATGAGAAAATTCAACTTTATTGAATCGTTTTGAATTTTTCAAAATCACCGGGTGTCGCTTTACTCCTGCCTTCGTTCAATCAAATAGTTGCAAAGATTGCAGCGGGCAAATTGTGTCCCGAAAAATAGACGACGCGCGAGCGCGCTTTCAACGTCGTCGTTTCGAAGAAACGTGAACATCGCTTCCGCGGTAAAATCAATAGACTTTTTTGTCATTATCGCCAAAGCTAGGGGAAGCTCGTAAAGGAAACAGCCGAGAGCAATTACGCATAATTATTCAGCATTATCTCCCGGAATAGATGAAAGAGAATGACCTATAGATCGTCGGGAACAGAAGAAAAAAGCGATGAGAGAGGCGAAAAAAAAAGTCGTGTAAAAAGCCTCGATCCAACGCTGGCATTGATTCCGTCGCATGCGACTGCGTTAGAAAGAGAGGGACGCGTATAGAGTCTGCGCACACGTGAGAGACAGAGTGGTTAGGAGGTCGTGATACATAATGCAGCCAGTGGCGGCGCTCGAGCTGTAACTACTCAACCGTGTCAGGGTTATCAACCCTCAAACGCGGATCCGAGCCTCTTCTTCGTCTTTTTTTTTTTTTTTTTTTTCATCCCCCCCCCCCTCCGCGTTCATTTTGGGGTATTTTTGTACGACTGGTTAACCGGTTCC
>CM053168.1:1437530-1456559 GCA_012977825.3 Pteromalus puparum | reverse complement strand
AGCTGTAACTACTCAACCGTGTCAGGTCTATCAACCCTCAAACGCGGTTTTTTTTTTTTTTTTTTTTCATCCACCCGCTCCTCCGCGTTCACTTTGGCGTATATTTGAACGACTGGTTAACCGGTTCCACGTTCCTTCTTTTTTAGCCCGAGCTCCGAGGCTAAGTTTAGAATTTATGCATAGCCGACTCGCTCGTTATGTTTCGTCGCTGGCTGATCTGCTGTATACTTTTGGCTGGAAAACTCTGTTTTTGTTGACTCCACGCAAGATTTATCCCTCTTTATTTTCCAAGGCCGCGCGTATAAAGACGAAAAAACAAACGCCGGGAAAAAGCTCCTGTATTATTCTGCGCTCGCAAAGTCCTAGAACTTCCGCTTGGCAAAAAAAACAAACAAAAAAACACACCCTCGCGCAGCTCAAACCTACACATGTGCAACATTATACCGCGGAACGTCAGAGGGACAGGTCGATTAATTTTTCATCGTCCAACCGAGAGAGAGAGAGAGAGGATCGAAAAGTCTGGCTCGACGGTGAATGAATTTCCCATGAAGCGCGTGATGCCAACCGACGCGCAAATGAACCGAACTGCGCGTCGATGATCGTTTGTGTTGAAACATTTCACGCGGCCGGAGATTCGACGGTTGCGTATATATATCACACAGTCGCGAGCGGCGAATGAATACCGGCCACTGTCGCTCTCTGATTACGCGCGATTTTATGCACCGACCGGACAATGGGCCGACAGAAATTGTAACACAAGCGCCCGCGCGCTCGCGTTCGGGAGCTTTTTTAAACTTGTCTTGCAGAGCGTGCTGACGCGCTTGGCTGGCTATTGAAAATTCCCGATTGTCATAAACATTTTCAGGAAAATGCGGCTCGTCCATTATGCGAAAAATGCGCATTGTGTACGCGAGATTTTTATTTCCAGCGCGTAAAGTGCATTGATTTGAAGAGAGAGTAGTAGTAACATCCGAGTTCGGTCGGGCGCTCCGTAACTCGCGTAATACCGCTCGTTCGTAAATAAGAAATTTTTCCTCCGAATGTAAAAAGTGTACGGTGCACACTTTCGAAGAACCGCCTCGAAATTGAAAAAGGAAAAGGTGCACAGCACGCGCATAACAATATGCAATCCATCACCGCGAACGATGCAGTCAATAACTCGGAATATACAATAAAACAGGGTCTCTCTCTCTCTCTCTTTTGCATCCCCCGAGGAAACAGAGTAAAAAAACCTCTTTCCTTTTTTCATTTAAAAACGTCGCGCTGGCATCGTAAAACAGGAAATGAAGTCGTAGGAAATTCAAAATGAGTTTCCATATCGCGCATTTGGGATTCGCAAAAAAGGAACAGGAGAGAGAGAGACTGAGCCACGCGGCGTTGCATACTTTCTTAACTTTATTTCCTCGTTACTCCAGCGCACAATGTTACTTCAACATCCGGGGCTTCGTTCTCTTTCTCTTTCGCTCTTGTTCCACGGATGAATTATCAAAACCTACCCGCCGGGAGCAGCGGCTTCCATACTCCTGTGCTTTTTCTCTCCCTTTCTCTCTTTCTCTCGGTCTTTCTTTTTCTCCTCGAGAGCTCAAATCCTGACCTACATACACGGGACTTCAAGAAGCGTCTTCACTTTTCCGATTCGAGAAGACTGACCAAATGTAACTGTTCCAACGTCAACTTTTTTGTTTCTTCTTCTCGATCGTATATGATATACTCTCTTGATATTGCTGCTTTAATCTCGAAACTCCTAGCGTTATTATTATATTCAATTTTTCACTTTTATCATTTCATACACAGAATTTGCGAGCAGTATTGAGTCACGCTTCGACATTATTATGTCCGTAATGATTCGAGCTTAACCCAAAATTGCGCTCGTAAAGTATTAACTCTCAACTCCGATACTCCACAACTTAATTAATTTATTAGCACTTTCGAACAAGGACCGAGTAATAAACCAAACTTCCTTAACGGCAATATCCTCGCGTTCCCTCTCTCTCTCTCTCTCTCTCGCCTTAAACTTAACCTATATCGAATGTTAATATTCTCCACGACGCACGAGCGCAATTTAGCGTTTCGGAGAAAACGCGAAGAAACCCAACATTTCATCGTACAATAAGAAAGATGAATACTTAATGAGATTCATTAGGAGAAGAGAGAAAAAAAACTCGTGCACGCGGAGTGAATTACTCGACAATTACATAGAAAAGTCAGGACGCTTATTTGTTCGTTTCGTGCACAGGCCTTTACGCGGTTATCAGGGCGAAGTAGCAGGCACCTTTCATGAATAGGTTAAGGATGTTTACCCCGCTTCGAGAGAAAGTCGAGAGCGAGCTCGCGATACGGGCGCAAAAATAGCGACGACGACGAGAAAGTAGTCGGTCTGTGCCTTCCCTCCACTTTCCCCCCTTTCGCCGGAAGAACCCTTCAGCTACGTAATTTATTCCAGTATCGTGCATCTCGGCCGTCTCAACCGCGCGCTCGTACTACTTTGCCTTCAACCCGTTTGCCCTTCCACACCGGTCTTTTTTTTTTCTATTCGCGTCTTTTATTTATATTTTCTTTTTCGCCTCGCGTTGCGCTTTCTTTTATTCTCTCTCACATTTTTCCCTTCCTTTGTTTTTTACCTTCCAGCCTGAATTTTTCGATATTGAAATCAAGTTTAAGTTTACCATGCAAATTTTGAAAAATTAAAAAAAAAAGTATACTGTTCTCTGTTCCCGCTGTGTAATCCATCATGCTCCCTTGTCATCCGAGTATTTTTCCTCCCTTTCCTCGACTTCGTACTCGACGAGCTGCGCACATTTGTTAATTTAAGTTCCGTCTCTGAAAAGCGAACTTTTTCATGCTGCAGCTGCCGGTGACGACCGACATTCCTTGGCTCGAGAGTCCCTTTGATTCCTCGAATTACGCCACTGCATTCTCCAACAAAAAATTGTAATGTTTCTCGGAACACACGCGCGTTATCCCGTTAATTATTTTTTCACATAAAACGCGCTCTTTTTCCTGATTAAATGAGTCGTACCTTCAGCTTTTGCGATTCAAGCGCGTTTTTGAAATATTTTCCAGAATTTTGCAAGAGGTTCTTTGTGCGAGGACGCGAGCGCGCGAGGAAAACATCCCCCCCCCCCTTTGAAGGGATTAGTAATAATTCTCGCAGCGTAAACATTAATTAACTTTGAATAATACCAAAAGAATTTAATTAATCCTGTCATGCTTTTGATGATATACACGCCCCTCATTTCCACCCTTCTCTCACTTCCAAAAATCCTCCACACTCTACGATATTATAGGCATGCTTTGAAGTAATTACATCCTGCGCTTCCATCCCTATCTCCCCTGCACAACACTTTGTAGCTCTTTTCAAAATGTCATTATACCACACAAATGACGTACTTTTTTGATTTCTCATTAACTACGTCACATCGCTACATGCATCTGTTCATTTCTGTGCTGCTAACAGTGCACGCAGCTTTGATATACATTATTAATAATAACGAGCGAAACCAGTCGAACGCGTATAGCTCCTCCTCTTTTACAGAGCGTAATGATGATACAGACTCTCGCGAAAATGAACTGGCGCAGCTCGGTATTGTGTGCGAGCATTTCAATAATTGCATTCTCGTCATTGCATTCATATTGTGACATATTTATACAATGTTTTCCGGCGAATCAGACTTGAGGCAATCGACCTACGCGTTGCTAATCGAACAAAACGAAATTTATGTACTACAATACGTTGCGTCACGTCTGAGTAGCCGAGAGAAGATGCAAGTTGCGGATCCCACGTTTATGTTGCGTTTTGATGTTAATGCAAGGGGCAGGAGATACCTATATACATATGGTACGAGTCATACCCGACCCACAGTGGCGAAGGCTACGAGGGTCGCGTCTCCAAGGTCGGCCCGAACTCGCCCTATGGCGGTGCGAGTCTCAACTTGACCAACATTCAGGAGAGTGACCAGGGCTGGTACGAGTGCAAAGTCGTCTTCCTCAACCGGTCACCCAATAGCAACAAAAATGGTACCTGGTTCCACCTGGACGTTCACGGTACGTACAAGCTCACACGAATTTGAACAATTTGAAATGAAACAGAGTCGATAATAAAAAAATGTTCTTCTCCACCGCAGCGCCGCCTAGATTTACGATAACCCCGGAGGAGATGATCTACGTGAACCTGGGCGACGCGATCATCCTCAACTGCCAAGCGGAGGGTACGCCGACGCCGGAGATCCTCTGGTACAAGGACGCGAACCCAGTCGAGCCATCGACGACCGTCACGATCATCAACGACGGCACCGAGCTCAGGATCTCGACGATCAAGACCGACGACATCGGCGACTACACCTGTCTCGCGCGAAACGGCGAGGGCCAGATCAGTCACACTGCTCGCGTCATCATCGCCGGTCAGTGTTTATTACCACATCGTATTTATATAGAGACTTGTAGCCGACGTACGAGTGCATAAAGTGCGCCGGATATAGAGTTGCAGCGCTTCAGGGGCTTACGCCCTTAGTAGTTTAGCTAAGCCTAATTTTAATGCACACGTGTAAAACTAAACTTGCAAGTGTATAGCGAAGGGTTTCGCTTAAGTTTCCCGTGCGCGCGCAGTAAACCGGGCTTCAGCCGAGGGCGACTCACCTCAAGTGCCAGCGTGGAAGAGGTATTAATCCGCTTTAAATGTTTTAGGGATTATTTAAATCTCTTAATTGCTAGCTCGCTATAAATTAGCAAACAAAATAACCGCCGGTAAAATATTATAATCCACGTATGGTATAGAGGCCGAGGTAAATTAAATTTTTAAAAAATAAATACAGAAAAAGAAAGAATGAAAATCGAGCTCTAGCTCACCTCGAAGCAATATCAGCGATGCAGAAGGCGTAAAGTCGTATCTTCGCGCTAATAAACATATGTTGTAAAAAGCATTCACATAAACCGCTACGTGACCTGAAAACCTAGAAGGCAATCATTTTACACCATAAACTTCAAGCTCTCCGTGCACAAAAACTACGTTGACACAGAGCTACGTTTCCCCGGGTATACAGTCGCATAAAACTTCAGTTTAATAAAAAAGCACCTCCAGTGATTTCTCGTAATGAAATTGTGAAAAGAAATTGATTGCCTAGCTGTATATTATAACAATAACTATCGCCTATTTCCGAGAATCACATTATAATTTCCATCGATTTTCCGGTCATTGAAGTAATGAATTTGTTGCGAGTTTAGATAATAATATTCATCATCATGTTAATAGGAAATGAATTTGTGATTATCATTCAGAATACACCTCGGTTCTATGAATAGAAAATAGACGTGATCGCGCGCAATTATAACGGCTGATTATTATGCAATTTCATCGAGCGCATAATACAATCCGGTTAAAAATAACAATAACCGACGATTTCATCAACATATCGAAAGCTCCGTATAGTAAAAATCCGAAAGAGAGAACGAGCAAGAAAGCCTGATCGAAGCTCCGGGTATTGGACTTTTAACCCCTTAAATCCATAAATTTTATGGACACCTCGAGAGAGAGAGAGAGGGAGAGGACGAAGCATCTTTTCCCTAGCGCTCGCGCTCGTAAAATTTATAGGTCGATGCATTCAAGCCTGCCGCCATGCTTGCGAGAGTCTCTATCCCGCGTAACTTCGCGCGCTCGCCCTTCTTTCTAGGGCCGCGCGCGATAAAATTCGCGTTAGGCAAAGTGGTTACGCTTCCGTTTGGACCTGCTGCAGCAGCCAATTAAGCCTGAGCTCTGGGCGTTATAGGGCGATTTGTCTTTCGCTCGGCTCCTCCTCTTCTTTTCGCCGTAGGATTCCACTGCTCGACCTTTTTTTTCTGAGAGAGAAGATGCGAGCGAGATTCCAAGCTTTTGTGTGGAAGGGCGTTTTAAGGGCGTCGTCGAGAAGCGCGAGGCTGGATCGCTGTTTTCACTTGGCTTCGTCGACTCTTTGATTCGAGTTTTGATTTTCGAGGGAGTTTTTTTAATCGAAAAAAGAAGATTCAATTTTGACGTTATTCTCACGGGCGAAATAATACTCGCGCAATTAAGAGAATAATTGAAACGTCGAGCAAGCAATATCTCACAGCCCAGCCAAAAAGAGACAGCAATTAAAATCCTCTGAAATAAGCTGCCAAGCCGGCAGAAAAGAGTCTTCCATCTCGATTGTATCAATTAAACTCCGCGAGATACCTCCTCAATCTCAGACATCACGCTCGCTCGAGCTCGACTTCTTCTTCTTCCCCCTTACATTTATACGTCATTTTTCTTCTCGAGACGTCTTTATTCACCAGCGGCCTATTTAAAATTCATATTTCCCGCAAGTTCGCCGCGCGTAAACACGCGCACCGCTTGAATATCATTACCCCCGTTCTCTCTGCGTCGCTCGGAGAGATGCGTCTTTCTTCTCGCGCGGTACGCGTTGTCGTCACCGTTGATCCCCTGACTACGACGTCGTTTCAAACGGCAGTTGCACTTTACGCGCCCGTGCACGGCTTTAGGCTCGAGCGCACTCGAAAAGAGCTGCTGCCGCTACTGCTGTTACGTCTGAGGGAGAATCGCGGATACGGGGGTGATGTCAGTGTCGAGCGAAGGAAATGCTGGATTCCGGATGAGTTGCCCTGGTGTATCATGATTTGTCTTTCTTTTTTTTTTTTGTACACGATAGAAAAGTTGTGGTTTTTAAATTGTACACGTTAAACGTCGGATTTTGACAGGATAATTAAATGATAGAGTATCGCGAGGATAGGACGTTGATTTTTCAGTCTGACGTGAAACGCGGCCTGTCTCTTCGATGGAAAAGAAAGCTAGATCGGATAAAACGTCAAATTCTCCGATACAACGTCGGAAGCTTCAAAGCGATACTTTCATCTCGGCATATTACATTTATTCCTCGACAACAGGAGCAAACACACAGAAAGCTCTAAAACCTCGAAGCATAAATCATAATCCCCGAACCAGCCTCTTTCTCTCTCTCTCTCTCTCTCTCTTCTGCGAGCGGTGGCGATCGATAGCCGCGCGCGCGCGGAGCATCCAATTTCCAGGCTCTAAACTCGCAGTGGAAGCAATATTTTCATTACCTCTGGCCCGTAATACCCCGGGACACGCTCTCTCCCATAAAGCTCGCAAGTCCCCTCAACCGCGCGTACGGCAAACGAGCTTCGCTCTCGCGTCTGCTGACGCGACGACGACGAAACTTCTCCACACCCGCCGGAGAGAAAAAGCCATTATGACGCGATGCTATATAGCGCAGATGATATAAAATAAAAATGCATCGACGTTGCACCACAGGCGGAGCCGTGATAACGACGCCGCCGCAGAACGAGACGAAGCTGGAAGGCGAGAACGTGGTGTTCCCGTGCGAGGCGAAGGCGCTGCCGGGCAACGTGACCGTGAGCTGGTATCGCGAGGGCGCCCCCATCTCCGAGGTGTCCGAGCTGGACACGCGCGCCTCTGTCAGGATGGACGGCAGCCTCGCCATCAACCCCGTCAGCGCCGACGACTCCGGCACCTACCTCTGCACCGTCAGCAACGGCATCGGAGAGCCCCAGACTGCCAGCGCCTATCTCAACGTCGAATGTCAGTACGACTGCACCATCGACCGCTCGTTCTGCTCGACAGAGTCGTATACTGACTAGATCACTCTTTCAGATCCAGCGAAAGTGACGTTCAACCCGACCGTCCAGTACCTGCCGTTTCGCATGGCAGGCGTGGTGCAGTGCTACATCAAGGCGAACCCGCCGCTGCAGTACGTCACCTGGACCAAGGACAAGCGGCTGCTCGAACCCTACCAGGTCAAGGACATCGTGGTAATGGGCAACGGCTCGCTGCTCTTCACCCGCGTCAACGAGAACCACCACGGCCAGTACACCTGCACGCCCTACAATGCTCACGGCACGCAGGGAAGCTCCGGCTACATGGAGGTCCTCGTGCGCAACCCGCCGGTCTTCACCGTCGAGCCACAGCCAATGTACCAGCGCAAGGTCGGAGAGACCGTCGAGATGCACTGCGCCGCTCAGGAGAGCCCTGGCACGCAGAAGCCCACCGTCACCTGGCAGAGGGTATTGTATTTTACAAAACTTTCGTATAGCGGCCGAAGGATGAATTTTGACACGAGTTTTATATGACATTTGCAGAAGGACGGCGAAGAGCTGGCGCGGGGCCGGGCCAAAGTCGTAGGCGGCAATCTGACGATCGAGAACCTCAAGCAGCAGGATTTCGGCGTCTACGAGTGCGTAGTGTCGAACGAGGTGGCGACCATAGTCAAATCGACGCATTTGATCGTCGAGGGCACGCAACCGCACGCGCCTCACAACGTCACCGGCGTGGCCGACCAGTTCTCCGTGACGCTCTCCTGGCAGCCCGGATACTCTGGTGGACCCGACTACAAGCAGGATTACACGATTTGGTGAGTGCTAGCTGTCGGGCTGGTCGCTGTTCCCTTTTTCCGCTTACACGCTGCGCTGTCGCAATTGACGATCGATTCGACGCGAGCGAGAATTCGGAAATTCGTTTTCGGTTTCAGCCCCGGAAATCCGATTCGTTTTTTATCGAGCTGTAAAATTCTAGATTTTACTGCGAGAATTGTATAACACAGTTATGACGCTTGTTTCGGAAATGAACGTTTCGGTTTAAACCTGCGAATTATAACGGTATTAGAAGCAACCACAAGCTGCGGCAGTATATTCGATGGAGCCGCTATCGATGTATGCGTCCGTAATTGCCTATTCTATGCTGTCACTCAAAGTGTCTGAATGCGCCATCTGCGTACTATCGCGATAACAAAAATGGTTTTAATTAATCCGCCGAGCTAATTAACTTTCATCAATTATGCAAATAACATTCTAATCTTCTCTGGCTTCATTCGAGCTAGTAAATCAAATCTCACTAATACACCCAGCACTGATAATGATGAAACGGTATTTATAGTACAAGAGATGACGAGATATTGTTTCGTAACGCTTGGTGTTTGCAAATTTCAGGCATCGTGAGGAAGGGGCTCAGGAATGGAAAACGATTCCCGTCACACCTTCCGGAAGCACAACGGTGACGATAAGCAGGTTGAAGTCCGGCACGAATCACGAGTTCCAAGTTGTCGGGAAGAATGCGCTTGGCGATGGAATGTCCAGCGGTATAATTACTGTTAGAACTTTAGGTAAATACGCACATTGAAATTCATTCTTGCTCCAATATTCACTATTTTCACTATTAATAATGTACATTGTTCACGAATGCAGACGTGGAGTTACAAAAAGCACCAACACAATCATCGACTTCGGGAAATCAAATACCGGCAGCTGCAGCAGACCAAAGTGGTGGTATGTTTTCTCTGCTTCACAACAATTTTAACTTTTTACTTTTTTAACAGTTTACTATAAGCTACATGATTTTATTTTATATTGCTATTTTTACATCATGCTCCCTCTTATACATTCTCATATGGAAATTCATTAGTGCATTTCTCATGATTAGTTTGTACATTTGAAGGTATCACATCCGAGAAGGGACGCAAAGTTCTAAATGTAAATAAAAATATCGCCCTGAAAGCTCGACGGTGTTTCGAAAAAAGACCGACATTAAAACACACTTTATCCGCTACAGATAGTATAAAACGCGAAGCATGTTAGATTTCTTGCGCGAGGAATTTAGTTTGCAAAATTCTCGAAGCAAACAGCGGAGCAGCACTTTTAAAAGCGTCCCGGAAGCAAAGTTCTAAAGTTCGCAAAACCTCGAGCCGGCCTTCAAACCGTCGACGGCGACGGCGGTGCGGGATTTCTTCTATCCCGTCGCGACGTATCGTATCGGCAAACCCATCGAACTATTCGCTCCACTTCCGCCTTTATTTCCTCTTCCCGAATTCGTCGGTTCATTGCTCGACATTTGTACACAATGACGTTACTTGTATTTTTTCGGAGCCTTTCTGTCCCGCGCGTTTCTTTGTCCCTGCTTTTGACAATTTCCTCTCGTTCGCTTTAACTCTTTCCGATGATAAAAGCCCCCGCTGTCAATGCAAACAGAGCGGTACGGAATTTACATTGCATTTAGCGAAACTATAATTAACCTACTTTCCGAAGAGAAAAAAAAATAAAAAGCTCTGAAAGGTTCAATTAGAATGTAATTAATTCAAACGGCTAATTTAAACGCAGCGTCGTTCCGACAAAGCGCTCGATATTCCTTTCCTCGCCTTTATCTCATTCACATTTCTCGTTTACCGCATTAGGGGTATTAAAGCTCGCTTTATTACGATAGCCGTTACAGAGAAGCCGTATGGGAAGCGCCGAGAGATCGCTTAGAAGTAGAAGCTCTGAAAAAATGCAAATAACCGAGAAAAAAATATTTATGCGCTCGCGTTAAAATCGAGCAAGCGGGAGAAAGGAAGCGCGAGACTGAAAAAAAAAGGACGAGTCCTCGAAAGCGATATTGGGAATAGGAGAAGGACCGAAAGAGGAAAAAAATAGAGAGAGGGAGAGACCGGGAGAGTGAGCAATGAACTTAATCTGCTTAACTCTGGGAGATGGGGAAGAGGTCGGGGGCAAACGACGACGGTGGAAAAAGGAAAAGCCGCGGAAGGATAGAGAGAGCGAGCGAGGAGAGCTAGCGAGCTTCATACATTTTAAACGAGCCAAAATGACGAAAACAATCCCGACGCTAATTTCAAAACCGTTGAATCCGCGCACAGCGCCGGAATCCGTTTACCCGCCGGAATTCCCTTATCTTCATCTTCTCCGTAATGTTTCCGTCTTCGCGCGAAAAAAGCGTTTTTTCTCTCATTCCCTCTCTTTCGTTCTCAACGAAAAGCCTTTGTTGCTTCTTCTTTTTTCTCTTTAATAAACGGACGAGTTCGTTAGTAGCATACAATGTTTGTTAAAATCGCTCGGCTGCACGACGGTCAGCGTTTTGCGAATGTGCGGCTACACCCGCAACAGCAAATTCCTCCCCCTTGCGGCTGCCGCCGCAGTTGTCGGGGGGAGGGCGGAAAATCAATTTCTCCCTCGGATTCCACGCGAGCTTTCTCTCGCGCGTGCGAACGCCAGGCCGCTATTTTGCTGAATGTGTCAATTTTTCGCTTTAATTAACGAATTTATCGGGGCTTTGGCCTAGGCCCGCACGCACGCGCGCGTTCATTGTCGCTCTCGAGGGCTTGAAAAGTTAATGAAAAATCGCGAGATCATCAGTTTCCAGTCTGTTTATTGGAATGATCGTTTGTTTCGTCGGGCTCTCGCCGCTGACTTTTGCTGCGCGTTTAAATATTTCGATTGGAAATTCGTCGGATAAAATTGAATTGTCGACAGTTCATCATTGTATTATAACATCTCATTCCGCATCTTTTTTTATCATGTTATATCGCATCTTTAGAATGTAATTCTCGAAGTATTAGCTTCCTATCGTAGAGAAAAAATATTAGCATACATACCATTATTGCATTTTACACTTTATCAAGATTTGCAAGATTTTTTAGTAGAGCTCTTTTTACGGCTATGCATAGTATTGATGATCCCTCACAGCACTTTCATGTTTGCATAAACCAAGTGCGTGCGCTTTTTTGTTCGCTTTTTTATTACAACAGCTTCGCTGCGTGATGGCATGACGTTTACGATGCCCGCGTGTGTCCCCCTCTTTATTCTGTTTTCGTTCAATTACACGGTACAGTGTCCATTTTAAAGTCGATTTAAAGATAAACTGTTTTTTTTTTCTGTATTTTCAAATTAAATTTTGTGATTGTTGAAAGCTCCAGTATTCGATTAATTTAAATAACTATTTAAAAACTTGATAAAATTGTTGAAATATATTTGATTAAACAAAAACGATTAAAAATTTGCATAGTAAATGTAAAATTCAGAGTATACGCGTAACTTGATCAAATTCGAAATAAAATCATGTTCCGAGAATTCCATAAAGCGTAACAGTAGTTTGCATAGCTTGCTTTTGATTTGAAAATGAATGAATCATTGATTAGAGTAATTTTGGCCCTTAAGAGTATCATTAGCCCAAACGTAAGAATGTGCTTGTTTACGTTATAATTGCTTAATGAAACAATAAATGCGATGATTATTCTGTAATTATTCAATTTTTTTTTCGTTAAGCAAATATAACATGAAGAAATATATTTTTACAGGTGGGCTAGGATTACCCTTAAAGGAGAAAGTTACCCCCGATGATGGTAGGCGAACAGTCAACTAAAGCTCTTCTCATCGACGAGACTTTCAAGATCTAATTTTCGCGTGATGATTTCAGGACCGAGGCCAGGACCACCAAGAAACGTGACTGTGACGGAGATCAACAACGGATTTCTTATAACTTGGATGCCTCCGCTTGAGAGGAGTCATCTTGTAAAATTTTACACCATTAACTTCAAAACCGACGGGCCGTGGAAGACCCTCAATAAGGGGCAGATCCGACCAGAAGATACAAGTTATCTCAGTGAGTTTTCTATTCTTTTTAATAACAAACTTCCTTACAGCTTCTTAGATGTTAGTAACATGAACTAATTTGAACTTTCAGTGAAAAATCTGGTCGGCGGCAGGACGTATTATTTCGTAGTTTACGCCAATTCTTCGGATAGCGCTGGCGCGAGCGAGCAGTACAAGTATTCGGTGCCGGCGCGCGTCAAGCACAAGGCCATAACTGCCGGTGTAGTCGGCGGGATCCTCTTTTTCATCGTCGCGATTATTCTCAGCATCTGCGCGGTCAAGATCTGCAATAAGAGAAAGCGACGAAAACAGGAGAAAGGTACGAGTATACAAGTGACCACATTGGCCACATTAATTGACAATTTTTTGACTTTGGTCCAAGCTTGCTTCCCCCACACAGCGTTGCTTCTCTTTCCTTTACACTGTACGTTTTTTTTAAATAATAACTTCTTACATCTCGAAGAGAAGCAACGTACTCAAGGTAGAAGTGACGACTGACGACCACATCCCTGGACGTGATAAGATCCCGTTTTAACACTGTTTTGTAATATTATAGAACTGCTTTCAGCGTATAACATGGTGACCTGCCGGGTAACAGACGCCCGAAACGGCGCAGGGCAGGGGCCCCAGGGAACAGTGCCTTTGAAAAAGTGAGTTTCACAGCTTGTCACCCTAAACTTACGAACTATTACTACGATCAAAGACTTAGAATTAAGATTCGCGTTCTCCAACTGGGAGAACACTGTAAGATAATAACTGATAAGTGACTAGTCCGATGAGATCGTACTTGCATTTGTTGCATACAATTTTTTTCGATATTTTTTGTCAATTATGAGAAGATATGCAAACTTAATAAATAGCTGATACTTTTGTGTTGAACAATTTTCAAGTGTTGCAAACATTTTCGTAAATTAGTACATAGCAAGAATTTCAATTGATCTTGCGATTTCTCGGCATATCACTCTTTAAATAACAAAGCTTAACTTTTCTACTTACCGAGAACTCTTACTAATACTAATATGCAATTACGTTCTTAAATTTATAAGAGTACTAGGGTTTAGTCAAAGGTGTAGGGTTTAACAACTAACATGATAGGAAAGAAAAGCACCACAGCATTTGTTTTATCTTTCACGAGCGTTTCATAGAACTAAAATTATACTAAGTCTTACTGTTAGATAAAAGAAGATAAAAGACGTCAAATATCTAGATTGAAACTAAAAATAATAAGATTCATAAAATATCTAGCTTGCATAAAATTCGATTCTCTACGATACGATATAGTAGTCAATGTTCTTTGATCTTCTTGTCTAATCACTCTATAAAACATAGAATAGACGAATAATAATCTTAGAACAGATTAAGATTAACCGAAACAGCAGAGGTATTTTGGACGAAGACGAAAATTTTTCATGAGTATTAAAAAACAAAAAATGCATACTATTGAAACAAATTCAAGATTTGAAAAAGATTTTTATTTTCGTTTTCATTGATTTGATACCTTGACAATTGATTGATTTAACGCTTGATTCAATATCGTACAATGTACCCTCTGTACAATGAATTATTTATCAACTGTATTAACTCTGTTTTCGAAATGACGATGTGGTATAAATGTGAATTTATAACGAGAGAGTATTCAATGAAGTGTCATAATATATCGAAATTTGTGCGTATTATTTAGTGAATTGAAACTAATAAATCACTTGATAATCTTTCCATGTAAGTCGATTGTCTTAAATTTGTTTTCTAATAGTAAAAAATACGAGAAACCATTGTTGCACCGTTACATTTCACTGACAGACGACTTAGCAACTGTCATGATCCACCCGATCTTTCATTATTCACAAATCGGATTGAGCCGTCACGACTCGAATCCATCAGGGAAATTGCATCGTCGAAATGAATCATTAGCACAATACGTAGATGATACAATTATAATTTTGAACGGCATCCAAAAGTCCACAATACGACTGCAGCGATGCCTATTCTGGATTACGACATTTTTTTTATTACTTTTTTTTTCTTCGATAATTTGATGCCGTGACTTTCCTTACAGACCGGAACAAGTCTTTTGTTAACTTTGGTTTGGTTTTATCTTCTTAAGAGCCAGTGAACCAGTCTTTTTTATACATCATCATCATTCATTTCTTCATCGAAGTGAAAACTTTTTTCAACACATTTTTTACTCATCCTCATTATTTTGTGACTATATTTGGTTTGAGTATTCTTTCAATTACCATTTTCCATGATGATTTTTTATCTTTTCTTTTTTGTACATCTGGATCTTAAGAAGGTTTTTGGCGTTGGAATATTTTGTCGTGCACCCGAGGTCGAAGGATTCCTTTGCACATCCTCTCATACTATGCTTCCACTCTCCTTCGTCCTCGCGGCAAGCACGTGGAATTTTAATGTCGAGCAGTCGCGATCATCCTTGAAGATTACTGAGAAAGAACTCGACTTCAATCGTCACGCGCAATTTGCATCGCTCTTCACATCTTTTTTATCGCACGTAAAATATCCAGAACGGGCTGTACGGTTCAGTACAAAATCAAATGTTTTGGTTGTTTATTCCGAGGTATTCAATGCTCAGTGGAAAGAATCGTATGAAAACATTAAATAATGTTATTTTCAATACAACAGAAATGACAATTTTGATACGTCCAAACGATAACATTATTTAAAACTTTAAAACGATATTTCTATGCATACCATTTTTAACTCAAAGTAAGCAGCCAAAATATTTTCAATGGAGCTATAGGTTACAACATGCAGGTCTCTTGAGAAAGCACAAGAGTAGCGGAGTCGAAACTAGACAATTTAAAAGTACAATCCTCATCAATCAAAAATATTTCAATCAATTTTATCAAAAGTAGTCAATGCCAGTTTCGACCGTGCTCTCTGTGATGAAAAAGAGAATTAGAGTTAAATGTTCTTTTGAGTAAAAAAAAAAAAAAAAAAAAAAAATCCGTGGACTGACACTACGCGGTGTCTGCATTGTCCTCTTGTGTGTTTCCATAGGTCGACAAACTTAAACGCTTGCGGCGAGTCAGTGTCGACGCTGACCCGTTGCAGCCCGTTGAATCCGCAACCACCACAACCTCTTCATCAACCACTTCCTACGCAAGTAACCCCCGCCACCACTGCCACCTCGGAGCCGGTCCACGATCAGCCGGTACCCCCGAATCGTGATCGTGATCATCACACACTCCATCTCGAAAATCGGGATTACGACAGCGTGTTTATCATAGAGAGGCGGAACAGTAAGCCTAACATCCGCTAAGCGAGCCGCAAACCAGACCAGATAATTCAGAGATATATAACACTCGAGAGTCAGTGAGACAGAGAGACAGAGAGGGAAAGAGACAGATCGAGCATTAAAGCACACACAGACAGTCAGTCAGTCAGTAGCGCGAAGACCAGTCCCATCGGATCGCAAATTATCTATATCGCTATCGAGAGCGAGACTATCTACTCGAGACTCGAGACTTAACGGATAAGCTGAGAGAGGCAGACGTCAGCTCTGCTCGCTCACCTGCTGCTGGGCAGTAACGCTGCTGCCGCTCCAGAGCCAGCGAGCCCGCTGCAACTGTTGTTATTACTGTATATTACTGCTACTATATGATTAAAAAATTATTACCAGTTTTATTACCACTGTGACCGCTATTATATACATGACACACGAGAGAGAAAGAGATAACGTGCAAATTAGCAGAAAAAAAAAAGATATTACGAGAGAGTGTGCGAGGCAGTACTGGCTCTCCGCTCGCCTGAGATGCAATGTTACCTGCTAGGACTAATCTACTTTTATTACCGCAACTATAAGAGAAAACGCAAAACAAAACTAAATACTACTACTGCTCTATCGTCACCACCTACCACCTACGTACTGTCTATCTGCTCTACTACTTAGGATGATTGTCATGAAAAACTGTAGATGAAAAGAGAGATGCGAGAGAAAGACAGAATGAGAGCAATATGCAGGCAAAACAGCTATAGGAGACTTTCACTAGTTCATCCAGTCAGTACCCTGTACCTAAGCTCGGCGGATTAGGGAGTACATAGATAGCGCCATTCAACACCATTCTCACCATTATCACGACAGACAACAGTAGATTACTACCCAATTGTACTTATACTTTTACTTTCATTATTCATTCATTTGTTCCTTTCATATTGTCTATGTTGTTACTGACTTACGTTATATCTGCTTTTTACCTAATCGTGTTATTTATACTGCTACCCCCACGTAACCCCCTGACCAACAGTAGTGCATTGCCTTTTACTCAGAGGTCTCTCTATACATTCTCTGTAAATAATCAAGATAAATGTCGTTTTAAATACTAACAAAAAATGCATGCTTTTAAAAAAGGAAACAACCGTTGACTAAAAAGAAAATTTACAGAAGTATAGTAACTAAAAAACCTCTGACTGAATAGTAGCCGCATAGTTGTACTTACTACCTCCTCGTTTTACGCAGATAACGAATATTTTGTATTATTTCAAGTGATTCAATGACGTTATTTTATTTTATTTTTTTTTTCGTAACGATGCGCTGGTGCTTAAGTTGTAGGACGTTAAAATTTTCGTTGTAAGCTTCTAGTACTTACAAAGTATATAGTACGTACAGTGTTAGAGAACATATTTTTTTATTCATTGTCTTGGGGTTACACTTTGGTTGTGATTGTTTAAGAATCAGCGGTTATTCGACGATTGAGAATTTAAATTTCTTTTCTCGGTTATTTTCAGTTTCTTAGTACTCGAAGATTCCTTGAATTCATATAACATGTAAACACAGAAAACAGTATCAAAGTAGGTGCAAACATTTTTTTCCCGCGATAATTGTTTGCAACGATTTAGCCTATACGAAATACAATCTCTTCTGCCGTCCACCTATGTTCACCTTGAGTCACCTGTCACTATATAATTTAGATAAATGTGATTTTTCTGAGGAACGAGTTTTTGAGCTTCCAACTCACATCACTATTTAATGATATGCACTCTGTAGATTACCACGATTTAGCTTTAGATTCGAAAAGGTTCAAAAGAAAAGGCGTTGATATCTTACTGGAAGCAAAAACTTGTCCCTCCTTTTTTTATTGTTTGTAAATACACTTTTGTACAACACAAATATATATGCGATTTCTTTACTTTTCAAACATGTTTATACTACGATTGAACTATTTATATAATACGAGAGTTTTGACGTAACTATTTTTTTCTATTTTTTTCAATTTTATTGAGATCTTGACAGTAGAACAAAGTCCTGTTGCCAACTGTAAACTGACGTTGTACTCCGAATATAGACATATCTATTTGCTCCCTAAGTCTATCGCCCCTACTAGAGTAAAGTTCAATTAATTAGCGTTACATTTATTACTATTAACACTTGTTCTTGTGAATGTAATCGTTGTGTTACAATTTCTCTCTCCCCTACTTTTCCTTGCTGCCGGACACGAAGGAGGAAAAAAGGTGACAGCAATCGGAGCACCTAAAATATTTGATAATCAATATATTCAGAAAATGGAATGACCATCATTGAGAGATATATTAATTTGTTATGAGAAATTTTTTGAAAAGATTGGAAATGAATATTAAGTGGAGAAAAAAATTTTTGAGAAAAGATAATCCACGTTCACTTCCACTTCACGCACCCGGCAAGAAACCCTGTCACACCCAATTTTATACTATATGTGTGTCTCGCACCGGAATGCGCATGTGCATGCCTTCTTCCTCTAGCCTGCATCCGAGTTACAATCCTTAGTTTATTTACCTATAATTATGCGTGATAATTTTAATCGATGATTTTTTTTTTACTTACCAACTTTATGTGTCGTGTTATACTCACAAGTGTTGCACGTAAATGTTGTGTTTTCAGCGTCGATTCGATGGTTCAACTTTTTGAAAGTAAATAGAATGAAAATTCCGCAAACCCTCGAATCGAAGCTTCGCAGCTGGCTGCGAGTGTGAGGCAATACTACGCAATACTAACGCTCTTTTGTTCTGTTCCCGAGCAGACCTAGAAAAAGCCGAGTACCAGGTTTGAGTCTGCTGCGCGAGCTGATCAGCCCGGCGACGCCCGACCTGGCGCGCCGATGTCGGCCGCTGGGCAAGATCTCCCGCGCCGCGGACGGGCGCTTCGTCATCGCGGACTCGGTCATGTCCTCGGCCAACAACAGCATCCTCGACGCCTCGAGCAGCGACGACGGCGGCTTCCTGCCCAAGCAGCACCAGCGCCTCAAGTCCTCCTGGCGCCGGCCCCTCGTCGGCACCAGCCAGCTGAGCCTCCGCTCCGAGGGCAGCGGCCTCTCCAACCTGCAGCAGCAGCCCGTCCAGGTCGGCCAGGTCGTGCTGCCCGGGCATCAACTGCTGGCCTCCGTGGTGGGCCCGTCGCCGCAGCCGACGACGCCCGGACTGGTTGTCGGAGGCGCCTCAGCCCCGGCCAACGTCTGCACCATCGCCTCGCCGCGCTTCCTCGCGAGCTCGCCGAGCTGCGGGCCCCAGTCTGCGCCGGAGCTCGCCGTACTACCCTGAGGCGCACCTGACCCGTGCGGCCGCCCACACTCGACTGTCGAGCGCAGCAACTGCCTACTTCCCGACGCGCGGCGAGCTACCTGCAGCTGCGTA